>VMKM01000865.1:0-220392 GCA_008360985.2 Macquaria ambigua
GGAAAAAAAAATGGGAGCATGATTAGATTTCACTATTAGCGTGCCTATAAAAATGAAAGTAAATATAAATAAAGTAAAATTATTAATGATTTGACTCTTAAAACGCCATTAAGCCACATTTGTTTCCATTCACTTTCAATTGGGGATAAACACAAGCAAACTCAGAAATGTAAGATATACATGCTCTACCTTATACGCATTTCCTCTTCCAGAAAATGGTACTCAGCCTGTTATTGAATATGTATTTTAAGTTTTAATTTCACGCTTCTCTCCTTTCCTCGGATGTGATTCAGCAGTGCTTGTGACTGCGTGTGCAAGGGGAGGGGCTATTCAGACGTGTGTGTGTGTGTGACAGTGGGGCAAGTATGGGCTGCGAACAAATGCGCTGCATGCAGCTCTACAATGAAATAAGATTTTACACATTTTAAATGGTAAATAAATTACATCAATATGTGGCGGTCAATGTTGATATATTGTGGCAGGCCGCCACACATAAATCTATGTATGGGAAACACTGTACCTAAACAATACATGGCATGTACTTAATAGAGGAATAAGTAAAGTAGCCAAAGCATTCATTTTGGCCTGTGATTAGCAAATTACTGCTGGAACTAGTTCATTGTTGAGGATTCACTCGGGTACAAGAGGTATGGTTTTTACACAGGATGTTAAAAAGACCATCCTCTTTTCACCCCTTTGCTAATGGCAGGCCGATGTCCCATTTCTCATTTGGTATGGTCAGTTTTTCATAGTAGAATAGCTAACAATGACATCACTTAGTCGATTCCACCTGTTGAATTGTGCAGAGGATGCGAGTGCTCCAGTTGTCCTGTGTTATAGCATGTCCCTTTTTCTTTTGGTGTAAGTATATTAAAGTAAGTAATTCCATAATGTGTATACGGTTGTAGTGTTGCTGCGGTATTTTCTGTATAGTTATTCACTTCATGACAGCTTTTTCAAGTTAAGCCTGGTAGTCGCATCCCCTCATTGTTATTCTTGCTAACTAGCCCACGCCCAAGCCTTTCCAGCTAATAATAAGAATAATGATGATTGTCTGAATGTAGGCAACTACTTAATTCACCATTGCTTAATCACTGGTGCTGTAAGGTTACAGTAATGTCCTTTTGCAAACTCATAGTCCTAGGGCTGCACAATTATGGCAAAAATGATGATTACGATTATTTAGGTCCATATTGAGATCACAATTATTTGAAATGATTATTCATTGATTTTGGGAACATAAGACTTTTATTGCAGTTTTTTAACAAATGGAATCTTCTTGAACTATAAATACATAAAATTATATAACTTTGGACAGAAATATAAACTGAAAATTAAAGCTGCAAGCAGCGATGAACGGACCCTCGCACATCTGCGCACGTTGGGGCGTGCAGCATCCGCCACTTCATGATCGGACGCCGGGCACGGAGAGGTTAACTGGAAGAAAAGGGAAGATTCCCAGCATCAAGGGCTGATTCTTGGGCCGTGAGGGCTGGTGACAGGGTCGGCAAACACAGTCATTTTATAAATACATCATTCATCTCAGCGCCCATAAAAAAATTAATCATCAGGGTTTTTCCTAACAATATAACACTTTGGTGCACAGCCCAAATGTTTTCACAGCGTGTTAGTTGAATGAGAAGAAAATAAATTATACTGAGAGTTCTCTATCATGTTTTGTTGTCATCGACGGCCGCGCTGCATTCTCATTCCTCTCAAACATAGTTAATTGGACAGAGGACAGTGTGTGTGTCTGTTTCTCTGTCCTCTCAAGGCTCTATAGCAGAGGAGTCTATCCATTAGTAAACCAACATTGCCATTTGGTGGAAGAATAAAATAATTGCAGGATCATTCACCACACATAACACATGTGAAAGTTCAATGTCACATCACGGGCACGCCGTTCAACGAAAACACAAGCTTTTAGCAATGTTTCATGGCAAAGGCCTTTAGATTAAACAGGCCAAATTTCCTCCTGATCCGATAAAATCTCTAGGACTAGTTCGTTAAATTACGGAGCCCTCAAATGGCATAAATTACAAGTTTATTAAACATAACTAACTTCCTGTTGGGTTTAGGGTAGGGCTCCAAGAGACTTTTTTCAAGTCTGGACATGATACATATGCATACCAAATTTGGTGCATCTAGGTGAAACGTGCAGGAGGGGCTAGTTTGTAGGGGGCGCTACTGAGCCATTTTGCCACACCCATGCACCATAAAATATCTAAATTTTCGCCACTTCTGACGCATGTGCAAACTTTTTTTTTTTTTTGAGCATGTTTAGCCCCTCAAAAGTCCAATTTATTTGGACAAAGAATAATAATAATTCCTTCAGATACAATAGGGTCCTCGCACGACTTCGTGCTCGGGCCCTAATAAGACCATGTAAGCCTCATTCACCTGGACTGCTACATTGGTCACCTACTGTACATGACTGAAAGTATTTCAACAATGGGAAGTCAGTCAGTCTGAGACTTCCTCTTATAGCTTGGACCACCCTCAAGGCCCACCCAATCAATGTCATTTTCCTATGTTTTCGCGCCATTCTCTAAGCTTCTAGCCCACTTGGTGCTGCTAATAATCTATGCAGCCTACTAATATGTTCATGTGTTCATTTGCCTACAGAGTATGTTGATTTAGTAAATAATATAGTTTAAGCCCATATTTCAGTGCAGTGTCAATGTACTGTACATTGCTATTAGTTTGACTTTGTTTTGATATTATGATAAATATTTCCAGTCTCTGTGTAAGAATAATTACTCCTTTTGCCACTTGTATTGTGATGCTGCACATATTTTGATGTTAGAGAGCCACCAAGTGGTCAACTTGATTATTAGCATTTCTTTATAGTAATTGTATAGTATAGCTCCTTTTGTATAGTCGTTCAATTCAATTCAATTCAGTTTTATTTATATAGCGCCATATCATAACAAAGTTATCTCAGGGCACCTTTTCGAGTAGAGCAGGTCTAGACCGACTCTTTATATTTACAGAGACCCAACAGTGGCAAGGAAAAACTCCCTTTTTAACAGGTAGAAACCTCGAGCAGAACCAGGCTCTGGGTGGGCGGTCATCTGTCTCGACCGGTTGGGTTGAAGGGGGAGGGGGGGAGCGGGAGAGAGAGAGCAGGAGGAAAGAGAACATACAGCAGCACAATACAGTTCTACATAGAGATGTAAAGCAATAGTTGTGGTAATGGTATTGATGATAACACCAACAGAAATAATACTAAGAGCAATATTATAATAGCAATACTAATAATAAGAACAATAACAGCAATAGCAGCAGTGGGTGCAGAGCAGGAGCACGGGGGCAGCAGGTGCAACCATAGATCCAGACTCTACACCTCCGGAGGCAGAAACACCTGCAGAAAGCAACAGAAGGAGAGAGAGAGAAAGAGGAGAGAAAGCACACAACTACGGGAAGAAGTTGAATTAGTAACAAGCATTGATGGGATATGAGGGCGTACAGATGGAGAGGAAGAGGAGGAGAGAGGAGAGAAGAGCTCAGTGCATCATAGGAAGTCCCCTGGCAGTCTAGGCCTATAGCAGCATAACTAAGTGGTGGCTCAGGGGTCACCTCAGTCAGCCCTACTATAAGCTTTATCAAAGAGGAAAGTCTTAAGCCTACTCTTAAATGTGAGGAGGTTGTCCGCCTCCCGTACACAAACTGGGATCTGGTTCCACAGAAGAGGAGCTTGATAGCTGAAGGCTCTGGCTCCCATTCTACTTTTAGAGACTCTAGGAACCACAAGGAACCCTGCATTCTGGGAGCGCAGTGCTCTAGTGGGATAATAGGGTACTATGAGCTCTTTAAGATATGATGGTGCCTGACCATTTAGGGCTTTGAAGGTGAGGAGAAGGATTTTAAATTCTATTCTGGATTTCACAGGGAGCAAGTATAGAGAAGCTAATATTGGAGAAATATGATCTCTTTTTCTGGTTCTTGTCAGTAAACGTGACGCAGCATTCTGGATCAGCTGGAGAGTCTTAAGGGACTTATTGGGGCAGCCTGATAATAGAGAGTTGCAATAATCCAGCCTAGAAGGTAACAAATGCATGTACTAGTTTTTCTGCATCTTTTTGAGACAGGATGTGCCTGATTTTTGCAATGTTACGTAAGTGAAAAAAGGCAGTTCTTGAAGTTTGTTTTATGTGGGAGTTAAAGGACATATCCTGATCAAAGATAACTCCAAGATTCCTTACGGTGTCCATTGGAGGCCAGGGCAATGCCGTCTAGAGAAACTATATCTTTAGATAATGTGTTTGGAAGGTGTTCGGGGCCAAGTACAATAACTTCAGTTTTGTCTGAGTTTAACATCAGAAAATTGCAGGTCATCCAGGTTTTTATGTCCTTAAGGCATGCTTGAAGTTTAGCTAATTGATTGGTTTCATCTGGCTTGATCGATAAATAGAATTGGGTATCATCTGCATAACAATGAAAATTTATGGAGTGCTTCCTAATAATATTGCCTAATGGAAGCATATATAAGGTGAATAGAATTGGTCCAAGCACAGAACCTTGTGGAACTCCATGACTAACTTTGGTGTGCATAGAGGATTCATCATTAACATGTACAAACTGATATCGGTCTGATAAATAGGATTTAAACCAGCTTAGTGCGGTGCCTTTAACGCCAATTAAATGTTCTAGTCGCTGTAATAGAATGTGATGGTCAATGGTATCGAATGCGGCACTAAGATCTAATAAGACAAGTACAGAGACAAGTCCTTTGTCGGATGCAATCAGAAGGTCATTTGCAACTTTCACCAGTGCTGTCTCTGTACTATGATGCACTCTAAATCCTGACTGAAAATCCTCAAACAGCTTGTTGTTGTGTAGAAAGTCACACAACTGATTGGCGACTGCTTTCTCAAGGATCTTAGAGAGAAAAGGAGGGTTAGATATAGGTCTATAATTTGACAAAACCCCTGGATCAAGAGTGGGCTTTTTAGAAGAGGTTTAATTACAGCTACTTTAAAGGACTGTGGCACATAGCCTTTTAATAAGGACAGATTGATCATATCTAGTAAAGAAATGCTAAGGGTAAAACTTCTTTAAGCAGCCTAGTTGGGACGGGGTCTAAGAGACACGTTGATGGTTTAGATGAGGAAATCATGGAAATTAGTTGACTATAGTTGATGGGAGAAAAGCAGTCTAAATGTACATCAAGTTTTACAGTTGTTTCTAAGGTTCCTGTGTTTGAAGATAAGTCAGTACTGGCTGAGGGCAGGAGGTGCTGAATTTTGTCTCTAACGAATTGTATCATTAAAGAAGCTCATAAAGTCATTACTACTGAGGTCTATAGGAATACGTGGCTCAACAGAGCTGTGACTCTGTCAGCCTGGCTACAGTGCTGAACAGAAACCTGGGGTTGTTCTTATTTTCCTCTATCAATGATGAGTAGTAGTAATGATGAGCTGCTCTAGCATTACGGAGGGCCTTCCTATAAATTTTAAGACTATCTTGCCAGGCTAAACATGATTCTTCCAGATTGGTGGAACGCCATTTCCTTTCAAGTTTTCGCGATGTTTGCTTTAATTTGCGGGTTTGCGGGTTATACCATGGAGCTACCCTCCTCTGTTTTATTATCTTCTTTTTTAGAGGGGCGATAGAGTCGAGTGTTATTCGCAGTGAGCCTGCAGCACTATCAACAAGATGATCGATTTGGGAGGGACTAAAGTTAGCATAGGAGTCAACTGTTACATTGAGACATGGAACTGAATTAAATGCTGATGGAATCACTTCCTTAAATTTAGCTACAGCACCATCAGATAGACATCTAGTGTAGGAATGTTTGCCTAATGGCGTGTAGTCCAGTAATAGGAATTCAAAAGTTATTAAATAATGGTCTGATAAAAAAGGATTCTGTGGAAAGACTATTAGATGTTCAATTTCAATGCCATAGACAAGAACAAGGTCGAGGGTGTGGTTAAAACAGTGAGTGGGTTTATGTACACTCTGACAGAAGCCAATTGAATCTAATAATGAGATAAACGCAGCACTAAGGCTATCATTTTCTACATCTACATGAATATTAAAATCACCTACAATAATTATTTTATCTGTTTTAAGGACTAAACCTGATAAGAACTCTGAGAATTCAGATAAAAATTCAGAATACGGTCCAGGAGCTCGGTACACTATAACAAATAGAATTGGCTGTAGTGTTTTCCAGGTTGGGTGTGGGCGTTCAACCCATGATCATGCCTATAGTAACATATAGGAGTACAGAAACTCCACAGTTGGTGAATTGGGTGGTAGTGGCTGTCCAAAAATAAAAGGACTGAACCTAACCCCTTGGACTCGTGATTCTGATCATCAGGGTTTTTCCTAACAATATAACACTTTGGTGCACAGCCCAAGTGTTTTCACAGCGTGTTAGTTGAATGAGAAGAAAATAAATTACACTGAGAGTTCTCTATCATGTTTTGTTGTCATCGATGGCCATTTTCAGACACAGCACAGAAGTTTATTTGGAGTAGCCTCAGCCATTCCTTCAATACACAGGATATGATGATAGTGTGCAAGACATGATCCAACTTGCATTTCAGGTGGTTCCCAGCATATCTGACTCCCCAAAATTGCTATTCTAATCAATGACAATCTAGTAATCAAGTATTAAGAATAATAACACACAAAAAGGGGACGGATACATATGTAAAGTGGCTTACCTTTTAATTTTCCAGCTTTTGGATAAATTCCTCAAGAATTTTTCGCTTAATTAAGAAGTCCCTCAGCTCAGCATCCATTTTTTTACTGTCTGCTGTGGAAAGGGGATTAAACGTATAAACATGCATAACTTTTATGATTGCAGAGAACTGTGGATTTGTACAGTATGTTGCATAGCAAAATTACTGTAGGAGCCAGATATGAAAAGACAAGATAAATTCCTTACTATAAACAAGTATTCTGTTAGACTGTGTGGTTGGTATAGTATGTGCCCCATGTGGCTAACCATGGCATTTATTTATAAAACCTGACAATTATTGATAAATTGGCACCCGTTGATGGTGTCATTGTCATTAGTACCAGCTGTGCACAGTGCATGCAGCTTTAGGACGCCAAGAGCAGAAATAGTTTTTCAACGGGTTTAAAAAAGGTTACTTGTTCATTTGATAAAGTGAAAGTTAAAGTTTATTTTCTTTCTTTACTTTGGGTTGCCACGGCATAACCTATTTGGTTATTATAGTTTGACACACACGCACACACGTTGCCTTTCTGTTCATTCATCAACTGTACTACCGTTGGACACCAAACCCTGAGTAACCTGCTGAATGAACGTAACTTCAGTAACTCAAACCTTGTATACGTTTCTTGCCGATACAAATATGGCTTAATGGACTTTTAGAAGGAAGTCATAACAATTACTGTGGCTCATCTTAATATTGAGAATTCATCCAGAGCCACAGGGGATGTTAAGTTCCTATCCTCTGCTGCTCATCAGGCAAAAAATGCAGTTGCGAATGCATATTCATAGTAGGCTATGCAATTACATAATCATTGCAGACATCTTGCTAGGCAAATGACAAGTGATTGTAATCACATAATAGGTGATGGCATTGCGCCATGTTGGTAGGAAATGCATGATGAGAATACTATGAATAGGCTAGTCTAATATTCATTGAATATTAACATTGACTCAAAGCAGTTCATGATATTGGCCATGGTTGGCATTTAATTATAATCACCTTTTATTTACAATAACAAATTAGTCTACCAATATGTCTGCAACAATAACATGGTGGAATACCATGAATTAGTGACGTAAATCTATTGGAAACACTTGATGCACAGACAACTGTTATTTCACTGGATCCACCAACAGTCAATGGCCAAAAACATGTTGACACCATCAGCTAACCCTAGCTGCTACCGGTATTAGCTTGTTAAAGCTAATAAATAGGCAGCTAAATAAACTGCCAGCACAGCTAACACATTTTAGCTATCTTGAACTCCCTGCTGGGTAAAGTCATTTACAGAATCTGGTTGGTTTAGTAAAAGCCTTTTGTAAGACGTAGCCAAGAGCCATCAGTAAGCTAACAGTGGCTAACGTTTAATGTTAGGTTTGCCAACTAGTTGTTCTCAAAGAAGGTAGCCAAAACTCATGTTGCTGTTAAATGTAGCTTGGTCTCCCGCATAAATTACAAAACGATCGTCGGACACATTTTCAGAATCAGAATCAGAATCAGAAATCCTTTATTAGTCTCACAATGGAGAAATTTACATTGTTACAGTGCAGGTAAGAGGTAGAATAAAAGATAAATAGGAATATAAATAGGAAAATAATTAAAATTATTAAATAATAAGTAAGTAAGAGCACGGTAGGTACATCCATAAAGTGTATGAAGTGTATAAGGAGAATAAAGTGTGTGGTTGTGTATTGCACATAAGTGTTATATTGCACGACAGTGAGGTACAGTTCGTGTAGTGGTCTACCAGGGTCCATGGTGGTTGTACAGTCTGACCGCTGCAGGAAGGAAGGACCTGATCTCTCCGTGAGACACCGCGGGTGAAGCAACCTGTCACTGAAGGAGCTGCACAGTGCAGACAGAGTGTCCTGGAGGGGGTGGGATGTGTTGTCCAGCAGGGATGACAGCTTGTCCATCATTCTCCTGACTCCCACCTCCTCTACCGTGTCCAGAGGGCTCCCCAAGACAGAGCTGGCCTTCTTTACCAGTTTGTCGAGTCTCTTCCTGTCGGCAGTCGAGATGCTGCTGCCCCAGCAGACCACTCCATAAAAAATGGCTGATGCCACCACAGAGTCAAAGAAGGTCTTCAGGAGTGCCCCCTGCACTCCAAAAGACCGCAGTCTCCTCAGCAAATAGAGTCTGCTCTGTCCCTTCTTATACAGAGCAGCAGAATTATCTGTCCAGTCCAGTTTATTGTTCAGGTGAACTCCCAGGTACTTGTAAGATTTTACAATCTCAATGTCCGTTCCCTGGATCTTCACTGGTGTGGGGGGAGAATGTTGGCGCCTCCTGAAGTCAACCACCATCTCCCTGGTCTTCCCTGTGTTGAGTTGGAGGTGGTTCCTCCGACACCAGAGGGCAAAGTCCTGCGTAGTTTCTCTGTACTCTCTGTCATCCTCATCAGAGATAAGGCCGACAATGGCAGAGTCGTCAGAAAACTTCTGCAGGTGACAGGTAGGTGTATTTTGGGTGAAGTCTGCAGTGTAGAGGGTGAAGAGAAACCGTGCCAGAACCGTTCCCTGGGGGGCCCCTGTGCTGCAGACAATTGTGTCGGACTGACACTCCCTGGTCCTCACATACTGCGGACGGTTGGAGAAGTAGTCCAGGATCCAGGAGGTGAGGTGGTGATCCACCCCGGAACTCACCAGCTTGTCCCCCAGAAGCATAGGCTGGATGGTGTTAAAAGCACTGGAGAAATCAAAAAACATGATTCTCACAGTGCTCCCAGCCTTCTCCAGGTGGGAGAGGGATCTCTGAAGGAGGTAGATGACAGCGTCATCCACCCCGATACCAGGTTGATAGGCGAACTGCAGAGGGTCCATCGATGGTCTCACAAGGGGCCGAAGATAGCCAAGGACCAGCCTCTCCAGGGTCTTCATCAGCTGTGATGTCAGCGCCACCGGCCTGTAGCTATTGAAATCCTTGGGGTGGGGAGTCTTTGGCACAGGTACCACACAAGATGTTTTCCACAGTAGTGGTACCCTCCCTTGTTTCAGGCTCAGATTGAAGAGGATCTCCACTATCCCACACAGCTGGTCTGCGCAGGATCTGAGGAGCCTTGAGCTGATGCCAATTAATCCTATTTGTTTCTGACTCTTGTCATAGCTTATTAGCCAGCTCCTCAGTTATATCTACGTTACACTAATTACCTACTAGCGCCTGTCCCTCTGATATGCACACCGACAAACACACACCTAGGGGGCTATTTAACGTTATAGATGTGTTGGTTTGTGAGGGACATATCGATTTTTGACCGAATCCTCTCCAAATTTGACTCATTAGTTTTGCATTGATGTATAGTTATTTGTAACTATTGCAATGGTTTTCTGTTAAGAATTCGTTCACCTTTTACACCCCTAACCTAGCTAACGTTAACATTAAGCCATTGTTACCTGGAATTGCAAATTACAAGTTACCGTCATGCAGATGATGATTAATGTTTACATACTCGGTTATCTTTTTCCAGGATGATTTACATTTTGATGAGCTAGCAACTAATGTTGCCTTGCTAGCTAATAATCAACTTAACTTACCGATACTTGAAGCAGGTGCACTGCACTTCATGCCTCTGGGAGAAAGGCGGGTCTGTTGTGCTGGCTCTCTGTTTATACACTTATTTTGTGTGCACAAATTAACCAAAACGTGGTAACGAATTAATCAAAACGTGGTATCGAATTAATCAAAACGTGGTAACGAATTCTATCTCGTGCGCACGCAATAGCATTTCGAGTGCTCGATGTAGTAAAACGTGGCCTCGAGATATTTTTTTTTTCCCTCTATGGCCACTCCGGGGCTCCGTACATTTGGAATAAGTACTAACTTTAAAAAACACAGAGGGGCAGGAAAATCAAAAGGGATGGCAAGCAGAGTGCATATTCTATCATTTATCAGTATCAGATCACTTATATCATGTATAATACATCATTTATATCCTTTATAATGTGTTTTCGTGCCAGATTCGCTCGCGGCGGGCAGAGAAAATAGAACAGACACTGAAACGATCTTTCTTTGATAGCACTGCCATGTTGGTTGGTGGTGTAGAGATATTATTAGTGAAACACCCTTGCCTGAAGGGCAGCTCATATCACCAGATGCAGTGGAGAGTAAACCCACCTGAACTCTGTTTAGCTCTTTATTTTAGGCTTTATAACTGTCAACAAGGACTATATAGTGTGTGATATATTGTAGCTTTAGGTCTACATTTCCTTCTTCAGCCACAGTCAGCCAGAAGGGACAGAGTTCTTGGTGAAGATGTTTTCATGTTTGAACAGGATGCAAACGCACAACAGTTGGTTGGAAAAAGCAAGAGGAGGATGAGGAAGAGAGAAGTGTGTAGGTGGTGGTGTTGCAGTATGCTCTGGGCAGGCCAAACAGTGACATCACAAGTCTAGTCCATGTGACAGCTGTGTGTGTGAGAGTGTAAATGAGCTTGTGTGTAGGCAAGACCTACAGTATATCCATCATCTCTAATCTTGTCTGCAATAGTACGACTACCAGCTTTACATCAACAGACTGCACATACACACACAGACCAGTGTCTCAAACACACACATTATACATAAATTACTTCTTTCCAAACTCACATACTGTACTGCATGCTCCAGTTAACACACTTGAATCATATCAGGTCACGAACAGGAGGCATGCACACACACAGTGTTCACTGACTGTTTAGCCAATGATATGAATTTGCAGTGTGTCTGCAACAGGTTAGCACTGTCTCTCCATGCAGGCATACTGTGTATGAGCTTACACACTCGTGTTCATGATGATATTGATGACTATGAATCCCTGACATGGACATTCACTTCAGTACTTTCAGGGACATGGCTTTTTCTGTTTTCAGTTGTGTCATTTTGTTCCTCCAAGTTTCATTGATCAGAGAAATAGTGTCTTAATGTAGAAAATCAACTGTGTGAATGTAAATAGCAAAATGACAGCGTTTTATGATAAAAGACGGTTATCAAACATTTCCTTTTTCCATCCTATTAGAAATCCCTTGCTAGATGATGGGGAGGGTCACAGGTTTGATTCCCAGCACTTCCCACTGAGGTGAGATATTTAGTGTGCTCAGTCCCTTACTGCATGCTCGCATGTACAACAATATATGTTTTTTTTGTTGCAAGGAATCATTGGACATCATGACACTTCTATAAGCATGCACTCCTTTTCATTTTGTTTTGGATGCCTGACTAAATGTCTGAAGTACTGTTGAATGTTTCTGCCACAGTCAGTGTTTCTGCCCAGAGATAATCTTTCTATTGTCTAAAAGATATATGAATAATGGATTTTTGAAAAAGTTCTCATGCATGCTTATGTTACAAAATCGATTAAGTTGGCCACCAGTGAGAAAGTTTTAAAGTTTGTTCTTAAAGAGTGTCTCCAATAGATCACTCTGTCTGGTGAGCATGCTAACGCATTAAAGTGAGAATATAACATTTGAAAGAATAAAGAACACAATCCTTCTATTACAAATAAAGAGTTGAATTGATAAGCAATAAAACACACCCTTGATCAATGCAATACACTTAGGGATTTTGCTGCTACAGTCTTACTTGGTCTGGTACAATGGTGGCTAATGTTAGCAAACGTTAGATATATATTGCTGTGTAACTGACACCACTGAGTCAGTTCACTGACTTTATGACTCTTCACTACTTGTGCTACCATTTAAGTATGTTTTAGCATTTACAATGATCCTGTAATTGTCTCACAGTGGCTGAGGTTTTGCATAAATTACATAATCTGGCTTTAACAGACATATATAGTATAAGTAATCACAGGTAACTAACAATCCATCAAATGAAGATAAACCTCCTTGACAAACTGAAATACTCTATCACTATGGCTATGATGTACATCTATATCTGTGTAAAACTTGTGCCATATTAGTCATATCTCTTTAGTCAATGGCAACAAAGTACACAATTTTAAGAGCTCTTAGCCATGATATCAGTATATCTGACTGATTATGAAAGGAAATTAGTCAGGCCAGGTGCCTTTTCTTTTTAAGATGTAAAGCATGCCAACCATTTATACCATATACCAGTACTTCCTTCTGCTCTCTCTACCTCATCTTATACTGCTTTATTTCTATTATTGTTCCTGTCTTTCATCTGTGTGCCGCCATCTTCTTTGTTTATCCCAGGCCCTTCACCCCACCTTTGTCTCTGGACACTAACCTATCTGCTCTTGTCTCTCACTCCACTGTAGGCCTCCTGAGCCAGTTTACAGCACTGTGAACAAACAATGTGACAAAGCACCCTCCCCTCGACACTATTCCCCAGTGGAGTGTGACAAAAGCCTCCTCCACTCCGCCCCCCTCCCAAATTATCACTTAAGCCTGTTCCCTGACACGGACATCACCAGGTACTTTCCACTAGCACTTTCACCACCTCTCTGCACTCCGCCACTCTGTCCCACCCCACCATATAAATGGCATGCCATATTACCATATTGTCCTTTATAACCACCTGGTTTTCTCTTAAACATTCAGTCACTTGCTCCCTCCATTGAGCCCCGAGCAACCACGCCTTGGTGTTGTTTTCTCAAGCTAGCATGCCTTTCTTCCCTTCACTTCCCTCTCTCTCTTCAGGGCACTAATTTAGCAGGAGCCTTCTAGCCTTATCTACCACCAACACATTGCCAGTTTTATCCAGTTGTGGAAGAAGTACTCAGATCTTTTGGCTTACACCATAGATGGAATAACTCAGCTGTCAGTCACAAAAGAAGAATGTGTTGGAATAACGTGGGGCATGTAAGAATTAGAAAGTCACTGAAACAAAGTTAGCACTGTTACATTTCATGTTTAGCTGCTATGCTATACCTATCGCTGTAGGTCTAAATTAAGTTGGCAATCACCATCATATCTACAAAAGGTAATATACTCAAAGGAAATTATTGTATGTGGGCCAATATGACTTTGGCCAACCATTAGGTGCTTTCCATTCAGATAATTCTGCTTCCTTCCCCTCTCGTCCTTGATAATTGCCGATTGAGGTTCACCATCATTGAGGATGTTCCAATCCCTTAAATGTGTCTCAAAGGAGACGAGGAGCAAGGAACCACAGGTATATCCTATGAGGAGGTTTTTTACCTGACAACTGGTCAGCTGATCGATGGGACAGTAAAGTCCAACAGCTGCTGTTAAGAAAAGCAGCAATACTGTAATATTAATATTATTGCATAATTGCAATACTGTAGATAAGGCAAACTACCTGTGGAAACAGGAACGACAGCAGCTCTAACATTATTCATGTTTATTATTTATTCGAATGAATGAATCATAAAAAATGTTTTTGCAACTGTGCTTTTTTTTTTCTTTTTTCTTCTTACAAGTGCATCTTGGATCATAAAGGAAAAATTAGGTCAAAATATTTGTCCAACACAGCTGCACAATCAACACCATTAATCAGCAATTTATCACAATTTATAGACTTCATTTTGTGCATTTATAGCTTGATTTTTATTATTATGATTTTGATTTTTAATATTATTATTTTATTCCTCATGTCCGTTCTGTTCTTTGAGAAATTAACAGATTTGAATTGATAGATCTACTGGTACACCCTGACGCAGCAATAGATCTATAATCAGAGTTGGAGCAGTGTTTTTCTTTAAAACTGTCATTTCTAAACATCATAGGACAGATGAGATGCTGTGCACCATGAGTATTGATTGTCATCTCCTCAAAATGATGCTGGACTGAGCAAGGATGTCCCATTTAGTTAATACAATCCCTCCATCCTCGCGTCTGTGTCTTGCTTCCCTGATTGAATCGCTAAGATGCGAGGAGATGCCTGACATACCACCAAAACTTAATATATCAGTTTGTGGATATGTGTGTGGGGGCATGTTGCTGCCTGCCATGTCCAAACACATTTTCTTTTTGCTCTACTTATGTGAATGAAACAAAACATACTTTTTATTGTTTAACTCTACCCTTTAAACCATTGTTCAGCTGATAAATATGTTGGTTTGTGCTGTTACCATGGTAGCACCGTTTCTTCATAGATTCATTTTAGTCTCAAGTGAATGAGAGTAAAAATGAGTTATAAGTGCATTTTTCCTATGACTGATCCAATATACAGTGGATTGCATCTCTGGGATTATGGGTCTGGTGCACTGAAAGGTCATGAAATAAGGAACCTGTATTGGCAGCTTTAAGATTGAGTCATTCAGTAGCTGAGCTGAGCTCTTGGCAAAGACTAGCTGAGCTTAAAATGAACTGTAGCGTTAAATTAGATGAGCAACCACCTTTAAAAAAATGTGTTCTTTTGATAGAGTTTTTTAATGCAGGATAATCCATCCCTTCAGAATCTTTTGAACCTCTATCACTAGTTTTCTCTCATACTATTTTATTTTATTAATATGTGAAACAGATAGGCTTTTGGTGAATGCTTTGGAAATTTAACATGATATGTAAAGCTGACATACTCTGTTCTGGTTGGATTTCATTCTGATTATTTTATATAACGGGTCTACACGTTATCAAAGACACCTGCTAATATTTGACATGCTGTAGTTTTACAAATTAAATATGCGTAGATATGTAGTGTGTTGGGAGGGCCATATGAAGATGATGCAGTAAGTATTCAGTAGCAGTAGAAGTAGTAGTAGTAGTAGTAGTATGCACATGTTATGAATGGTAATTTTAGTTTTAATCACACTTTCCCCATTTGGTGTGAATGTGGATCCTCTACTGACTGAACAGTTGCATGCAAGTCTGAAAGATCTGTTTGATAGTGATGTAAAACACAGATGTTTCAGTGCTTCTTTTATATGGTTTTACCAATCCAGTGAACCAATCCTCTGGCAGTTTGCCACATGGCAAAAGAAACAGGTGTTTACTGCAGAAAGACAATTGCTGCTGTTTGCAATTGTAGAATATGAATGTCTCTACTTTTAAAACTTCTCTGTCACTTTCTATTTTAAACAAGAATTGTTAGATTTAAAAAATGACAGAAGAAAATACTGTGGCACTATATGGCCCACTCAAGTCAGGTGCTTGTTGGCATGAGATGTTCCTTATCTGAATGGAGAGTGTAAGGACAGAGGATGTTGTGATGTACAGATTTTAAAGCCCTCTGAGGCTAATTTGTGATTTTGGACTTGGAGATTTCAGTTTTTGCAGGTTGCTTGGGCTTCATATACTGTACTGTGTCTTTGCAGATACAGTACACAGATATTTTTTCATACTGTGAAAGAGCCAGGAACAAGATGAAGTTGAACCACCAAAGTTAACTGTAGTTAACTTATTGTAACCTATTATTAATGTTTATAATGTATAATGATTAATCACACATTTACAGTACTGTAGGGGGTTGATTAAGTGCCTCATGTGAACTATTCAGCTATAATAACACAACAACAAACCAGTCACTGAATGCTTGTTTTCCATTGAATGATCATAGGGTTTATTCACAGACATTGTGCTAGGTCTAATATACATATGAAGAAGAATCAGTTCTCTCCACATTAAGTGTCCTCTGCTCTTTCCATGAATGATTCCTTCATCTGCCCCACAGCAGCTTTCTGCTATCCCTTATCTCCTTATTTCTCTTTAGAAAAAATGTCAATTCAGTCTGTAGGGCATCGAAACTGTATTGCTGCGTGATCAGAAGATGTTTTCTTATAAAACTTTCATGGTTGCAAAGTTGGTTGAAAATAGCAGAATGAAGATTGGAATCAGGGTATCATACATTCAGGCTTCATTAGAAATGCCTGAATGTATGCAAATTAGCCTGTTGTTGGGGATGATTTTATTCTGCCTATTTTCAAGGTTAGAATTCATAGAGAGGGTGCTGTCTCTAACTACGATATATGTTACAGTTTAGCATAAAACATCATGTGTTTGTACATAAGATTGGCTTGTTTAGTCAAGTTAAAACCACCATGTTTCTGTTAAAGCCAGAAACTCTGATGTGTCTTTGAATGATGGTGAATAGGAGGCTGGCTTTGTTGACAGTGAAACACTGTATGGGGTCCTGAAATAATTGGTGGATCAACAGACCAATTCAAATTAAAATTGTCTACAGTGCCCAACCATGTGGCCTTGCTTCTTCATGCTCCTGTAGTTTATGCATCCACAAGCAGATGGCAGTGTGCTGCTTACATTCATGATGACATTCCTGTACTTCCTCTGGAAGGGGACTAGTTAGTTTGATTTCAGTGTTGTTTAGTTTGCAAGATATTATTCCTGTTTGACAATGTAGAAGAATTACTACTGTCATCATACAGTAGGTTTCACGCCTACCAGTGTCTCATCATGTACACTGTAGGCACTAATCCAGTGCAATCCAGACAATCCTTCATATGGAGTGCCTTGAACCAAATATTCTTAAAATGGGAGTCTGTGGCCTAAATTATGTCTATACCCCGATACCCCAAATGCTAGTTCAACCCCATAGGGAGCTTGTGTCCTTCAGTATATGTTTGTACACATCCCATGCATGTATAGTGTGTGTGCATTGGTGAGAGGGAGACAGAGAGAGAAAGCAAGCCAGTCTGTGCAGCATGTGACGAGGTTCCTTTTCCGTCAGAACTGAATTGGGGACAAGTGATCCTAAGTAGAGCACCATCCCCCTGTGGAGCTCCAGCAGTCTTTGAGCTCCATTTCCTGAGCAAAGCATCACTGAGGCTTTTGTCGACATACCGTGCGATTGTTGTCCACCTCTCTGTCTTCCATCGCCTGAGCTGAAGATGCTGAAACCCACCGACTCCCCCGAGCTGATGTACTATCTGAACTGTCTGTACAGGGAACCCAGGAAGGTCGTGCTGCACAAAGGCTCCACAGGCCTGGGCTTCAACATCGTGGGCGGTGAAGATGGCGAGGGCATCTTTGTCTCCTTCATCCTGGCAGGAGGGCCTGCTGACCTGAGTGGAGAACTGAGGAGAGGCGACCAAATCTTATCGGTGAGTGCACAAGAGCCACCTCAGCATTGTTTTAAAGATACATGACACTCACTGGAAAACATTAAAAAGTGAGTGGCATTATAAATCATGAAATTTATTGACAAGTCACCACCTGGATCTGGACTTTTGTCTCGTGTAATAGAAATGTGTGGCCTATTGATTGAAAATTATAGCATAATAGCCTTTAATATCTCAAAATATAAGCTGCTTACATACAAATGTAAACAATCTGCTTACCTGTTACATAATAAAAAATTCTTTATATCAGAAGTGATCACAAAAAGACCCAAACTACTCACGGCAGTTACAGATCTACTTTTAAAATGGTCGACTCGTTAAACCTGTGTGTTCCCAGCATATTAAAAGAGAGTCCTGCTGGCCTAGATTCATTTTCAGGGCCAAATACTCCATCCCTGCAGCATTTCTCTAATATTACTACAGAGAGGTGTAGTGTGTGGTAGTTATTAGTAAGTTTATTTGATGCTGGTCATGTTAAATGGCATGGTTCTCAGCTCCAGAAGTTGCATTATATTAGATTAGATTAGATTAGATTCAACTTTATTGTCATTGCACATGTCACAGGTACAAGGCAACGAAATGCAGATAGTATCTAACCAGAAGTGCATAAGCAGTAGAATAACAATGAATATAAATATACAGGGTACATGAATATTTACAGTATATACAGAAAGTATACATAAAGTGCAGAATGTGCGGTTTGAATGTACAGTTGTGCAATGGTATTATTTAGTGCAAGCAGATTAAAAAAAAGAGTACTTAATAGTGCAGTGATGTCATTCAAGTTGGTCCAAGGGGGTTGGTAAGTGTGTGTGTGTGTGTGTGTGTGTGTGTGTGTGTTGGGGGGAGACGTCAGGGGGCAGAGTTCAGCAGGGAGACAGCTGATGGGAAAAAGCTGTTCCTGAACCTGGTGGTTTTGGTCCGGAGACCCCTATAGCGCCTCCCAGAGGGCAGGAGGGCAAACAGTTTGTGTGCTGGGTGGCAGGAGTCTTTTCTGATGTTCTTTGCTCTCCTGAGACAACGCTTCCTGTAGATGTCCTCAATAGCAGGAAGTGAGGCTCCAGAGATGCGCTGGGCAGTTTTCACCACCCTCTGCAGCGCCTTCCGGTCCGAGACAGAGCAGTTCCCATACCAAACTGTAATGCAGTGGGTTAGGATGCTCTCGATGGTGCAACGGTAGAAGTTCACCAGGATGTCTGAAGAGAGGTGGTTTTTCTTAAGAGTCCTCAGAAAAAAGAGGCGCTGGTGAGCCTTCTTAACCAGGTAGGAGCAGTTAGTCAACCAGGTGAGGTCCTGCGAGATGTGGATCCCCAAGAATTTGAAGCTGGTCACACGCTCCACCGCCGCACCGTTGATATGGATGGGTGGGTGTGTGTCAGCATTCCTTCTGAAGTCCACGATGAGTTCCTTGGTCTTATTGGTGTTGAGCAACAGGTTGTTCTCAACGCACCACACAGCCAGGCGGTCCACCTCCTCTCTGTAGGCTGATTCATCGTTGTCCTTGATGAGGCCAATCACTGTGGTGTCATCCGCAAACTTGATGATGGTGTTAGAGCCATGTACAGGTCTGCAGTCGTGAGTGAAGAGGGAGTAGAGGAACGGACTCATCACACAGCCTTGTGGTACACCAGTGTTTAGGGTGAGGGTGGAGGAGTAGTGGTGGCCTGACCGAACATGTTGAGGCCTGTTGGTCAGAAAGTCCAACAACCAGTTGCAAATAGGAGCGCTGATGCCCAGATCTGTCAGTTTTGTGATTAGCTTAGAGGGGATGACAGTGTTAAATGCTGAACTGAAGTCTATAAAAAAGCATTCTGGCATATGTGTTGACATTGTCCAGGTGTGAGAGGACAGAGTGCAGCGCTATGGAGACTGCATCTTCTGGGCTCCTATTCACGCGGTAGGCAAATTGGTGGGGGTCCAGGGTGGGGGGAAGACAAGATTTGAGATGTGCCAGAACCAGCTGCTCCAAACACTTTGTGATGATGGGGGTGAGTGCTACTGGGCGGTAGTCGTTGAGACAAGTTAAACTATCAACATACAAAACGAGAGGCGAAACAAAACCAGCTGGTACCTGCTGCAGTGTAGACTGTTAGCTGATGTTATTTCACAGATAGAAACAGTTTCCACTGCTAAAGTTGATCTGAAAATCTTTCAGTTAGTTTAGCCGAAGACCGTGCTGTGTCTCAATTTGGATACTTCCGCTAATCGAACACGGCCGTTGTGCGCTTACTGGAAATGACGATCACAACATTTCACCGCTTCTTCTTCTTTTTAAAAGCGAATTGCAAACGGGTGGAGAATTATCAACAACATTTGCCAAAATATCTGCTTGTTTGCTCATTTGACTTCAATTCAATTTAATTAAAAATGAATAAAAATGAACGTGCTTTTACTTTTAGCTCACCTTAACAATTGCAACCACAGCCGCCTTTTTCATAGGTTGGTGGTCCCTCCCCTTCTGCTATGTAGCCAAGATGGCGACCATCGAGGGTGAGAAGTGTGCAGCGTTCCACACTCAACTCTTTTGCCCGTTATGAATACACCATCCGGGTACTCATAGTGCACTGTATTTTGCACTTATGCACTCAAAATAGCAAGTTTAAGTATGGAAGAACACGAATTGAGACACAGCTTTGGTTTTCAAGGCAACCAGCAAACTGAGCCTCCTGTGAATGCCACACAGGTTAGGCTATTTTCCCCAAGATCAGACTGCGTTTATTAGTTGATTTTTTGACTGCTGTAGCTAGCAAGTTGCTTGTTAGTTATTCAAGTAATAATGAAACCATGAGTCTCAGTCTCAAGAAACGCAGTGACAACATTCCAAACTGTCTGATTCATGTACATCATCATTTCAATATGAAATGTAATTCTGTGGTCTCTATGATCATACAAAGGGCTTTGAACCCAAAAACACAACGCGATTTCTCCATTACTGTCACATCACACATTAAAGGTGGGGTAGTATTTTTTTGGCGTCATGTTCGATGCCATGGCACTTGTATCGACGAGTGGAGGGGCGTCTTTGAGACGCGTCGGGAGGGGCCGCGATCTCGGTGAGGCTCACTCCGTGGAGAGCGAGCCCTACAAGGGATAAGGTTTCACAGGGCAACCGAGTCCTTCTGCTGCCGGTCGAAGTTGTGGGAGGGGCTTAGTGGAGTGATCCAAGGCAGCCGAGAGAGAGGCGGAAGGTTTTGCATAGGTTGCACAGATTTTGCCTACCCCAGCTTTAAGAGATCTAATATTACTGCAACCCTACATATGTCATTAGTGTGGAAGCAGGGTAAACATTAATAAACTCCACACATTTATTACAATGTACTGTGATATATTTAGCTAGTATTTAGCTTCATTATTTATTTTTCTGAAGCAGCTGAGGGAGAAGAGCAAAAGAAAAATTACCATATCTGTGCAAAGACCTTTAGAGTCATAGAGTTATAGACTAGGCTAGACTGAGAGAAGGAAAAGGAGATGCAGAGAGAGAGGATGATGATGATACAGACAGAAGAGAATCAGACACATTAAATATGCATTTAAGAGTAGATGGAAGCTACTGCTCTGGACTACAGGGAATCCACAACCCCCATGGCTGCCGCTGGACCTCGGTTCAGGTTTTTGAGTGTGTGGAAGTTCCGTGTGTTTTGTACCACTTCTTATTGCCCTTCCAGCACCTGTAGCAGAGGCTTAAAGCCAGGTGAGCGGTAGACACTTTAATACTGTAACAAAGCAGGAAACACAGTGGTGTTTAAAGAAAGATTATGAGCATTAAATGGCATAGAAGTTAGAAAAGCGGGTTGAATCTGTGAAGCGGGCATGAAAAATGAAGATGCTCTCTGTTGAAACGCAACGGAGCAAGACAGTTAAACTCAAACTGCACCAGTGGAGCTGTAGAGGAGTGTGTGTGCAGCTCTTAGTTGTAGAAGCAAAGCCGAAAAAGAGCACACATTATCAGTTAACCTTCAGTGGATAAACAAATATTAAGGAAAAAATGATTCTCTATGAACATCTGCTGCCAAAAGCTCCAATCTGTTACCTTGGCAAATGGAGATGGAAACATTTGAATGTGTCTTTTCTGGGGCGGCAGCGACCTCTCTGAAGCCCCTCGTCTCTAATTGATAGCGGCTGCTGGTGCCCAGACTAGTCAGCCAGTGGATAAAACTGGATCAATGTGACAGTGATGGTGTTTTATGATGCCAATAAGATGCTCCCTCCGTCTCTCTCTCTGCCATAAATGTAGACACTCAGAGACTCTGTAATGGACTGGGCTGCTACTTGTAAAGCCAGAACATGCTCGCTCTAGTGTCTCTCTCTGGTTAGAGACGAGTGGGATTCAACAACTTTGCTGCTTTTTTGTGATTCATGATGAGAATGGATTCCACATGCTGACCTAAAAATGTAGCTCTTTTTCCTCCCTGCCACATCTCTCAGATACATTATAAATAATGGATCACATTTATATCTTGCTTGACTATTTCCATCTCCAAAGGGCTTCAAGTGTGCATACTAGTGTGTAGTATGTGTGTGTGTGTGTATATGCATAATGTGTATGAAGTGCTTTTTGTGATGCACAGTTAAAAAAGATAACCAGATTAACATTGTACTTCCATTCTGTGATGCATGAGTACATTAGCAAGCTCTTGTGAAGCGAACCGTTGGACTGCTGAGTCTTCACCTGTTCAGATGATGATGTTCATGATCGAGATGTTTTGGCTTCACTTTTTGGGAGCTGTCATGTCGTCCATATACAGTCTATGGTAGACACAGATGGAGCTTGAAGCTGCTGCTCTGCTAACGTGCTGCTCATGCTAAAGCCTCCTGCGTAGACACAGTGTTATTGCTACACCAGCTACTTACAGCCAGGCCACAACATGCACTAAGTGCCTTTGGTTGCCAACGTCTAAGAAAGGACGCAGGCCTTACCTGGCTCATATTAGATAAGACCCGCCTTTTTGATGTTTCAGCAACCAATCAAGATGACAATGACTCCCATATGTTGAGGAACGCTGAGGATATGTTCTTCCAAAAAACTTGTAACTTGCAACTCTAAACCAGTTCACAACGTTACCTCCTCCAAACACTTTGTGTCAGGTAGCTATTTTCTGTGGACTCACAAAAAGTATGACAGTTACAGAAACAGTAATATCAGTTTGTTTGACATGAATGTATTAATTCCAATAGAGTGCTGCAGGAATGAGTCCTAAAACCCAGAAATTAGTTAGCATTTTTGCACTTCTGGTTCTCTCCTCTGGAAGTCAATGGAGTTTTTTGAATGGGTTTTTTGGATGCCTGAAATAAGGTCTGTGGTTAACACAAGCTTAAGAGATTTTCACGTTTTGTTCTGCACTAAATATGTCAGTAAATACCCCCACTTGTGAATTTTGAAGCTTTTACGTGTCTTTAAAAAGGCGGTTGCTAACAAGTGCCTAAATAAGACCACAGAGGTTGTCGGGGACATTAAACGTCATCACGCCAAACACAGAAACTCATCTACTCGTCCACCTTTACAGCCTTGTTGTGTTTATGCTTACGCTCCTGCAAACTATTCTAACTCAAACTTTCTGAAAGGCTTTTGTAGAAGAGGTAAGCGCATGAAATCTAATTACAAGTCGGAGGCTTAGTGGTGGTGACGTTGAAGTCATGTGGCCATGGTGTAGTTCGTTTAGCCTAACATTAGCTTTTGACTTCTGGTGATTGCATTTAAGCTTCAAAAATCACACACTGGTTTGTGTCTGTGTGGCTGTAAGTATGTCTGGCGCATTAAACTGCAGGTGTGAAGGTCTGGTTATCTGAAACTGCTGTACAAGATTGACATGTTTCTAGAAAATCAGACTGACCCTGACAACACAATGTAAAAAAGGGACACTGATAAAAGAAAAATGTAAACTTGGAAGCTCCATGCAGGATCGCACAGCGCTTGAATGTGTCATAGTACAAAATGTCTCAGTTACATAATCGCAAATCACCCTTTTTATGGGTGTTTTTTTTAAGTAGAGGAGATATTGACCCAAATATAAAGACAGCACCAAATATTGTCACAGTTTCTGAGAGTAAATATCATAGTGTTATATATAATTGGAAAATAGACAACATAATCCTAATCTGTCTATATATTTCCATCACAGTGGCAAATGTGCCATCACGTATCACGTGATCACACGCACCGTAAATCGGCCATGTAAATGCACCATTCTCGGAAAGCTGAGAATCTCATTGTGCAGACACAATTTAGCTCGTCTCTAAAACGGTTCCAAAATGATTAAATGTTTTGTAGAACATGCTCGGATCTAAAGGTCTAACGTGCTGTGTGAGTGTACAACTGTACCTATACCTATGTACCTGTACATAAGGAAGAAGCTACCAAAGTGATATTATTCTGTTGATGAGGTTCCTGTTTTCTTTTTGTTTGGTTTTCTGGGTTTCGTTTGTCCTTTGATAGAACTGGAGTATGGGTAGTTAGCATGACCAGCGTTAGCCACCATGGTTGAAATGGCAAAGAAAAGACGTGCCATTTACGGAAACACAGACTTTAACAGGAAACCGTAGGGGGAAAAACATCACAATACTGAACGGACAGTTTGAGCAGTCTTCAACTGACGATATCTTGATTTCCTCTACAATATTTATACCTGAAGCCTTCTGTAAGCTCAAGTGGATCATTCAAATCCATTTCAGTTGTGTTTGCTGTCTGAAGGAACATTTTCTCTTTCTGTTCAACCCCCAATACACCAGGGACAAAAAAAAAAGAGGGAGCAAACTCAACGCTGCAAAACAGCAAAATTTGGAGCAACAGTATTTTGGTAAAAATGTCCTTATGTTTCTCCTCCTTGTAAGAGAAAGCTCTTGTTACCCTGAGAGCAGCAGGGCTACTCCCCCATTACCAGCTGACAGTGTTTGGAAATCAAATATTCTCTTTGCAAGAAAGAGAAAACTTCAAATGTTTAGAACTTTAGACAGTGCTGTGGTACATTATAGCTTCCCAGGCTGCTTTTTATGCAGGGTGTCTGATTAAAGATGAAAAAAAAAGTCAGTTGAGAACACACACACACACACACACACACACACACACACACACACACAGTATCTTGATCATTGTATTGCTAATGTTCTCTCACATGGACACACAGTCTTTTGCTCCACATTGTACATTTTCCTCTCTCTCTTAACCTCTCTCTCACTCACACACACACACACACACACACCATCCCTCCGAGGTTGTGGGCCAGTCTATGAGTTGGCAGAGCGTGCCCAGTACGTGTCAGGAGGTATTGGTGATGTCAAAAGACCTTCAATCACAGAGCTTATGTTTGCTGCAGAGAAAACAGGGCAAGTGCCTCTGGGGAAATAACGCACCATCTACAAATCCCACGTAATGTCAATAGTTCCACACCACTACATTCATTCATGTGCCAGCTCCAGAGCTCTGGGAAGCAAGCACCTGTCAAAACATCCTGACAAGGTAATGGAAATAGCCAGAATGTTAACTTACACAGCAATAATTAGATCCTAAACTGATGGAGGCAATAAGCAGCCTGTCAGGTGATGTAACAGACCTCTTGGCAGACATATGGGATGTCCAGAGCTCAGGTGAACAGCTGGTTATGTTTCTGAATATACAAACTGGACATTTCAATTGCTACACTGGTTGAATTATAATGATGCTACTGTAACCACTGTACATCTGGCATTTGCTAATCACACTGTGCTATGCCCTTCATACAATCTTCAAGCAGATGTGGATGACAGATGTTGCTGTGCACCCATCAATCTACTGTATTCTCATTCATTGTCACAGGCTGATCAAAGCTGCCTTTTTCTGGGAATTTACATGTGTTTATTGGTTGAAAAATGGAAGTTAAAGGGGGAAGAAAAATAATTTTCCCATATCCCTTTAGTCGTGTTTAGCCATATACATTTTACATATCGGTCTCTGAGATTTCTGCACCAATATAATAGAGGTGAATGTAAGTTTGTTTGTGGCACTCACAGCATTAGAAAAATTACATTTAAAGGACATTAAAACCTTCAGAATTTGGGGAAATATGCTTATTCCCATAAAACCACAACTTTTTACAGTTTGTTTTTTGTGCAGAATAAACAAACCAGATATGACGTTTTAATTAATTAGTCTGCTTTAGAGGTGCTGGTGGGTGAATTTGGATACAGCCAGGCTAGCTGTTTCCCCCTGCTCCCAGTCTTTATGCTAAGCTAAGCTAATTGCCTCCCAGCTCTAGCTTCATATTTAGCGTATAGACATGAGAGTGGTATCAATCTTCTCATCTAAGTCTCGGCAAGAAAGCAAGTAAGGGCCTTTACACACCGTGAGCGTTCTTTTTCGAACGATTAATTCGCAAGCCAATATATTTTTTCAAACTGTTGTCATGAGTACTATTACACAGAACGCAAATATTTTTTTTCGGAACAAGGCCGATTTTTCTGAGCTTTCGCACAGCAAATAAAGACAACAAGTGATCAACCAATCATGTTGTGCGGAACGGACGTCATGTCACAATAATGGCGGACTTGTTGATTGTTTGTGTTTCTCATCATCCTGTATTATATGACAAACGACACAAAACTAAAGACAATGAACTCAAGGACAACGTGTGGAGCAGCGTTGCCAGATGCAGGATAGTGAGCAGCTCATGTAGTTTACTTTTGGATGTAGTAGAGTTGGTATCTATCTATCGCAAATTTGCATTGCTGCCGGTGTGAATACATTTGATGCGAAATATTCGCAGGCGAGTATTTTGTATTTTGTGTCGTTTATTATATAATTCCAACCTGTCTGCAGACTATTTCTTCAGTAGAAAGTAGTTCTAGAGAAACCTGTTCACGGTGAGAGTAACTGGGCATTCATTTCTGGAAATGTAATTTTTCAATGCTGTGAGCACAACAAACGAAATTCCATTCATATCCATTGTATTTGGGTGGAGGCAGAATCCTCAGAGACAAATATCTCAAAACCAATCTATGAGGCTACCAACTAAAAGGAATTCAGAATATATCCCTATATGTATACTTACTTAACAATGAAGCATAACAAATGTACATAAAAGCAGATCAGTCAGCCAACTCACGTGGAATGGGTTACTGTGTATGTAAAATAAGTACAGTGTTGAAATTTGGCATAAGGAGAAGGAGGGTGGTGACACAGCTTGACTGTGCTGCTTCTCCTGTTTCAGTGTTCACCAAGGAACCAAAATAACGCATAAGCAATTAGAATGCTTTACTCATTTCTTACTAATCACTCAATGAAATTTCACATAGGAAAAATGTGTCAAATCCTTATTATTTCTCCTTTAATTAGGTACAGTATACTACAGTGAGTTTAAAGTGTCAATAGACGACAACCCCCCAGTGTTTCCAAGTGGTATTATTGTTGGCTCCGCTGTCACAAAGTCAATCAAATTGCTTTCAGTTTCCCTCAGAGCCTAGCTACTGTCAACAACACAGGACACACTGCATTTGTTTCCAATTTTCCGTGGAGAAACGATCAACACCACTTTGGAAATGAAAGAGAAGAAAGAAGCATGTTCACAGAAGAGGTAGACAGAAGACGTCTAGTGCCTGCTCATGGTGGAAATCGTTAGGTCTCTGTAAATAATAATATAAAGAGTAATGTTACGGTCTAGACCTGCTCTCTCCCTGAGATAACTTCTGTTATGATTTGGCGGCGTATAAATAAAACTGAATTGAAGTGGTTCATTTTCTGGCTGCTAGCGGTAGTCTATCTGGTCCAAAGCAAGAAATAACTCTAAGAATCCCAATTTGAACACTCACTGCTATGATAGAGGCAGAGTAAAACACCCAGTAGCCGGTTTGGAACCCTCTCAAGTCCTGCAGCTCTCTCCATCGAGTGAATGCCAGTCCGAGGTTCACTCGTTTTTTATCACTCTCTCTCTTCACAGTTACTCCGGTTGTTCCACCGTCCATCATTTCGGCTAGCTGGGGATAGCTACCAATAGCTACAATAAAATAAAAGCCCTGTTCCTCTTCTGTTTTGGTTGGTCAGTGCAATGGTTGACCCGCTTCCTTTGTGCTGTAAATCGAGCTTTCTTTTTCCTGGCAGATTGTACCTGTGGGCAGACAGAATTGCACAGTGAAAGCGAGGCTTATAGACAAGTCTAAATGCCAATGGTGTCATTATTTTATAGACATTACATTGTGCAATCAACATTTACTTCATAATGATAAGTTAAAGCAAAAAAAGTTGTCTTATTGTCACTTTAAAATGAGGTCTGTCTCATTCCTGCTAAACAAGGTTTATGTAGTCAATTCTATTACTGTTTAAAGGTTTTTACTGCTCAGCACACAATTTAAATACATCTTGTCTATAGTCAGTATGAAATAGAATATTAATTTAAAAAAATATTTCTATTTCAGAACAGCCAGGGACACAGGACAACATGCAGTCAAAACAGGCATGCAGACCAATAAAAAGAAAATGAAAAAGGGGTTCAGAGGAGGAAAAGTAAAACAACTCAAACCACCACCAGGAGAGTTCTAAGCTGCAGATGAGGTCTCGTCAACATGTGGTTTGAAAATTTCAAATGGTCAGAGTAGTCTGGTTTACTTGCAGACACTCTGGAAGACAACAGAACAAAAGCAACGGGGACATATTGAACAATGTAAGATTGAATTCCTTCTGCTGATTTCCAAACAGATACCGGCTGCAATGTGGCAGAAAGAGCAGATACTGCAACAAACCCATTTTGAATGTAGCAAGCAATAATAATAATAATGAATAATGAATTGGACACAAGCCACAGTCCAGTCAAAAGTCAACAAGCTTCTATGTTACGACCCCCTGAAAGGCTCAATGACATAATTCACAGAGTCAAGGAGTGACAGATAAACAATTATTTTGATAAATGTGACCCCCAAAATCAATACTAAACAAAATAAATCAAAAGGGATTGATAGGCCGACCAAACGTAACAGAAACGAGGGAAGCCACCCAGGCCAACCACACAATGGGCTGTGGGACCTGGGCGCTCCTCCTAACCTAAACAAAAATTAGAAAATAATATATAGTTATCTATATAGGTTTTTATAAGTATAGGAGATTTATACAAAACAATTGGCAGTGAGCTTATAGTACTTTTCTTTATCCCATGCCCACCCCCACCAGTGCCTCTGTCCATCACCAAGTTCCCTGAAGAAGAGAAGTGGTTGTTCAGGCTCAAAGTTTAGATCACAGATTAGCTGTCTGGATCAGTCTGAAACATAACCACTCTGATGATACATTTGTTTGAATGGGCAACATTTTTGTGTGCAGTCAACAACATATGGGAGCTGCTGCTCTCGTACGTATGTTGAACCTAACCCGCTTAATCTAAACCAGTTAATAGAGCTATATCTACAGATGGTCGGCCCACTTGGGTCCAAACTGAAATACTGTATATTGACAAATATTGGATGGATTGCCATGAAATCTGGTACACACATTCATGTTCCACTCAGGATGAATTGTAATAACTTTGGTGATCTCCTGACTATTTATCTAGCGCCACCATCTGGTCAATATTTCAATTTGTCCAACACTGCAAAACGAAGGACATTCCATCCGCATCAGCTGTCCTTTGTTTAGTACTAATTAGCAAATGTTAGCATGCTAAAATGGTGGACATCGTAAACATTATACCAGCATGTTAGCATGCTGAAGTGAAGGGTTTAGCTCAAGGCATTACTGTACCTAAATACAGCCCCACAGAGCCGCTAAGCATGGCTGTAGACTCTTAGTTTTGTTGCTTAATCACAGGGCATGTAAACCCAAAATAATTATTTTGTTTGTGTAAAAGGGTATGCCATGTATGCCTTTGGTCATTTAGATGTGGCATAGAAATACAGATTTTATGGAAGCCGAGAACAGCCGTGCTTGCAATTATTTTTTAATGCCGTTATCTCGAGAAAACGAGCTTTGTTATCTCGAGATCACGAGTTAATTATTCCGTTATCTCGAGAAAACGAGCTTTGTTATCTCGAGATCACGAGTTAATTATTCCGTTATCTCGAGAAAACGAGCTTTGTTATCTCGAGATCACGGGATAATTACACACCTGATTTCAGCCTTCAAGATCACTGTCATGACTGTCGGGGAGGATTCATAACTGAACAGAGGACAGATCTGAATGTTATCTTTGACAGAAAGACACAATGCAATTTCTGCCTGAGTTAGACCTTGATTGAAGTACAGTCTGATGCGTTGATCAGTAATGGGTAGGCCTGCTCCTTGAGCTGACATTTTCAGCTTAAATCAGTTGCTGTCAAGACGTCATCTAAGCATTCTGGCATGGCACTCCTGATCACTGATTAACAATAAGGACAATAAGAGGAAACAACCTTTTGTTGACATGTTGGCATTAAAAAATAATGGCAAGCACAGCCGTTCTCGGCTTCCGTAAGATTTAATTATGTGACCAGCAAGTACAGCTTCGTTCACTGCAGCAATTGACCCTTAATAATCATTTTTTCCTCAGTTACTTTATTTGAACATGAACTTATCATTTGAACTTGAAGCCACTTCTCCTTCCCTTTACAAGTTTATCTGTACAAGTTAATTTCTTTTACACAGCTAAAAATTGAAGAATATTTCCTTGGGTTGAATTCTCAGACTACATGTATTATTCAACCCCTAGCCGGCCTCTGGTCAGATATGGCTGAAGTGTTGTACACTCTGCAGTCTGTAGTGAAACTCTCTATTTCCTGGTTATTAGGGGTGGAAACTGCCAGCTATCGATGTTTGATACTGCCCGCTCCTCTCTGTGGAGTACAAACCCAAAGACCAAACAGACTGAAAATGTGGCTACACATCTCATCAAGGAAGTGAAATTAGACCTTGAAAAGAATCAGATATCCAATGCTGTTTGTTTATTCACTTTAACTAATGATACAGGGGGCCGCGGGCCTGGACTTCTATACTGGCTGCTCCCAGAGAGCATTTGGCCGCACTTCACAGCACACTTCAGAGACTGCCTCACATTATCAAAGAAACTCCCAACCATGGCAGATTATTACCTATTATTTCCTCAAACAGAATACAAAGTCAGTTCCTTGCGTCTTGCAAAGGGTAGAGTCATCTTTGTTAGTTGAAGCTCTCAGTGCTCAGTCTAATTCATGTGCAATAGGTCCTTTTCTGTCCTCTCTTAATTATTTCCTTGGGCCCTGACTTTGCCCCGCTGGGTAATGAGAAGCAGCACATGGGTTTGATGTTTTTATTTCATGATATGAGACAGCTATATCTCCCTTCCCATCAATCAAACCCCCCTTGTCCAATATCAAGCTTTCTGTGCTCACTTCAAAATGAATATTTGAGCTGTTGTGAACAGTATAACAGATACCATCTACTTAAGTTGTTGTTTCACATTGGTTTTACTTTACCATATAATCAATCACTACTGGAATATTTTTTTTACATTTTGATAGCGTAAGCTATATGTCAAAAAGGCACGGCCATCAACAGTGAAACTGTTGCACTGTCCAGTTGAATTTAACCCTCCTTTGCCAGAGTATAAACTGCTCTAAGACAACATGTTCTTTGACAGTCATAAGATAGGAGTAGATGGTACAAACAGTGTGAACTAATTTTGGATAGCAGCCAAGCTAACAAGCTTGTTAACTGACAGTTAGCAAGCTAGCTAGCTTACGGAGCTATTCACTGTGTCCCTTGAACTTAGTATTTTGAGTGCATAAGTGCGTTCGCACTGGTAAGTATGGGAAAATGCAGTGTACTATAAGTACTTGGATGGTGTACACAAAAAGGCAAGAAAGTTGAGTGTGGAACGCTGCACACTTCTCACCCTCAACAGTCACCATCTTGGCCACGTAGCGGAAGGGGAGGACCACCAACGTTCGCAACGATTGCGATTGTTACGTCTAAAAGTAAAAACACGTTCATTTTTCATTCATTTTTAATATAACTGAATTGATGTCAAGTTAGCAGACGTGCTGGCAGATATTTCGGCGTGCGGCAATCGCGGTAAATGTTGGCGATAATGCTCCGCCCAGTTGCAATCTGTCATCAAAAAGAAGAAGAAAAAGACGCGGTCAAAGGTTGCGATCGTCATTTCCAGTAAGCGCACAACAGCAATATTCGATTTGGACTCGACTACCCTGTCAAAATTAACGTACTACACAAGTCACATTTCGCGAGGACGCATGGATGAACTGCGCTGTGCTACTTTCTGGTGTGATGATAATTTGTGTCTAATTGTCATGGGATGCAACCTAGGCCTGGTCTGTTTAAGAAAGTAACACAAACCATTGTCTGACCACTGTGCGTTGGCATTTTTATTGTTTCTCGGCGGAGAGTGATTAAAAAAAACATTGCAGTGGTTAATCATTTTTCTGTTTCTTTGTTGTCCCAGGCTAAATATTCCCTGTGTGAATTAAAATGTATTGATAGTATATTTTTGCACGTAGGCAGGCGCATTCATGAATGCGCGTGCATGTGTACAGTACCCTCCCACTATCCACCCCGAAAAACAGGGCTCCCCGAATGCCACGGTGTAATTCGAACACTGGTCTGGTGGTCCTTGTTGATTTAGCATTATCCTTTCTAGGCTTAAAGCGTAGTCATTTACCATTGTTTATATGAAAATATTGAGTAGTGCAGCTTTTGGACAAAAAACTGTAATATCACATTTTAACATTTCAGAAATAAAATAAAAAGCAATGAAAGACACCCTCAGTGCAAAACTACATTGTGCATTATAGTTTTTATGTTCTTTTTACACTCTTGCACATTTTTTCACATTTCAAACAAATGTATAATTAAAGTATAATTACTTTACTGCCATGTTATAGTTTATTTTACATTTTGGCCACTTTCATCGGTTTTTAATTTTCCTGCATCAGTTGCTATTGAGCACTGCTTGTCTTATGTTGGTCTTTATTTTCATGCCTGGCTACTGTAACAATATGACACAATAAAATACCTGCCCAGCTACTGTCTATAGAATCATTTGTAACTGAATTCATGGTTGACCCTTTTATAGACCAGATTGTCTACATTAGACATAGAAAGATGAGGTTATGCTTTTTGTTTCTAAATGGAAATGCCCAGGTCTTATTTCGTCTGTGGTCAAAGTGAATCCTGTGACTTCACTGACTGACAGGCTTAATCAGTTTACAAAGAGGAGATCTTTGCCCCTGCACTCTCACTGGATATAATCAATTTAGAAAAGCATTTCTATTCCCTAAATATTGATTTCAGCCCAGTACTTTGGGACTACATTCATGTTTGCTTAAATACAGCAATCTACTAATCCATGGTAATTGAATCAAGCGGGGTAACAGATTTTTTCACATGGGATCATCGTGTTTTTATCTGACAAGTTTCTTGACTTGCAGATAAATATGGTAATGATGCTGATGGTAAAATTACTCATACATGAGACATTTGCTTTGGGAAATGACTTGGGGGCCAAGATAGTCACTGGGCCTCCTAACAGTCAATTCTGTATCCATGTTTGTCACAAAACAGTCTTATACAGAGGCATTTATTATCATTCATAAGTATAATTTAATAATATTTCTATTGTTGAGAACCTTTTAAAGGCTCCATGGTAATTTGAAGACCCCTCAAGTCTTTTTGATTGAGCTTAAATGTTATAAATGCAGGATTATTCAGTTTAAATAAGTGCATATACACATGGACTTGAAGTCACATTAAAACATTAGGATTAGGATTAACCTCTAATATACAGGCTGTTAAAAGACTGAAATCCTAAAATTTTTCAGGCTATTATGAAATTAAATTCTCAGCACTGTAAGCAGACTGAATTAAATGCTCCCATGCCCTATTATTCCTTTAAAATTCATTTCATCTGCCTTTGAAATATGAAGCATGTTTTTTTTTTTACATGCGTGCCCTACTCAGCTTTGCTTCACTGTGACCCTCGCTGAAATCTGGGCTGCATTCAGAAAACCTTATGACCACAGTACATGTGGTTGCCATGGAAATCGCAACACTCAAAGGTTGTAGAGAAGCCTTTGTTTTATTAAATGGCTGCAAGGAATGACAAAATGCACGTGGGCGTCTGGCATGTAGGATGTTCGATTTTGATTTATTCACTGAGCCTCCTGTTGAGGCGATTTTATAATGGAGACAAATTGCTCAGAACAAGGTTGTTGCGTATTCCTTCCCAAGAGTCTGTCCTTTTCACGGACACAGCCGGGGCTTTCATTACCTCCGAATGCTGCAACATTTGATAAATTCATGAAAAAGCAGATGGCTGCCACAGGCTTCCTGCCTGCACTGTTCAGTCTGTACACAGTCAGTGTCAGTGAGTCAGTTGAAAATCCTGTGTAACAGTAAAACCCCGACCGTTTGTCTGTGCCTGTCAATAACTCTTTTGTCTTTCTTGCTGAATAAAAAGAGAGCAATTGCTTTTGTTCAGCAGCTATGCATTTGTTTTCTCGTTATCTGTACCGTGGCAGAGGAAGACTTTCTAAAGACTGTTCTGGGAAGAAAAATAGCAGCCTGTTATGAAGTCTTTGTTAATTGTCAATTTATGTTAAAAAGTGTTTTGAGGTATGGCAGATTCATTAGCTATCATCCATAGAGAAGAAGACTGGTGTAGGCCATGAAGTGAACGTGCATAAATGAGGTGTAGATAACAGCAGTTTAGCTGTCTTCTGTAAAAGAAATGTCTCTACATGAATCAGTTCAATTCTTATACGAGGGAACTGGCAGAACATGTGTGTCCATTATGTAGTAAGAAGTGGGGCAGTTGTGGTAAATGTGGGGGAGAATGAGGTCAGTAGTAACTCCTCAAAATCTATGGTTACTGCTAGAAACCACACTTACACATTTATGTTGATTTTATACATAGTTACACTTCTTAATGTTTTCATCTGCAGTATTATTTTACATACTGGTAGGACACAATACAAACAATGAAGCACCCGCTCATCAAAACATTGCTTTATAGCATCCCTAGTGGTCAAAAGCTCCACTGGGTACCTTTAACTTGCCCAGACTGTTAATTTAAATTATATATTTATTTATCCATCCATCCATTATCTAAACCCATTTATCCTGTGAGGGTTCACTAGTGTAAAATGTATCCACTATATAGTGCTCACAAAGAGTCTTACAATACAAGTGTGTCCAAGGCTTCTGCTAACAATCCCATAGTGTGCTCACTATACAGTCAACTACTGCGTGTTTTTTATAATAGGCAGCGGTAAATTAGTGAACATATAATCACTCCGCCAGCATATTTTCTCTGCTAGCCTTGTGATAACTACCGCAACATACAACAACGGAGGAAGTTGTTCTTCGGGCACAACCTGGTGGTGGAAGCCGTACAGCACATCCACAAACATTAATACTAAAATACTAAATTATGAATACTGGATCCTGGAAAACATGTTTTGATCAGTACATCTTGGAATATAAACATTACCTTCCTAGAAATTAATGATTTAATGATTTAGTGAAAGCCATAACTGGCAGAAGCATTGAGAAATAGAACGTGCCTATTGCGTTCATTATAATCAATGCAATTGTTAATCTACCTGCCGCATTTCTTTATTCTTTTATCTACATTTAGTTTTGACAAAGTGTCACTGGGATTCAAATGTAATGAATGAAAGAATTATGATTATAAAACAAGCTAAGTTGGACATTATACCCTGCATGAATTTCCATGTAAACATAACATCTACTTAATCAGATTTCAAAAATCTCATTTAAATTTACTTTCGAATGTCTGTATTACAGTTGTCGTATCAGAACTTTGCCTGAAACTCTTCAGTGAGTAAACGTCTCTCAGGAGGATTATCAGACAGTGAACAGGGAACAGCTCAATGCAGCGCCAATTCAATAATCAACTGCTAGTGCAATGTTTCCATTGTAACATTTTTAAATAAAAACTCACGAAACAACAGCTCAAATTTGAAACATGTACCTCGTGAAAAATTTGGTGTAAAAGTCAGTAGGTGGCTGTAGTCCTACAGCTGATTCCATGTTGGGTCTAGTGTCATTGGCTAAACTCCTGTTGGCTGGCTACACCCGTTATCCTAATGTGTCAAATACATATTTCAAATTTTCAGGCTGTACCTACAGTTTGTGAAAAATTATTACATTGATACTCAAAACTTAACACACCTTTGTTGGAGAGCCTTCTGCAAACAGAATGGCTTCTGTCAATTAGATAAAATTACAAACAGTACTGTTATAGCACATGCATGCATTGTTTCCTGTGAATCCCTCGTGCATGTGTAGGCAAGTAAAGAAAATACAGGAATGGTGGAGTCCGCCACTAACATTGATTACTACTCTGTAGAAAGGTAATTATAGACAATGAATATAATGAAAATCGTAAGGATTATAACTTTAAAGTAAATCTATCAAAGTGAAAAAATTGAACATCAATTTTCTACTCTTATTTTTTAAGATGTTTCCTGTTGGCTGCCACAGATCCTTACAGACATGAACCAAGAAGCTGGTTCAATATGATCCACGTAAACACATCAATGAAATATTATTATGTCGATATTACCAGAGTAAATTTAACCAGCACTATGTCAGTTTGTGTTTAACACTTGCAACTCTGTCCACCCCGACAGCAAATCATAAATTAAAAATGATAGTTTTTTTTATTTATTTATTTATTTTAATTTAATTTAATTAGTTTGGGAAAAACCGGAGCACTTTGAGAAAACCTGTAAAAATGCGGGAAGAAGACCACAGAAGGAAGCTGGGCCCAGAGTTGAAGTCTTACTTTGTTACAGTAAAGCTACAATGCAGGCCAAACTGCCCTCAGGTCAGCTCAGACAGCGCTTGTTGTTTTTTTTTTTTTTTAATTTAATTTAATTAGTTGGGAAAAACCGGAGCACCCGGAGAAAACCAGTAAAAATGCGGGAAGACCACAGAAGGAAGCAGGGCCCAGAATTGAAGTCTTACTTTGTTACAGTAAAGCTACAATGCAGGCCAAACTGCCCTCAGGTCAGCTCGGAGAGCGCCTGTCTGTTGTTTTCAGCCTTAACTTTCTTGTTTTGTTGGTCAGCTCTCTCTCTGGACAACCGTTTGTTGACACGTCGCGTCTCCCATTTCTTTGTCGTCCAAACTTTCAAAATTCTGTAATTCTTCGCAGAACTCCTGAATTTTGTTGCAGAGAACAGAATTCTCATGGCTAGCGGTCTCAATAGCAGATTTGATGTTATTATACTTGCTTTCTAAAGCGTCTTGGCGTCTAAGCTTATTCTGAAGATTCTGTAATTTCTGCATGAGGGCGGCCTTCTTGCGGCAAATGGCATCCGTCTGAGCTTTGATGTCATGATATTTGTTGAGCCCAGATTTCATAAATTCATATTGTTTTTTCAAATCCTGGATTTTGCATTCGAGGTTGTAATTGTGGTCTATCTTGGCCAAATTGTCAACTTCCTGTGTTGTATACTCGACCTCCATCCTTGCTTGATCTCTCACTTTTTCTGTCAACTCCTGAACCTGTTGCTGTAGGTTATTGTTGCGATGATATAAGGCTCTGCCGCTCTCCTGCATTGTTTTCAATTTCTCTTCCAGGTAATTGTGCTTCGGGATTTTCCCCAGGAGGTCCTGAACCTTCTGTCCCAGCACATCATTTTGCTGGCTCAAGGTTTTGATTTCGGCTTTTGTTGACTTGTATTCCTCCTCTAATTCTTTGGGGTCCTTATATCTCCTGTGTAGCAACACAATTTCTTGCTCAAAAATGCTGTTGTTTCGGACAATGTTTTGTTTTTCTTCTTGAGCAGACCTACATTTTTCCTCCAAGGCTATTTGTGTCTCCAGCTGAATGCGCAATTTGCTCACTTGCTTTTCAAGGTATTTGTTTAAATTGTTGACTCTTTTTCTCTCAGCTTTTGCCTCTTTATATTTCTCTTCTAACTCTTGGCTATTTGTCAGCCTGATGTTGAGCTCAGCTATTTGGGTACTCAAGACGTCATTCCGTTGTTTTATGACTTTTGTTTCCTCACTAACTGAGAAAAGCTTGGAGAAAAGACTTTTTTGTCGATCTTTGTCATTCTCCAGGAGGAGGGTGGCGTCCCCATCAAACTCCTGAGGAATGACCTGTTTGCGCCGAAACATTTTGTGTTTACTTTTTGTCTTCTGTATACCGCTGTAGAACAGTCTGTATGGAGCAAGCTGTTTGATGAGTATTAAGGAGATAATACACTACGCTCTGAAACTGTGCTAATGACCTGATCCGTGTTTGGAACAGAAATGAACAGAGCAGGGACAGAAGCAGAGCAACATCTGTTCTGTGCGCTTTGAAGTCTTCTATGCATCAAAGGACAGGAAGTGACATCACATCCTAAAAAAAAGTTAGCTCCGCCCAGGATTTGGCAGGTGTGTGATGTCATAGTGACATCACACACCTGCCACCACTGACTCGAAAAAACAAAAACACAGATTGGGATTTCCCTCATCCATTGATTGGCAGCTATTTTAAAGGGGAATTCCACTGATTTTAGATCAGTTGGTGTCTTCTGTGACTAGCCTCAGAATGGAAAAGACGTTTAGGTGCGTCTGATGACATTTTATTTCTGAGGCTGTGAAGTTTGTTTACATCATCATCTTTGCAAACACAGCAGGACAGAAGGCTGATATTTTCAATTAGGATCAGTTTTTTGTGTTGTTTTTTAATTCATTGTGTACATCGTAGCACAGGGGGAATGCAGTTTTGTGTCTCTCTATACTATATACTGAGTAGTGTATATGGAGGAAATGACAATAAAATATACCACAAAATATCACTCTATAATTCTGAATGTGAATATTCCCATGACGTATGCAGTTAATATCATTTATCAATTCTCCTCAAAATCTATGGTTACTGCTAGAAACCACACTTACACATTTATGTTGATTTTATACATAGTTACACTTCTTAATGTTTTCATCTGCAGTATTATTTTACATACTGGTAGGACACAATACAAACAATGAAGCACCCGCTCATCAAAACATTGCTTTATAGCATCCCTAGTGGTCAAAAGCTCCACTGGGTACCTTTAACTTGCCCAGACTGTTAATGTAAATTCTATATTTATTTATCCATCCATCCATTATCAAAACCCATTTATCCTGTGAGGGTTCACTAGTGTAAAATGTATCCACTATATAGTGCTCACAAAGATTCTTACAATACAAGTGTGTCCAAGGCTTCTGCTAACAATCCCATAGTGTGCTCACTATACAGTCAACTACTGAGTGTTTTTTATAATAGGCAGTGGTAAATTAGTGAACAAGGGAGTCAGTTCGGACACAACTCCGGATACCAACAAGTCCTCCAACATAAATGACAGTATAGGTTGTTTGCCAATGACTCCCAAAACGACATATATAGGCATATATGTACCGGACCTTCGTTGTCATGGTAACAATAATAAACACGTGGTTAACGGTCACAGTTTGGTTAGGTTTAGGAAAAGATCATGGTTTGAGTTAAAATAAGTTGCCTACGTTAGAAAGTTAAGTTTAGTAAGTTAAGTTACGTAACGTGGCGTGACGTGACTTACTAACGTAATTTAACTTACGTACGTAAGTTAAAGTCTAAATAAAATAACACGGGACACGAAAATAAAATAACACAGGACACGAACAGCGGTCTCCTGGGTGAAAGTCCTGTGTTGTTAGACCCGTCCATCCACCCTGACCTCCTCCATATGTGGACTTTGTCACTCTTTATACTATCTCACCTGACTTCCGCCTTTGCTCCTGTTGTAATTACTAGGGGTGTGAATCTCCACCTCACGATTTAATTTGATTACGATTCAGAGGGCTACGATGCGATTATAAAACAATTATCGATGCATCTTGATCAGTGTCCGAAATTAAACTTTTGACTGACCTATTTCCTTCTGTTAACTGTTTTGTATTGGTTAGCAGGGACCCCACAATTTATTTTTTAGTATAATTCAATTTAATTCACTTGACAGGTTAATTTGAAATTAATTTCTAGGAAGGTAATGTTTATATTCCAAGATGTACTGATCAAAACATGTTTTCCAGGATCCAGTATTCATAATTTAGTATTTTAGTATTAATGTTTGTGGATGTGCTGTACGGTTTCCACCACCAGGTTGTGCCCGAAGAACAACTTCCTCCGTTGTTGTATGTTGCGGTAGTTATCACAAGGCTAGCAGAGAAAATATGCTGGCGGACTGTGGCTGCAACACATGACTATTTTGGTACCAACACTTACCCGCCGGTGTGGCGGGCAGCCTTCCGAGATTTACTCGCCAAACGGAATTGCCGGTCGGATTGTATCCATCTTTGGTTGTTCACGCTCAGCCGTCCTCACCAGCCCAAGTAGCCTAGCTTAAAACGTAAACACGAAGCACGTTTTATGTCCGTTATGTTTCACCATCCAATTGGTTCAGCCACAAGAAACGTACAGCCCAGTCTTACAAAATTGTAACAGGCGATTATAACATTGAGAATTGAGTTTTAAATTCCCGATTACTGAGTTTTCTGCATTGAAACATAATCGTTCAAAAGAGAACCATGATGCATCTAAGAACTGATTTTTTTCCCACACCTCTAGTAATTACTACAGCCACTAGAGGTCACCGAACATACAAATGTAAATATGGGTTGTAATAAGCTGATGCACAGATGACCTATACAGCTGTATTTTTTGGGGAGGACAGTCTTCTGGATACCATGTTCCCCTTCATTCCAATAGAGTTGCAAAGTGGGAGGGCCAGCTGGTTCCAGAAGTGTTTCTGTATTCCCATTTAATTTTTTTTATCTAAACGATCTCCTCAGTGTTACTGAACATAGAAACACAGGACTCTCCCAGATAATGTAACTATCATATAGTTTATGTTATGCCACCAGTTTAAATTATTTTAACTGAGAAATCGTGTTTTGTCCATCATTTTGGCATGACGGACAGCTCAAAATACTACAATACCCATGAGGCTCGTTGTAGTTAAGAGCAAAACACGGGCACCATAATAGCTGAATTCAAAAGTGAATTGATTTAAGTTGTTTTCTCAACAACGTAACCTTAAGCTTCTGCCCGCCATTAGTGGTCCATGTCACAGAGTTTTAAGCTTAGTAATTGGATGATTCTTACCGAAATGTAACTTGGGAGTTGTAGTTAACCTCTGGGCATTTTCGAGTCTCCTTTTCACGTAACCTGAAAGTCTTTGGAGTGGAAGAAACGTGGGCACCCAGAGGACACAGGCAGAACATGTAAACTCTAGCAGTGCCTTCCTAAAATAATTAACATATTATTAAAAATATTATCAGTTGCTGGGAAAGCCAAAGAGAACCAGTTCCAACCATAGACTGTATATAAAGATGGACGACATGACAACTCCCCACAAGTGAAGCAAAAACATCTGGATCGCCCCCTGGTGGCTGGCTGCAGTATAGGTCAGAAACCCCGCCCCCTCCATGTTAGCAGATGGGACATGGGCCAAACTGAAAAATCAAAGTACACGTCAAATATTCAAATCTATTCAAAAACTTTTCCCAAAGATGGGAGGAAGTGGAGATGCATGGTCCATCTTTATATAGTCTATGGTCCAACATGCATTGGGGAATGGGAAAAGCATACTGTTTTTACTAGCTTTTACCAGACAAGTACGAATTATGACAGCTGAATTTGATCTAGTTAAAACAGCACTAGTCGAATTAATGTAGGTGCCATGAAGGAGGTTAAATGTTTGCAGTTTTATTATTTTACCGTTGCACAATTCAAAGAAAACTCAGATTTGATCAAAATTACATTGTAAAAGGGCATTTCGAAGATTTTGCACACAAGAAGAGAAGTTTATGTCATTTCTAACAACATGACTGTTCTTCTGACATCTGCTTTCTATAGATTTGGCAATATGTAAAAAATGTTACAACTTAGCTCACTCTCCCCTATTCCCCTAAACTGAAGGACACTAAACAGTTCTTTACTTTTCACTCACTTTGTTGAAAGTGAATATTCAACAAACAGACAGCTGATGCTCTCTCTGTAGAGTGATCCTTTATTCGCTGAAGGACAATACACACCTGATTGCCCAGGCAGAGAGACAAACAACTTAATGCAGAAGGTTGGAGGGAGCTCTTTTTCTGACCTCTCCTCACAGCCAGTCTGTAACACTGAAGTACCCATAATCACAGTAAAGAACATCCTCAAGGATAATAAGACTTTCATACAATCATTAATCATAATCATCGTGTTCCACATACATTCATAAGAATAAAAAGGAAAAATAAAGGTCAGAAAACATCTTCTAATTGAGAATCGTCATAGGAACTGATGAAACCTGACGTGGTATGTGTTACTCACTGGAGCAACATGTTGTATAAAAATGTATTTATCAACATTATTTGTGTTCCAGCTTACTTTTGGATATGCAGAGTTGAAGGGCCCATATTGCATGGCTCCATAACTCAGCCCCTCTAGTCCTAGATAGATAGATAAACTGAGGGGATAAACACTCATTTAAAATGTATCATGATGGTTTCTTTCTTGTGACATCTTGAATCTTGAATGTTTTGGCTGTTCCTTCAGTTTTTCAGTAGGACCTTTGGGGCTCTGTTATAGACAGGAATGACTAAGGCCTTTGACTAGAGGTCAACAAAATGCAAAAACAAAAAATGCAAAGTTAATAACAGCGACTTCACGCAGAGGCTGTGGCTTAGGGGCCCCTGGGTCTAAGACCCTTTTCACGTTGCCACAGTAAGAGCTAAACCAGTGCATACAACTTCGTGTGGTAAGTTTCTTTTTGTGACTTATTGACAAACTGATCCAACAAAAACAATAACATTCAAACGTTTACTAGCACTGGATACACAATGTAACAAGTTAAAGATTAGTGGTAGTGCTGCAGCCGGTTTCATTTTGGACCTGGTTCCCCATTGGCAAAACCCCTGATTCGCAAACCTCTAACACTGGACTGCATCAAACATTTGTTTCTCCTCCACCCTCTCTGTCGTACAAACAGCATTGTGGAAAATAATTAGGTAACGTGTAAAGGCTTCTTCGGTTAAAGTGACAAACTTCATCGGCACATACGACCACGAGTGGACTATGTGTTGTAGTTCAACCATTCCAGAGACAGATGCTGTGTCTCAATTCGGATACTTCTGTAAGTACACTTACATGTAGTACACTGTGTACTTACTTACTGGAAATGACGATCCCAACATTTGACCGCTTCTTCTTCTTCTTTTTAATGGTGAACTGCAACCGGGCGGAGCATGATTGCCAACATTTGACCGCGATTGTCGGCCACCAAAATATCTGCCGGCTTGTTTGCTCATTTGACTTCAATTCAATTTGATTAAAAATGAAGAAAAATTAACATGCAGTGTTCACCGTAACAATTGCAACCTCGGCCGACATTTTCATAGGTGGTGGACCCTCCCCTTCTGCTACGTAGCCAAGATGGAGTGTGAGAAGTGTCCAGTGTTCCAAACTCAAATGTTTTACTGTTATGGGTACACCATCTGGGTACTGCACTGCATTTCACCATAATTGTCAGTGTGAACGCACTTATGCACTTAAAATAAAAATAAATAAATAATAAATAGATAATATAATAAATAAATTAAAATAACAAGTGCATACGGAAGAATGCGAATTGAGACACAGCCTCAGAGTGGTGGCTCTTCACAAGAGATATGATCTAGCTGAGTTATGTCAATTTAAGGAGAATCTCCAACTTTTATTCATACTATTTGAATATTTGAAACATGTACCTCGTGAAAAATATGGTGTAAAAGTCAGTAGGTGGCTGTAGTCCTACAGCTGATTCCATGTTGGGTCTAGTGTCATTGGCTAAACTCCTGTTGGCTGGCTACACCCGTTATCCTAATGTGTCAAATACATATTTCAAATTTTCAGGCTGTACCTACAGTTTGTGAAAAATTATTACATTGATACTCAAAACTTAACACACCTTTGTTGGAGAGCCTTCTGCAAACAGAATGGCTTCTGTCAATTAGATAAAATTACAAACAGTACTGTTATAGCACATGCATGCATTGTTTCCTGTGAATCCCTCGTGCATGTGTAGGCAAGTAAAGAAAATACAGGAATGGTGGAGTCCGCCACTAACATTGATTACTACTCTGTAGAAAGGTAATTATAGACAATGAATATAATGAAAATCGTAAAGATTATAACTTTAAAGTAAATCTATCAAAGTGAAAAAATTGAACATCAATTTTCTACTCTTATTTTTTAAGATGTTTCCTGTTGGCTGCCACAGATCCTTACAGACATGAACCAAGAAGCTGGTTCAATATGATCCACGTAAACACATCAATGAAATATTATTATGTCGATATTACCAGAGTAAATTTAACCAGCACTATGTCAGTTTGTGTTTAACACTTGCAACTCTGTCCACCCCGACAGCAAATCATAAATTAAAAATGATAGTTTTTTAAATTTATTTATTTATTTTAATTTAATTTAATTAGTTTGGGAAAAACCGGAGCACTTGGAGAAAACCTGTAAAAATGCGGGAAGAAGACCACAGAAGGAAGCAGGGCCCAGAGTTGAAGTCTTACTTTGTTACAGTAAAGCTACAATGCAGGCCAAACTGCCCTCAGGTCAGCTCAGACAGCGCTTGTTGTTTTTTTGTTTTTTTTAATTTAATTTAATTAGTTGGGAAAAACCGGAGCACCCGGAGAAAACCAGTAAAAATGCGGGAAGACCACAGAAGGAAGCAGGGCCCAGAATTGAAGTCTTACTTTGTTACAGTAAAGCTACAATGCAGGCCAAACTGCCCTCAGGTCAGCTCAGAGAGCGCCTGTCTGTTGTTTTCAGCCTTAACTTTCTTGTTTTGTTGGTCAGGTCTTGAATTATTTGTCTCTGGACAACCGTTTGTTGACACGTCGCGTCTCCCATTTCTTTGTCGTCCAAACTTTCAAAATTCTGTAATTCTTCGCAGAACTCCTGAATTTTGTTGCAGAGAACAGAATTCTCATGGCTAGCGGTCTCAATAGCAGATTTGATGTTATTATACTTGCTTTCTAAAGCATCTTGGCGTCTAAGCTTATTGCGAAGATTCTCTAATTTCTGCATGAGGGCGGCCTTCTTGCGGCAAATGGCATCCGTCTGAGCTTTGATGTCATGATATTTGTTGAGCCAAGGTTTCACACCTTCATATTGTTCTTTCAAATCCTGGATTTTGCATTCGAGGTTGTAATTGTGCTCCATCTTGGCCCGTTTTTCAGCTTTCAATGTTGTATACTCGAACCTCATCCTTGCTTCATCTCTCAGTTTTTCTGTCAACTCCTGAACCTGTTGCTGTAGGTTATTGTTGCGATGATATAAGGCTCTGCTGTTCTCCTGCTTTGTTTTCAATTTCTCTTCCAGGTAATCTTGCTTTGAGATTTTCCCCAGGAGGTCCTGAACCTTCTGTCCCAGCACATCATTTTGCTGGCTCAAGGTTTTGATTTCGGCTTTTGTTGACTTGTATTCCTCCTCTAATTCTTTGGGGTCCTTATATCTCCTGTGTAGCAACACAATTTCTTGCTCAAAAATGCTGTTGTTTCGGACAATGTTTTGTTTTTCTTCTTGAGCAGACCTACATTTTTCCTCCAAGGCTATTTGTGTCTCCAGCTGAATGCGCAATTTGCTCACTTGCTTTTCAAGGTATTTGTTTAAATTGTTGACTCTTTTTCTCTCAGCTTTTGCCTCTTTATATTTCTCTTCTAACTCTTGGCTATTTGTCAGCCTGATGTTGAGCTCAGCTATTTGGGTACTCAAGACGTCATTCCGTTGTTTTATGACTTTTGTTTCCTCACTAACTGAGAAAAGCTTGGAGAAAAGACTTTTTTGTCGATCTTTGTCATTCTCCAGGAGGAGGGTGGCGTCCCCATCAAACTCCTGAGGAATGACCTGTTTGCGCTGAAACATTTTGTGTTTACTTTTTGTCTTCTGTATACCGCTGTAGAACAGTCTGTATGGAGCAAGCTGTTTGATGAGTATTAAGGAGATAATACACTACGCTCTGAAACTGTGCTAACGACCTGATCCGTGTTTGGAACAGAAATGAACAGAGCAGGGACAGAAGCAGAGCAACATCTGTTCTGTGCGCTTTGAAGTCTTCTATGCATCAAAGGACAGGAAGTGACATCACATTCTAAAAAAAAGTTAGCTCCGCCCAGGATTTGGAAGAATGTGATGTCATAGTGACATCACACACCTGCCACCACTGACTCGAAAAAACAAAAACACAGATTGGGATTTCACTCATCCATTGATTGGCAGCTTGCATCATATCAACCAACGACAGACAAACTCAACTTTGCCTGATGTTGCACAAATACATACTGTAGAAGATTTGATTTTCAGTGTGCAGTCATTGTTCTCCTTTCAGTATGCATACTTACCTTCTGGGCTGTACATGGGGTAGCAGGAATGACATCACTTGAGTGTATTTCCACTCCCTTTGGGATCCTCCTGCTGATCCACTCTTTGGTTTTGTTTTTTTTCGTTCCACCGTTTTTGGCAGTCCTCAGCTGTTGAGACAAACAAGTTGATCAGTTTAAACACACATTTTAAAAAGGAATAATCATTTTTATGTATACATCAGTCATCAAGTCATCACTTTTTTTGTACAGGTTCCTAGGTACTGGAGGGTGCTTCAGAAGTCTGGCTTTTGCCTACCGGCTCGGAAGGAAAACTGTGGCAGACTCAGTCTACATGACTTGCAGAGCAGTCATAAGGCTAATGATGGACACCCACATCCCAAAGCCAACAGAGGAGGCATGGAGAGAGACAGCAGTACGTTTTTGGGAAAAGTGGAATTTCCCAAACTGCATTGGAGCCATTGATGGCAAACATATCACACATTTTCAATTGTTTTGTTAGCACTTGTTGATGCAGATTACCGCTTCAGGGTGATTCAGGTTGGGGATTTTGGCCGAACCAGTGATGGTTCAGTAATGACCAGTGATCTCGCTGTACGGTGGAGGGTATTCTACAGCAGGATTTGCATGTTCCGGGTTCGTACAAAGTCTTGAAAGTTTGGAAAATGCTTAATTTCAACTGTTATGTTTTCAAGGTTAGGAATATGCATGAATTTGAATATACTCCCTGAAAAATGCTTGATTTCCAACATAATCTGGTGTTTCATCATCGACACAATCACTCATGTAAACCAAACATCTTTTAATATTTGAAATGAAACAATCTTGTCCTCATATTTGTTTATTGTCTCTTGTCATTTATAGTAACAATTTAGATGTGATGATAAAGGCTTTGAGACTCTGGATATGTTTGGTTTAGGTACCTTGAAAGTGCTTGAAAAGTGCTTGAATTTTACCCTTAAAAAGCTGTACGAACCCTGCATGTTGCCCTGTCATGTAGACATAGTAGTGATGGCAGCATGTGTCCTCCATAATTACCTCCTAAGCCCAACAGACAGAGAGGATCCAGGGAGGCGTTTGAGGTACGGGAGTTGCTCTGCCAACTCCTCTGAAGGAAGTGTCTGGTGGCAGGACAGACACTCCCCATTTGCCCTCTACAATTTCAGTGGCTAAATAGGGCTAGTGCACAACATCAGACATAGGCCAAATGATGATTGTTTGATGAATTTATAACAAATATGAACAAATAAAAATGAATTTATAACAAATGTGCATTTATGTCAATGTTGCAATGTCAGTGCTGACCGCTGTCACTTTGGCACCATCTTATTTAAGGCTGCCATAAGAAACTGAGAATAGTTTATTTAATAGTGTTGATTATTTGTTTATTTCATGTTGGCTTTGATAATTATATTAAATAAATTAATAATAAGATGCTTTGTAAATAGTTTAATATAGGCCTTTATATAGGCTATATTGATATGAAATCCAAGGTAGTTATTTTGAATGTCATGTCATTTAATAAACAATTCTAGCCAAGACTACTGGATGTTTTACTTAGCAATTCTTAATAGTACGTTATATAGTATTAATGTTTACATTATATTTACTTGGTTCATATAACTCTTTAAATTTTTCTACTTCAATAATCAACTTTATTTTATCCATTTCCCGTTCAGTAACCGGGAACATGTCTCTCGGAGTCAGTTAATGTTAGGTCAATAAGCTCTGATCGCTTATCTTTTCTTTTTGTTTTATTTATTTACTTTTGTCATTTCCCTGTCATTCAGTCTGCTGTTTTCAATCTGTCTTGTCAGCTGTTATCAAAGGACGCAGGTGACTGGAAACAATAAATAATAATAGAAACTTTCAAAACCAAACTGCCAATAAGTCATTCCCTGTATACTGGTAGTTTCATTAAAAAAAAAAAATAGACACTTCATGACCCATTTTAGTGTAAAAGGGCTGCGCACACCTCGTGTAAAAAATATAAATAGAAGACTGGCCTGTTTTTACGTCTGTAGAGCGGATCTCCGCGGCGCATACGCACCACTTACATGCTGCTCTCACGCCTGATGTAGCCAGTTGCATTGATTATAGTGGAAGCGCAGTGTTGCAGCATCCGCATATGTTACGTGTTCAATGTAGCCAACCCGTTAGTCTAGTCAGACAAAAATGGAGCTCTACGGCACAAAGGAACAAGATGTTTCCATCTCTGGATACACACACAAGACTTGCTAGTAGGATTCTTTCATTGTTGGTGTTGGTAATTTCATGGGATTTGTTGACTATAAGAAAAATATAGAATACAGCCAGTGTTATCCTTTAACATCTCTGAAATTGCCTCAGTCGTCTAAGAATAAATCTGTTTTGTTTTGTTTTTGCAGCAGAAACAATGATCACTAAATACTGCAGTGTAAATGTACTGTAATCAGAGTAGAGTCACCCAGTCAGTCATAGAGTGAAAGGCCCTTTTAAGACTGGGGAACAACCCTAGTATCACACACTCATTAAGAGTCATCAGCTTGGATCTCAGCTAAGATGGCTGCCATGGCTGCAGCATGTTGTGAGTGCTAATGTTTAGTCTTGCATGTAAAAATCACTGATATAGATCTGAAGAGAGGATATTCTTTGATCAGTGCAAGGATCAATATCCTATTCATATCCCATGCTGAGTGTGTTTGTGTGCACAGCTGAATAAGCAAACAAACGTTCATAATGGTGCGTCTTTAATGAGATTTTGTTTTTGACGAGTGTAATTGCAATTAGCTTCCAGGTCAAGGTAAACTGCTGTGTTGCCCACTAAATGTACACATACATCCAGTTTAGCTGCTCTCTGACAAAACCCCTGCAGTGGACAAAATGATTCTGCGTTGGAAACATCCTTGTGTATCCACCATATTTACACAGATGAGGGTGCTGGGAATTAACAGAGTCTCTGGGCGTGGGTTGAATATGGCAGAGAAAAGTAAATAGCCCCATGAAACTCCTCATGCGGTAGACTTTCAGTGAAGGCCAGCGCCGAGGTGACGCATTGCTATGCACACAGCGCCCCATGGTTTTTAATTAAGTGAAACTGCATTAGAACGCGCCGTGCATTCAAACCCAGGCCGAACCGCATCCCCTCGCCTCCTCCCCTGTCATCTCAGGGCAAGAATGATGCAATACGTGCAATTTTATGATCCACTGAATGCAATTACTGGACGTGTCAGTGTTTTGGGCGTCTTTTGTCTGTGATGTATACACTATGCAGACTCAGCCCCTGTTAGACTGTTTACATACTCTGTGTCTCTGCCACACACAAGCACGCTCAGGCATATGGTGATGCATACACTGCAGGCGATTAGGAGGATGGAAAATATTAGCTATGTATGGAAATATATCCCATGTTTATGTGTAACTGCGCACAGCTTCAATTTTCATGATTAGTTACTGTGTTTTTTTTCATGGTGCTGGTAGCAGTGGAAGTGTTGCTGGATATAGAGCTGAAAACACCCTTTCAGGCCCTTGTCATTTCAGTTTATAATGTCCTTTAGTGGTGCATATTATCAATGCAATACACAGTTTTTTCCATTTGTATTTTTGTCTCTGTAATTTTGTGTGTTTGTCTTAATTTTTCTTTCTGCAACATGTTTTCTTTTTATTGTCCTGTGCACACAGGGCACCCTTGCAGAAGAGAGTTCTCATTGGCCCACCCTGTATAAATAAAGTTTGAATGAATGAATGCATGAATGAATGAACGAGTGAAACTAATTGCCAATCATTAAATCTGGGACCTCCAGGCCCCTGATGGTCTGGGACCCTGGGGGAAGATGCCCTGGTTGATAATCCAACTACAGTAAGTGGCCTATACAGTACATTACCGGTAACATAAGTAAGCTAATGTATTTGAAGAGTAACAGTTGAGCCTAGTTGTGAGAGTGACTTTGTGACCTTGCTCTGTGAAAGGTGCTATAGTAAATAAACTTTACTTACTTGAGTTTATATTACTGGGAGATAGTGGGTAGGACACTGACATGGCAGATTTGGTCAGGACTATACTAGAAAAATGCATTTGTAATGATTGCATTTGCTCCTCCCCTAAAGAATACTGTTATCAAGTCTTCAAAGAGACATGCTATAGAATAAAAGATATTCTGCCTGACAGTTTTTTGAGCAAAACGTCAACACTACAAGTGTGACCTGATATTCTTGTTTTGCAGTTACTTGCTGATTCCCTGCACATTGTTTGTGGGTGAAGCCTCGCTGAACTATCTGGTGTTTCATTAGGCCTTGTTGACGTCCCTCCTGCACTTTCAGTATTTGCCAATTTATTATAGATCTAATTCGCTAAACACCTCTCCTGAACAATGATTGTCCAGTCATAGCTTAGCACCTGTAACTAGGCACGGCAGGCCTGTCAAGCTCTGGATTTCTCCACATGTTGAAGTGGCAAATATGGGGCTGTAGTAAGGAGGATTCTAGTTTTGAGGGTAGCAAAAGTGTAAGGAGTGGATTGAACTGTGTGTTTGTCTGCTCTAATGTAAGCAAACGTTAGCATTTAGGCAAACTCCTGCAACCCCAGCTAAACACATTATCCGAGATAGCCTTACATTCCCCAAGTGAAATTTGAAAATTCAAAAAATAGAGCATAAATCTAAATGCTGTCTTGCTTGTCAAGTATGTAAGCTAAGCCGCGTTAACAGCAGATAACAGTGTTGTGACTAATTACCTATACACCGCAATACAAGAACAATGCAGTTCCTTTATTTACATGTCCTCTACATGGATCATCAACTGATGAGGACTTTTGACTTTTTGCTTGGGACATGCAGCTTTAGCTTCAGTTTTTTTTGCACGATATCATGTATATAGCCCTTTTACAGGGTTCTCATTTTAAAACAAGTCGGCTGGAGCCATTAAAAAATCAGCCGAAGATGGTATTTTCTCATGGAGGTAATGTTAGCTTAATTTGCTAGCTAGCTACAACTGATAAAATGTGCCAGCGACAGTCGTCATTTAAGCCAACAAAATTGACGGTGGGCAGCTAGAAATGAGAAGCCTGCTTTTGTCTACCTCTGTCTAAAATCAAGGACCCGTTTCAAAAATTACTAAGGATTTCAAGTGGTGAATCTGCCACCGTTAGCACTGTAAACTGTACAGTACATGTGCTGTGTTAGAACGGAAAACTTGACAGAAGTAGCAACAGTAACTAGGGGCGGGGCTTAATGAACGGTCAATTTTAGTCAGACTTTGGTGACTCTTTGCTCTTATTAATTTAGTCTACATCATATCACTGTTTCTGCACCATCTGATTTGAATAATAATGATTACCCCAGGCCTTATTAAAATCATGCTTTAAAAGGTAATTTATTCTGAACATTTGAGAGCCATTTATCAATCTTTCTTTTTTCTGTCACTCTTCCAACAACATGTCCCCCGCCTCCCTGGGGAGCCGCTCTGCTAACGCTCCATAATAGGCCTCCATCAAACCTCCACCCATCTCATTAAAGTCAGCCAGCGTCGGACAGTTTACTTCGAGGCCATGGGGTAAAAAACTCCCCATACCTGCTAAACTCTTCTAAGACGTTGCTATAGAAACTGTTTGATAGGCGGGAGCACTGGAAGCTGCCTCTCTAACACACACACCTACCCACACACACACGGCACGTCACTCAATCCCAGGAGGGGAGTGATCACATGCGGGAGAAAACTTTCCGAGCTGAATCCAATATCTGCGGGCAGAGCGGATGGAGGCGGAAGAGGAGGAGGTGGAGGGTGGGAGGCCGCGGGTGTGCTTTCTGTCTTTCCTCCTTCTCTCGCTTTCACACAATCTGAGGTGTGAACGCACTTGGAAACAGAATGGGCCGAGGCAGCTGCCAAGGGCTCACGCCATTTTATTTCGACATGTCTCTCTCTCTCTCTCTCTCTCTCTCTCTCTCTCTCTCTCTCTCTGGGAAAGTGGAAAAAAAGCCAAGGTGAGAGAGAAAATGGGATAATGAGGAGGTGGGAAGTGGAAATAGCCTGTTACCGTCCATTTTGGAAACTGACAAAGAGAGATGAAGAAGAAGAGACTGACAGAGAGAGAGACAGACTGAGGAAGGCCCATTTACATCTGACATTAACATTAGACTGTAAAGATCTGATGTGGCTGGATTACATTTACACCCGGCATAACAATAACACATCTGTCTTTCTCTTGTCAAAATGCTGTTTGCACTCTCCAACATTCACAATAAACACCTCCTCTTGCTCGCTCTCTATTCACCAGGATCCTGACAATCCATCTTTGCCAAGTGTTTCACTATCTGAGTTGTCTGTTTGATTTGTATGGTTCCTTGTTCATTAAGTTTACACCTTGTTCTTGAGGCTACAATATGCAACAATGTTCCCTGATTGGAAAGCTGACAAATGACTCTGCACCTGCTGAACCATTTCCTATAGGTAGAGCTATGCTACCCATCTGTGTTTCTACCTTAAGCCTACCTTATAAGAATACTCCACTGATTTATCATTGCACTCCTATAATATTGTCGGACTCATGACATACAGTTTAAAACTAAAAGGATCAGAATCAATGAAGCAGAACCAGAGATGTTGTCTTTTTCATTCCACACATTCTTCTTCCTTGTCAAAACTTGGTGCCTACATTACCCACAATGCAACTCGACCACTGACAGATCAGTAGGAGATTCAGGTGTGATATGCTAGTAGCGTCTAATGTAACTTCATGCCGCTAGTCTTAAACAGAGATGAGGAGTGGGCACCAGAGGTCTGGTAAGCTCACTTCTTTTTAACTCCACTCCCCCGGGTTTCTTTCATTTTCAAACTTGTAGTCTTCAGCCCCAACTGATGCTGACTCAAGTGACATCACATAAGGCATTTGTCAGATTTCTTGCAGCTCCCGCTGTAAGTATTAAAATGACCCGTGTATATGTTTTATTGACATACCGTTAGTCTTTGTCTGTTTCCTGTTTTATTTTGAAGACTAATCTTTTCTGTCATTTCAATTCCTGCCCTCGTGTCTCTCCTACTCCTGATTGTCCACACCTGCATCCACTCACCTGCCTCTGATTGTGCCTTCAGCCAACACCGTTATATACTCCCCTGTTGTCACTGCTCCCTTGTCAGATTGTCTTTGTTCTCCCTAGTGTGTTCATTGCTTTCCAGCATTCTTAGTGTCTTTTTGGACTGTGCCATGTTCTCTTGTTTTTGGATTTTGCCTACTCCCTGCCTGGATTTGTTTGCTTGTTTCAACTGATTACCCGTGTAAGACTGCCTGTCTTCCAAGTAAAGATTTTGCCTTTTGGAATCTAACCTTGAGTCTTGATCTGCCTAGAAACGTTACAGTCCATCAACCTTTGAACCTGTGTTGATCTTAGGGACTGACGTCATTATGTTTTTCATTTTCTTATGTTTGGTCCCTTCCATATGGCGTCTGCAGTCTGAAAAAGTGTGTGTGGGGGGGTTATTTATTATATTACTTCTTTTTATCCATTACTGTCATATTCCTATTGTCAGAAAATATGACTCAACACATCTCTCCCTCATAACATCTTACGCCAACATGACCACTTCAAGTTATTTTCATTCTGGGGATATACCTGAATATATAGCTAGTATTGTCATTTTTGTTGTAATTGTATCCCTTTTAATTCACAATTCAACACTTGTCAATACATAAACATTGCTCTGAAAATGCATATCATTCGATGTCTTATTATTAAATGCTGATCCTTGATGACTGATGTCAGTATCAGTATTGCAGACTGCAGAATGCATGGTGGGGAAGTCTGGAGATACGGAGGCATGGCCATCTCTCCCGGCAACTTTCTAGGAATTTCTGTGGCGTGTGCACTCGCTTTTCTTTTTTCAGTATTACGAATACTACGAAAAGTCACGTTTAACCATCTGCGACAATATATAACTTACTTTGCCAACTTAAATGAATGGTGACCAAGCAAGCTAGCTTTCAAATACGTACGTAAAGTTAGGCTAACGTTAACTTAAATGAATTCACTACGTTTCCTATATACATATAGGCGTAAGTTAGGTAGGTGGCCATGCCTTTCCATTCCATTCCTTAAACTTTTGCTCATGTATTTTTGGTTTTGCAAAGGCAACCTATCCTGTCGTAATTGTTAGAAAATTAATTGATTTATTTTTACTTCCTTTATAAATCAGTTTTATACATGACAAATCTTTGAACAGGAAATCTAAAAAATGATATGTTGCATCATCCAATTTGATGGACATTTTCAGTGTGTAACCCTCACAAAATATCCAAAGGGTTTCCACTCTTGTCTCTTGTCTTGGTTTCCCACCAGTATAATGTCTCAGTTCCCAGCAACATGTGTGTGGGGGTGGAGGTATTGAGTAACAAGGTAATGGAGTGGGTGGTGGGTACAGAAGCGGCAGTGTCTTTACCTGAAATCAGTATCCTCTGTCGCGTGTCTATGTATCATGAGTGGTTAAGTGTGTGTAAAGATCACACAGTTGTTTAGAGCAGTTTGTAGATTTGGCCTCTGACATCTAACAGCAGCTCTTGGTTGTATGTGAAAATCACAAAATGGCCTTTAGCTCTTTAGATGAGAAAGAGGAACAAGGAAATAAATGTCTAAGAAATTATTTTAATTTGAAAAATGCCTCACAGGTTCATTTTATAGACAATTGCAGGAAAAGCAAGAATGAATGTCATCAGTGTAGTATACTGTGTGGGTGTTCATTCATGTGAGAAAAGAAAGGGTCTGAGTTACAGTAATGGATGCTTTCTAAAGAGCTTTAAATTAAGGGGCAATCGGGTAGCAGGATGTAAAGATGGTGGCGTGCAGCTAACGGCTTCCTGTTCCCCCGGGGGATGCTCCTCTGTGAGTCAGGAGATGTAGGCAGGAGAGAGAAGAGAGACTATTGTTGGCATGAAAGGCATCTGTTTGCAGAGGAAACTTAATACTTTTTCTGCTGCAGTTTTTTTTACCTTTATTGAAATCGACTGAGTGTGGGCTCTTTTACAGCAACGCCCTCCTTCACTTTCACACCGATATACTCTCTCATGCCTGGGAGTCTGCTATTTGCAACTGAGCATCTGTGTGGAGAGTCCATGTGCATTGCTCATGAGCACTTAGAAAGTAGTTGTTGATGTTGGTATTCATTTTTTTCAGATGTGTCCATTCAGTCAGTTTGAAGAGTTAATTTTCAAAGAACATATATAATCCAAGATGTAATTTGCTGTCAGTTATTCAAGGTCAGTAAAGCAATCTAAATGCTTTGGATTATTTGTAGAATAATGTTAGTAGCGAGTATGTTATGTTATGACCTCTCTGGTTGAAAATTTAAAGCATCACTGTTGGGTATGGTCAGAAGTGTGTTCTGTGGCACCTCTAACCACACCCAACAGTGATGTCACAGTGTACTGACCACACCCTGGGGTACCCTTTTACGTCACTGCAGCAAATTGAGAAGTTAAACTACTGGATGTGTGAAAATGTTCTTTGTAAGTTAGAAATTGTGCAAGTTAAATTAGCATTAGTTGTTGAATATTTTTGATGTATAATAATTTTATGTAGCATTAAAACTGTGGACATTGCTGCCAGTTAGTTTGCGAAACAGTTGGTTTAACATTTTGTTCCCAGGAACTGAATTGGACAACTTAATACCCCCTGAAAGTCTTTTGCTTTTACTGATCTCCAGTGGTTTAACATGATGTAGAAGTGTACTCCAAGGTGTGTCAGTACACTGTGACATCACAATTGGATGTGGTTACAGGTGCAGCAGAGTGCTACTAACCACACCCATCAGTGCTACTGATGTGCTAGTTACTAGTTATTAAAAATAAAAACCCATACATATTGATAGGAAAAGTAGAAATCCTCAGCACAGCAAACAGAGGCATGTGAAAAAATCAGGGTTTGTTCCATGCATGTATAATATCACCTGGATAAGGTGCAGCCGTTCAGCCTTGCCTCCAATTTTTTCCAGTGGCCACTCGTGGTATTGCAGCAAAAAATTCCCCTGTGGCCCAAAAAGCATTTTCCCCATAGACCACCATTGTAAAAGAGACGTCTGTAAAACTGTTGTCAGGACAGCTTAAACTGCAAACAAGGTCAGTTATAATTCTTTCTATTATGAATGGAGGTTTTATATTTGTAAAACTTTCCTCGAGCCGAGAAAAGTGATTTACAAATTTGTGATGTCATCGCAATGTAAAGTCTATGGGCCGAGCGGGAACTTGTGGGCGGGGCCAGTAGAAACACTACTGCACATATTCAGTGGGCCGCATAACCCTGGAAGTAAACCCGGAAGCTGGAAACGTTTTTTTTGGCGTATGCGCCAGGCGAGCAATTCCTATTTGACTGAATAGGCGCCATCTTTGTGTCCAGTATCCAGTTCTTATAAGACATCCATGGTTTGTTCCACGTCAAAATCATTTTTACCACATGTGTTGCCTGTATTTCATCAGGCTTGCTCATCAAGTAGAAGACAGATCACGTTTTTATTGGTGCACTATAAAGGGATTCGCCTTAATGATTATCTCTTCATTACAATTAACAACCAGTGATCAAAGCAAAAAAAGTCCATCCCTTTATAATATGTTAAAATGAATGAGGTAATGATTTATTGATGATAAAATGCAACATGTAACTGCTTTAAGGGATAACCTGAAACTCATTAGCAAGTGGAGGAACTCTAGAAATAGATATTCTGCTCTGAGGTGGAACGCTGAGTTCACATAAGGTTTAAAAACTGAAATAGATTCTGGGAGAATGTTGAAAAGGTTTGCTGGTGAATTCCCTTGTCAGCTTGCTGCTTTACAGCTCAGAGTGATTACAAACCTGAAGTGTAAAAATTCTATATAATTTATTGTGTGACCTTGACAATAAAAGCAAAAACAAGCTCGATATAATACTGGAGACAGTGTGCTAGCAAATGAGCGTGTGCATGTGTGTGTGTGTGTGAGATAGAGATGGACTTGAATTACATGCTCGCCAACAGCTACGGCCTGTCAGCTTTGTCATGTTTGTTCAGTGGCTCAGTGGAAGATTATGGAATGGGGGAGGGATGGCGACAGACTATCTTCCTTAAAATATGTGTGTGTCTGTCCAGTAGTATAGAGAGTGTGTGTGGTGTCATGTCAGCAGCCCTTGAGGTCTGCTGGTTGCGGCCATCACTCAACCAGCCAGTGAGTCTGGGAGAGTCTGAATAAACTTAGACCCACCTGGAGGAGACACACACACACACACACACACACAGTGGCCGGTCTGCATGATGCCCAGGGTAAGGGCACCACAACAAATGGCGTCAGACTCTGGAGAGCCGATGCAGGCGGGCTGTGGTGGCGCTGACACAGGAGAATGTAATGTGTTTTGATAGATGCTCGGGCTAAACAGGGAAGAAAGGCGAGCAGTGGGAAACACTGCAACCACACTGAGTTTGTTGGCTAGTTTTAGGAGAACAGCTGTCTGTTTGGCTTTCTGTCAATTAAGTAGGCTTACATGCACCCCAGCAGTCTGGTTTTAGGGAGTAAACGGCTGAAAGGCACCATAAGTTATATATATACTGACCTGCAACTCTGAATGACCATAATATATCTGCAGGAGGGTGACAGAATTAATAATCAATACTTCACCACCAGGAGGCAAATAATGTATGTGTGCTGGTGTAATCAAAATAAAACAGAGATGATGTTCACTGAAGGATTGTCTATTTTGAGTAGGTTCTAGTTACTTCAAGTTGATTTCTTGCTATAATGAAGTGAATGGAGAACAATGGCTGCCTGGACGGTAGTAAAGGCATGACATGTTAAAACAGGACATGAGGGAGTTGGACAAACCAAACACCATACTGACTTACATGGCTATTCTAAGAGCCTATCAGTGGTGAGGTTAAAAAAGTAAAAGTTGCTCTGATTAGAATTTTGTGAATTTATGTGTTCCGCACCTTTCATGGCAATTTGAACCTTACATTATGAGATAAATGAAACACAGTTTGAAGGGGTTGCCCACTTGAAATTCCACTTGAATGATAAAGGAAGAGAGGAGGGAGTGATTGCATACTAGCCGTCTCACGTTACGCACAGAATATTGGTTCTTAGTGCAATGACTCCCTCATGTTTTAGATATCAGTTATCAAGTTACATAGTATGTAAATGTTGCTCTGTTGCTGAAAACCATGTATTTTTCGGATAAACTGAAAGTGTTCCCTTGTGTGTTTCTTCACAGGCGAAATTATCCATTTAAAAACTCATTGTATTGTCTAAAAAAAATTGCATTGCCACAAATTTGAAACAGGCAGTTATTCTTAGGTCGTGAGAAGTTGGAGATGCATGGTTTTCACAGGACATCTAAGATTACAGCGCTTGCTGATTGCTAGCAATGCTGTGGTCAAAGTACATAAAGGGTTAGTGTGCTGCTATATGTATAAATACAATATATTTTGAGCTGTATGCCTTTGAGATGTGGACCTGCCTCCACTCTCTGCATGCAAACACCCAGTATACACTCACGGGCGAATTCACAAAGAATGGATTGTGGGGGTCAGTTTTGACAGTATCAAAAATGTTCAAAATTTGTTGTATAGACCCATTTTATCACAGATAAAGCACAGCAAACCTCAGTGGCTAATACATTGCATTTCCTATTGTTGCTTCACAATAAAAGCCTCCCAGTAGTTCCCCGTTAGAAAGCGTTTGATCTGATTTGGCTTTAGGAGACCAATCAGTAAACAATGAGGTTTCTACTATATGTATTAGAAGAAAGCGAGAACAGGAATGTTGAAATGGACCCAAACTCTAAACCAGACATTAGTTACAAGCTACAAAAGTACTGAAAGCTGGACATCGGGAGACTTTGAAAAAATTGTGCAATGTCAAATGTCAGTGAGCGTCATGACATCAGTTTAGCGTAACACACAGTTTGGTTGAGGAAGGATACCGTCACAGGTTGGCGCTGCAACCAAGCAGGTTGACAATATTGCAGATTAGGCCAATAGAGTCCTCTCTCTCACTCTCTCACTCAGTCATACACGTCCACACACTTTTCCTCCTGGGAGTGATGACAGAGTCTCCTCGGCACCCAGCAGCGTCCCTCCTGCTGTGATGCAAGTAATTAGACGACCTTCCCAAGGTCAGGGCTGTTACAGTGAAACATGACAAACAACTGCCAGTGTTCAAACACCAGTCAGTAGATCTTACAACAGTATAGGAGTTTTCAGGGATTAGACTGGGGTCTGTGGGGGCTGCACCATTACTGCACGTTGCTCCAGCAGATAGAGTTATACTATACTACAAAACTTCATTGTTTTAAAAACCTAGCCTAGCAAACACTTAGTTCTTCTTTCGCCCCCCTCAACTAGATTGACAACGTCTGTCTATTTGGCGCTTTGCTTGTATGCACACATCAATCACCTCATTATGTGCTGGAGCAGCGCTGAGTGGGCGGGGAGGGGTGACTGTCAGTCATTTCAAGCTACAAAACAATCTTAATTCCTCCTATACCATCTATTTATTTACACTGAGTTGTCTTTCCACTGTTATATCTGGCAAAGTAGAATACTGTAGTTCTCCTTGGGGAAACACTGGCAGAGTTGGGGCTAATGGTCTCACTACAGCCCTTCCACACACTGATTAATGACCCCAGCTCCATTACTGGGGCTGGTAATTACTTAATTGCAGTATATAGTAATTGCACTTCAGAAATGTAACATGTGCTCTGCCCTCTGCTTTGCGTGTGAACTGTATTTCAGTCAGGATGTCACGTCTGCCTCCTTCCCGTTTTTGCTCAAACTTCCTCTCTGTCCCTCCATTCAGTCACCTCTTTCTTCCCCCATGTTGATGCATTTCATTGCCATTCTCCGTGCAACCATCAGATGCCCTCAGACGTTTCATCCTTCATTCCAGATCCTGCCATCTCCCCCCCAATCACCTCATTCCACTCACCTGAGCTTCCCCTCCCATCTCCCCACCTGCACCTCATTCCTCTTCAGCCACATCCCCACTTCCTCAGAACCACTTATTGCCATTCCCTACCTGTCCACCAGACTCCCTCATTCACCTGCTCACCTGTTCTCACTTCCCTCATCAGTCAAACACTACATATACCAGCCCAGATGCTTTGTTCCTTTGTCAGTTTGGCCAAGTTGCTATGTTTCTGTCTTGCCTTGTGGTTTTGCGCTTCTGTCACCCAAACCCGTACCTGAGCATGCCTGCCTGTTACCTGTCTATCTGTCTGCATTTGGGTCTTGGGTCCAGTCCGAGACACAGTATATCCTAAGACAAAATAATTGATTAAAAAAGTTCAACTGTTAATTCATGAAGAGACTGGAATTCTGACTAGTGACTATTACATGTATCCAGCCTGAACAAACACACATCTTCACCTTCATTGGATAGTTTTATCTAACCTTATTAAGCTTGCACTGATTATGCACTCATCCTGTTTTCCTAGCTGCTTTAAGGCCTCAGCATGCTTAAAACAAAGTACTTGTCAGATCGGAACAGTATTTGAAACCCATTTTCTGACTTCAGACTCCGACAATCCAAAATCCTGCAATCTAGCAAAAAAGGGTCAATGCTGATTGAAAATGTTTTGGCTTGAGCAAAAAATTCAGGAGTATCCCGGAGCTTTATGAATGTGCTTTATGGACGTACAGAGACTACAGAAAAAAGGGAAGAGACTGGAGGGAACAGTGCATGGTAGCTAGCCAACAGCTAACGTACAGTTAGCACATTGGCTGTTTGGTGCAAATAAACACAAATGGTCCAGCGGTCAAATTTGCACGGATTACGCAAGTTGAATATTTGCTTGGCTTTCTGTCTGAACACACCTACACAGGTTTCCAGAGGAGGTATGTAACAGATAAGGAAGTTTAAGTAACCTAAACATAAAAACTAACATAGATTTACATGTAGTAACTTAGAAATCAGCATAGGCTTCCGTCAGATTAGCTTAGCATTTAGTTAGCCAGTGACATAACATTAAAGGCTGTAATTCTCCTTCGAGTGCGGCCATTCGGAACAGGTAAAAACACCTTTGCCTTTAGGCGTTCCTTTCAAGCATTATGAACCCTTTATTCACACCACACCCACTTGATGAGGGAGGGGGGGGAAATGTATCTTTTATTTAAGACATGTCTAAAGTAACCTACAAAGGCTGATTACTATCAGTGTGTCAATATAAGTGATCCATGCTCCACCTATGATGAAAATATGTAAATCTATCAGTTCTACTGTGACCACAGTTCACTTGATGATTCACTCCTCTGCCCTGGGAGGAAGGCTCAGAGTGGCCAGCAGGATGAGAAGCTAATACTTGCTGACATATTGGAGCATTTGCAGGTCATTTTCATTCAACCTCAAGGAGCAGGCTGCAGCTGTTAAGACCATGTATTAAAATTCTGTGCTGCTCCGAGTGCTTACTGACACGATTATTCCACATAAAGAGGAAATGGCCTCATAAACTAACTTTATTTCAGGGTCCATAAAACCGCTGGCCTATGGGACTGTGTCTGATGAGCAGGGCAGTTAACTTAAGGAGCAGCCAGGTGCACCTTGAACTGTCTCGGCCATCAGTAGAGCAGCCCTGGGCTCACAGACGGCCCGATAAATTTACCCAACACAGCTGACCCTTTCGGCTGCATCGATCCCTGTGTCCATCACCTGCAGGCTGCGGCTGTGTTCTCTTAGCCCCAGTGCTGTAGTTTAATTAGCTGCTAATGACGACTGTTGAACCAGTGCTAACCTGCAGGCCTGGTTAAAGGCCTGAAGCCTGAACAACTTGTCTTTGTACCTCTCGCTTTCTGTTACTGCAACACAACATTCTTCATAGGGATCGATGCAGCCATATTTATGAGCATGAACGAGTGCTCTGAGTAGTACAATCAGACCAACATGTATAATTTAGCTGGTCTTTCTCATCATTGAAGCCACTTCGTTGAAGTGCCTTAAAATGCTATTTTATTGGCCACTAGGTGCTGGCTCCAAGAAAATTCCTACTTCTAATAAAGTGAATGGAAAACCCCCAACCACTTTGTTTTTAAGAAGCTAATTTTGCTTGTATGACAAAGTAGTCTTAACTCAAAAGTCTGCATACTAGTTTTTTCAGAGCGTTCACCAGCATGGCACAGTCTTCTTTAGTGAGTAGCACTGGCTCAGGTGTCACATAAGTGTGGACTATTGGTAATGTAATAACAAGATGGTCTTTGTAGTCAAATGCAAACGTCCTCCTTGATCTTTCTGCGGTCGTCCACTGACTCCTGGTTGGTGACCACTGACCCCTGTCCAGTCTATGCTGTGAGTGGTTTTGGTCTCAGACAGCTGATGTTGTCTACTTCTGGTGTTCATTCAGTCTCTTGATAAGGGTCCTTGCTTTTTCAGCAATGTAGTGCTCCCCATAGCTATTGCATGTAATGTCATACACCACCCCAGTCTCAGTCTTTCTACCTTTTTTCCATTATGTGTGTGTGATATTAAAACTTGTGTTTGGGGGCATGTTTGCCTTGATTATCTCAGTCCCTCACACTCAGATATGGTCATAGCCGCTTGCTCATCCCATCTTAGTCCCACGCAGGATTCATCCTGTTGCAGAAATTTGGATTTTCTGCTTCTGAAAACATGGTGTTGAGAGACAGATATGTGCATGGACTCTTTAAAGAGCAGGTGTGAAACTGTATAAGACCACCTTTCTGTGAAGGGTGAGGACTCATTTTTGCCCTAAGGTCACTTCAAAATGGCACGTAAGCTAACCAGATGGTCAGTTTGACTACTCAGGTGCCCCTCTGGTGTGATATTAGGGCAAAATGAAACATGGAGGTTTGCCCTATATGGCAAAGACAAATCTAGGATAAATAAAGGTTTAAAAAAAGGGGGCTCTTCTGCATCCTGCCTTCCATACTGTGCACGCCAATGAAGAGTGCTAAACTAGAAAGACATGTTGAGAGTTAAATCATAGAAATGCCATCCCTCTTTTTAACATTCATCTTTTGCAAACATACAGTTGAAAGACAAATTGCAGAGAATGAAATGTGTAGCCAATGATTTAAGAGGAAACACTGAATTAAAGCTGCACCAATGGAAAAATTACAACTTGCAGTCTTAGAGGTGTTGCTCCTAGTGACAAACCCACAGAGAATTTGCACCAAATTCTGCAGTTCCCCTCAGCTCTACGAAGCGTTTTAGCATCTTTCAGCTCATTGTTTTTGTTTTGAGCCTACAACTTTAATGTTTTGGTTCACTCTCACCAACTCTCATCAACCTAGTTTTACCGCTCTCAACAACCTTCAGCTCTTTCCTGCAAAAAAGCTCTGGTAAACCTACTGTGCACTACCTGGCCAGCACCAAATGGCACAGAGACAAATTTAGCGACTAGCCGGTGAACATAGTGGAACATCTGGCAGCTAAAGAGCCAGATATTTCTCTCATGAGTTGGTGGAAACCAAAACAGAGCTAAAAGGAGATTTCATCTTCTTCATATGGTGAACATATGCCAGTGTTATATTTACAGCTTGTTGCACTGTCCCCAAGTGGCCAAAAAACCCATTAATGAAGGATTAACCAAAGTAAGTGAAAGAGACAAACAATAGGTCTATACCAGATGGCCACTATAGTAACTGCTTTATTTTCGGATTGACAAATTGGAAAAATTAAAAGCTCTCCTCAACACAAAATTGCTTCTGGGAAGTGATTACCTGAGAGGTACAAAAAGCGAAAATGAAAATAATGCTTTACCCATGAGTGACTGATCCACTCAAACATCCTGGTTTGTTTGTTTTTTGTTTTTTGTTTTTTTTGAATAGCCTTAAAAGATGGCTAAATGTCAAACTTTTCTCAGATACCCATCCATGATTCAACATGGAACATGGAAAAACATGACATGGGGTTGGTGTTACAGCTAGATATAACACTGAGTCAGATACCACAGGCGTCACTCAAGTCCTAATGGTCACAATCTAGAGCATTCTATTTATTTATCTTTCCAGTCAGTTCATGCTGCTTTAAAGCTGTAATACACAAGGAAACTTTCTGGTACTGTCATCAGTACTGTGTTGATGCTGTAGGTGTTTGGCTCAGTACAGTGAAAATGCCCTCTGAAGTATTATTGTTACAGTAAACTGGAGCCTGAATGCTCTGCTATCTCTTCCCACCCACCCACACAGTCTTCCCTACATAAGCCTCCACTCAGAATTACAGCACTTTTTGTGATTTATGAGCAAATTGCGCTGTAGTCTACCTTCTGAATTTACCCTGATAGCTCTTGGGACCGATTCAATTCAGGTTGGGGAGGAAAAAAAAAGCCCTGGCTACTGCTTTCCCATTACATGGTAAATCTCCTGAGAATGAGACAGAGGCGTGTGAGTCAGCAGAAACTCAGATCTTCTAAAAGCAGCAATTTATATGCACATGGTCTCTGTATCAAAGAGTAATAAAAAAGCTGATAATGTGACTTTTTCACATAATGAGGTGATTGACTTTTTTTTTGTTTTTTGGTGCATGTGCCAGTGTTTTTCTGACCATATGGAGGGGCATGACTTTGATAATATGGATATAAAGAGGATCTGGGTTTCCCTGTGGAGTAAGAATGTAATGGGAAACCTGCAGCTAAAACAGAATAATTGTGTCGTAAGTAGCGAACCTGATGAAAACGATTCCAAAGTTGACTTCCTCTCTAGATGAAAGTCACGGTGCATAGATAACTTCTAACTTCTATAACACAAAGGGAATAGTTTGGGATCATCCAAATGTGTCAGTTATTCTCCTGGCCTGGTATTTGGTTCACTGATTACCAGTCAACTGCTAATTATGTCCAATAACAACAAAAATGTTCAGTCCCATGTTGTACCTGTGCTGAATGTTAAGCATCACCACACTGAAGCAATAGCTTAGCTGAAAGGAATACATGATCATTTTGGCATGACTCACAATCCATTGCCTAATGTGTTTGTACTCAATCAAAAAGTTGGTATTCACATTTTTCATGGTAAACTGAGCTTCCTAAAGTGCGAGCTATTTATAAACAGCAAAACAATAAAGAAATATGTGTTAAAAGTACTGTATTCATGCTGCTGTATCCAAGTCTCAGGTATCAACTTGAATGCTCATTATAGTAAAATAAAAAAACCCTCTCATTCTCAGATTCTTTCTCTCCTGGCACTACAAGCCATATAATCTATGAATGACCATCAGTGAGGAAATAACAGCACTTTGTGACTGGTAGTGGGCAGCAGCAGTCTGTGGGAAAAGGAACCCAACAACATTTTGAAGTTGCATAGATATTCATATCAGCCTGCAACAATGCTGAAAAGCTGCGTAATGCTAGTTCTCTGAGTAGCATGCATGAGATGTCTCACTAAGGGATACAGGGATATGACGACCTGCAACAATGTTGAAAACCCAAATGAAAGTGGTGATGTCATCCATTGTGGCCATATCTGCTATCTACATTAAAAGAACTGACCAATCAATCAATCTCATGTCTGTACATTAAGTACAGAGCTGGAGTCAGGACATGTTTAGCCTAGCTTAGCATAAAGACTGGAAGCAGAGGGAACCAGCTAGCCAGGCTTGGTCCAACATTAAAAAGGACACCTAGCAACACCTCTAAAGCTGTCTTATTTACACAGTAAATACCAGACATACTGTATACAAATAAGTGCCAAACCCAGAGTTGAATTGCATCATAAATAATCATAAATCTTTCAATAAACACCATAGAGATTAATGCCTATCTGCAATTAAAAACAAATGGGGGCTATTCTTGTGGTTAAACTTGAACCCCCAGAGTTCACAAAGCTTTGCAGTGTATAATGTTATAAATGATAGCTTTAAGTTAATTTGAGTATTTTAAGTTTACAGTAGAAATGGCAGGTGAATTTGTTAAATGGTGTAGTACAGTGATTTGGGAGATGTAGGCTTTTAATTAAGTTACTATTGTATTATTATATATTATTTTACCACTGCGTGCGAGACAAGTGGTCAGAGAGTGGAAACCAACCTTTGATAACATATTCAAGAAAAACAGTTAATTAGCCAGTGTTATTGTCAGACACAGTGCATTGCGTCTGCCCTTCAATAAAGCACTTGGCACTAGATGGTGACACTGCAGGACCTCAATAGCATGAGTTGAAAGATATGGTAAGTCAAGAAATAGACACATAAGATACAACCTTTTCATTAATTAGATTGAAAGATGTAGTAAGTGCATTTTTCAGAGCCACGCTAGTTAGCTTTCAGTCTTTATGTTAAGCTAGGCTAACCAACTCATGACTCCATGAGATTGATATTAATCCTCGAAAAAAGCACATAAGCTTATTTCCCCAGATGCTGAACTATTCTTTCATGTCATTCAATCAGTTCAAAACAGTTTTCACAGCATCGCTGTATCACACAGTGAAAAGTTTGCACTTGTTTGGGTTTACTTGGCTTGTTGCCTTCTGTGAAAGGTTTGCTGAGTCTGCAGTACCACAGTGTGAAAGATTATATTGCACAGCAAAAGATCAGGCAGCTTTGTTCAGAGCACAATAAATGGCATGTCTTTAAGCAGGAGTTTGTCCTCAATGATATTCGCCTGCAGCACTAAAATGTAATATAAGAGAGAATCCCACTTTGGGCACATTCAAACCAAAACTGTAACTCAAGACATAATGTGATATTTCTGCCAAAGGCCTTTCTGCTCTGTTTTTAAGCTTGGAAATAAACAACAGCCATCCTAATCTCATCTCGCCTCTCATATGTGCCCTTGAGCCCTCACCGTGTTGAGACAAATCTCAGCATATGTGCTTGTGTTGCTTTTCATTCATGTAGCCAAGAGCAAAGCCAGGGAAGAGAAGAGGCAGAAAAAACAAAAAGCGCTTCTTTATAAAAGCAGAATCGTTTGTTTGTCTTTAAACTCTGTTATTCCGGTTTATTTTTGAAAAACAAAAGTTGCAAACAAATTTGTCACATTGCATGTTCTAGTTGTATGGGTTTGGACAACATTTCAAAGACACTATGAATTCAGGCTGTCATTTTGACATCTACACTGTTTCCCCTTCCCTTTTACTATCAGGCCATGAAGGAATCGTTTGACATTTTCATTATAATAAATATCTGTATGGTAAATGTGAAGCTGGATCCAGCTGCCGGTTAGTTTAGCTTAGCATAAACACTGGAGACAGGGGGAAACAGCTAGCCTGGCTCTGTCCGAATGTAACAAAATCCACCTACCAGCACCTCTAAAGTTCACTAAACACGCTAAACAGGTTATAACTCTTTTGTTTAATTGGTGAAAGTGTAGAAAGTGTAATCAGCAATTCAACAGCAGTCTGGTGAATATACTTCAACAACTGTAATCGCAACTCAAAGGCTAATAACAGGCTTTTTCGGAAGAAGAAAAATAGCTGTTTTAGGAATTTCAACCATATTGAGTGTGAAATGCAGTCAACAGATACACCTGTTATCTTCACTTTAAAGGTACTGCATGTAACTTTTCATAATGTTTTACATGTATTAATCACTTTATATTGCCTGTGTGTGAACGGACTGTAACGTAATTTAAAAAATGAGACCTTTCCCGACTTTCTTGGTTGCCTATAGCAGCCTGTGGACTGATTTCTATGTAGAGGACTTGGGTCGGATTTTGTGACGTAATGCGCGCTCCCGAGTGCTTGACTTCTCTTCAGCTACAGGTCAGAGTTCAGCTCCCCAACAGCCGCAATAAAAACAAAAGAAGAAGAAGCTCCTCACAGTTGTATTAGAAATTCAGTCTGCTAACGTCAACAAATGACCAGGTAAGCTAACATTACTGCAAAGCATGTGAAATATATGGTGATTTTAGCTGGGCAACGTTAGCTAACGTTAGGTTATTTGCAAAAGTGGCATGGATGTATAAAACCTTCTAATACATCCATGTAACGCGGAAGAACTGCTAGCTAGCTAACATAGCAAAATACTGTCTAGATTTGATAATGTCAGCTAATTCATCCAGACTCCCTTAGCTTGCTTGCTCGCTAACGTTACCTCTATCAAAATAACGTCCTATCTGATCTATCACAGTGAGTCGCTGGGTTATTATGATTCATAGAGAAGTCAGGCCTACAAATCATGCCGGTAATGGCAAGATGCATTGTATCTCCAATACTGTAGACAGTAGTAGTAGTAATAGTTTGTTACCTCTGCTCAATCTCCTATTCTGTGGATTATATGCCACTGTAAAGTCATTTCATTTCATTGAATATCATCAGCCTGATGTTTTTCCCTGCCGAAATGATACCCATGCTTCTACTTAATACATTTCTGCTGATTTATATCCATGTGATGAATTTACCTACTGGGTTCTCTCTCTCTCTCCATAAAGGACATGACCTCAGCTACATGACAACAATGGGATCAAGAAAAGAAAGAAGTCCTGAGAGTGTGGTTTACAGTACCATAGTTTGTTTATTATAAATACCTTTTGAAAAACTTGTATAAAGAAAACAAAGTAATATGACATTGTAGAACTTGTAAAAAAAAATAAGACAAAAAATGTGTACTTCTATAAAATAAATGAGCTTGTATAAAAAATAAAATGTAGTTTTTCTTTGAGGTAATGAACTCACATGCAGGGACACTGAACACAGTTTTTAATTTCACCTAAATGGTGCTTCCTTGTAGCCAACATAGTTGCTAAAGGGGTCAGGGTATTTGTCTATAATCTGCCACCCGGTTCCCACATGTCCCAGATGATGTCCAGAAAAACCCCTGGCAGACGGGTGACCACCATCTACAGGGCTTCATCCCTCTCTTCTTGTGTCAGTTGTTGCAATTCTGTCTGGAAATTGAGCAAGAACATCTGTTTAGAATGGCTAAATTCACATGTCAAGTGGGTGTGTACCTTTTACTGTTTTATTCATATATTGTTTTACCAAAAATCTATGACTGACCAACCTGCATCTCTGCTGTCCTGGCAGCAGTCAGCTGAGCAACCCGGAGTCTGTCCTCTTCAGTGACAGAACCAGCTCCTGCTCTTACTCTCCCCACACTGCCTCGGTTCATTTTATATATATATATATATATATATATATATATATATATATATATGTATGTATGTATATATATACAGGTGGAGCAAGAACACTTCTGGTGGTTTGGACTGTACTTGACTAGATGCAGATTTTTGAACTGGAACAGTACTTGGGCTGTGACTGATGACGATTTACAAGTCAACAAGAACACAAGTACAGACAAAAACGCAGACTGAGAAAGACCTTGTTTCTTGAACAGGAGCAGTAACTTCCTGGAGTTTCGCTTGTTGCCTGGCAACTGCCCCACACCAAGAAATAGACAAGCACATATACCCCCTTAAACACACACAACTTGTCGTTTTTACACTTTGGTATTTGTATGGATTAAACAAACGAGATATAACATGTTAATATGTGAACTTTAGAGGTGCTGGTAGGTGGCTTTTGTTGCCTTTGTTGCCTGACGGAGCCAGGCTAGCTATTTTATGCTAAGCTAAGCTACCCAGCTTGCTGCCTGTAGCTACATATCTACTGTGCAGACATATGAGATCTTCCCTTGGCATGAAAACGAAGAGTATTTCGCAAAATGCCAAAGTATTCATTTCAGTTGAACGAGGCCCACTTAGATAAGAAAGATGTTGGTGAACAGTGACCCCCCCCCCCAGAATTCTGGCTGGCCTGAGCAGCATGCCGGGCACAGAGAGCTGTCATCTGATTTTTAATTGCAGCCGCAGTGGCTATAATCAGATCTTATTGGAATGCGCCCATGCAAAGCCAGCAGCCGTGATTTAGAGCCGAGAATGACGGCCAGACATCGATTCCATAACCTTTCCTAAATTATCCAGGCAACAGAGAGGATTGTGTCTCTCTCTCTCTCACTCCTCTGTCTCCCTCTTATCACTTGTCACTGTAATGAGCAGCAGGATTTGGGGGGGGGTGGAAGGGACACCCTGTGAGAGTCCAGGCGTGGGCACGGAGCTGGGATTAACTGCAATTGATTAGCTTTGCGGCCATCTCAGACAGCTCAGTCGCAGCGCGGGCCATGCTTTGATGCTGGATGACAGCAAAGTAAATGTCTGCCGAGATAATGAGGTGGCCTCGGCACGCCCTACGTGTCAGTACTCCACCAATCAATGCGCGTGTGTAAACAGCCAATAGAATTGGCCTTGCGTGAGCATGCATGCATGTGTATGTGGCATATTTCAAACTGATGCCAAAAAAAACAGGACAATTCACATTGGTCTTTGTGCCAGTAGGGAGAGAGGCCGCTTCAGATGGTCTGGAAAGAGATAGGCGAGGCTGGTGGGCGCCTGGAGGTTAGAAAAACAGGCTGATGAGTTTAGCTCCCAGATCAACTGAAAAAACTATCCTTACAGGGACTGTTGAGTCATCCTTAAAGTAATAATCTGCAACTATTTCATAGAAATTACTGTCTGCTTTGCTCCCAGATGATATAACACAAATCCCACTCTGTTTATGAAATCTTTTATATTTGCCTTCAGTGGGAAAAATCTCCCGCACAGGAAATGTTGTGGTTTCTTTGTAATAAAACAAAAACAATGCTAAGATTCTAGCCATTCTAACAGCTCTGTGAGTCAGTACTTAAAGCACAGTGGTGCTTTGCTCTAAATGCTATTGACAAAGCTATGCTGATTTTTAGTAGGTATACCCTTATGTTTACCATGTTCATGTTGACCACCTTAGTTTAGTGTGCTAGCATGCTAACATTTGCAAGCACTGAACATAAAGTACAGCTGAGACTGATGGGAATGTCATTAGTTTTATAGGTATTTGGTCATAAACCAAAGTATTGGACAAATTAAAATCTTGACCAGAGGATCGCCAAATATATTACAATTCATCCTCAGGGGAACATGAATGTCTGTACCGAATCTCATGGCAATCGATCCAATAGTTATTGAGATATTTTACTCCAAACCACAAATGTTAACCTCATGAAAGCTTTTATATTTGCAGTTCAGTTGGAAAAGTCTTCTCCCGCACAGGAAATGATGTGGTTTCTTGACCACGCCCTTTCTTGGGGGACAGAAAACTGAAGAGCCTATAGATGTCAATTGCAATTGCAATGCAATTTGACGTGTGTTTGGATTACAATTTTGTATGTATTAATTTTGTGTAAAACAAACCTTTGTTTACTAGACATGTCTAATAGTTATTTTGCTACCTTGCCTGGACTTGAGTGTTCGCGACACCCTAATAAATCAAGGTTGGATCAATGACCCAACACAGCGGCCAGGCATCTATCCGGACATCTATATATATTTGATTGAATCACCAGGTGTCGTTAGGCTAAGTGTTGTCTCTACACTATAAATAACCAACCTATTAATAGCTAACTGTTTGAGCTAACGTTAGGCTAGTCTTAGATTTAGCTCATGCTGCTATACTGTATGACTGTACTCCAGCAGCCTCCCACTCAAGCTAGCTGTCCATCAGTAGTAACTGTCACCAGTATCATTTAGCAATTTACCACACCCTAACCCACAGTGAATATTCATGTACATTTACAACCTGCTACATAACAGCTTTTCACCATTTTCCTGTTTCTCTCCTTATGTGAAAGCACGATTCTTTCCCCAAAAGGGGCCGCGGTCTGATGTATGAACCTACATGGCACGGCACATACCAGAACTCAAGCTTCATCAACAGAAAATCCAAGGAAAACAAACCCAAAACATGTTTCATGATTAGAAACACTAATGAATGCAAAATGAGACGTGACTCAAGAGCAGTGCAGTTGTAGCTGCTTTTCTTCCGCATTGAAAGGTCTTGCTATCCTTTATCCTTGGACTACACTAAATGGACAACGCTTATTTAGCTTGAGTACTCCAGAAGGTCCAGCTATAACAAACAACATATTATATTCATATTCCTCCTCCTTACAAAGTAGAACTATTAGAAGGGTCTCTTTATTCAATGCCATGGAGATCATTCAAAGGCTGAATATACTGCATTAATTACAACTGCTGCAGAGATGGTAAGATATTACATTTTGATTATAAAAGACCAAGTACATTTGCACTTAATAGACTTGCCCTCTCCTTATTGGGGGTTAATACCTATTGGGGGAGAATATTTCCATGTTACATCATTTTATTTAATTTTTCCTTTCTTTCTTTATATTGCTGGAAGGTAACAGTATGAATAAGTCTTTGAAGACTGGCGTTTTGTACCATTTAACCCTGGACCTTCAATTACAGTATTAGACACATTAAATAAGATTCTTTATATCTATATTATGTAAGCTGCCTGGCGGGAAGACTTCAGATTGTAGCCAGCCATATTAAACCAAGCCTCCAACTGACAAATCAATACGATGTATTGCTTTTTTAAATAAGTGGTCGCTACCTGGAGAGAAAGAGAGAGAAACAAAGACAGACATAGAGGAGAAACACTGTTTGAATTTTATCCATTACCCTCAATGTTTTTTCATTCACTTGTGTATAATTTTTGTTGCACTGTGGCTCAGTGGTTAGCACCTATAAGTGAGGAGATCCTCAGTTGTTGCATGCTTGTATCATTGCTGATAACACTGCCATGATAAAACTGTGTTTACTCGTTGCACTTTGGCCACTTGATAGCAGCCAAACAAGCTGTAAACACAACACAGATATATTATCACCTTTATAAAGTTGATGAGGTGAATATATTAGCAAACAGTTGCCTGATATGGAGCGACATTAGCATTCATTTTGAGTCGTATATCTGGCCACCTGGTGAAAGGAAGTCCAGTATTCACTTTTAGCTCCTCTGTTTTGGTCTCCACCAACTCTTGAGAAAAATATCTGGCTGTTTAGCTGCTAAATGCTCCACTATGTTCACCAGCAATCCCAACTTGAAGAGCTGTACAACACCAAGTGACTGCACAGCGTTTAACGTCTTTGTACTCCCTCGTGGCAGGGTCGAACAGCTGATACACAGTCATCACGGCGGCGATCGATCAGCCTCTCTTCCATCTTTACAGTTTCTCACTAAACAGCCGAATGCTACAATGCTACATGCTAAACAAAGTTCTTCTTCACCTGGGTGTCTGCCGGTCTGATCGATGACCAGCGTGATTGGCCACCGCAGCGTGACGTTGGTTGCGTTCCTCCAAAAGTTGATTCTGTTTTAACTTTTCGCCCCGACCACCGCAGTCTAAACGCAGTACCCCCGTTCAAATGAATGAATCGTTTTCGCAGCAGCACCTGATTTGGTCTGAATATGGCCTAAGAAACATCAAAAAAATTTGCTGAAAGTCGCTAAAACGCTCCTTCGAACTGAAGGGAACAGCATAGTTGGATGATAATTGTCCGTGAGTTTGTCACTACAAGCGACTCCTTTTTCATTACATGTAGTCATTTTTTCCATTGTTAATATAAAATATTGATTAGTGCGGCTTTAAGGATTCATTTTATTTGGAAAACACATTGGCCAGAGTGACTGACAGATAGCCTCATCTATACCAACAGGAAGTCAGAGTCGTGCAATAAACTGGGCATAAACACACAGTACCCCATAATCTCTATTCTCATAAAACTACCAATAAAATGAGAAATGATGATTTTGTGCGCTGATAATGGCTGAAGGGTTTTAATCAAACCTATCTCGTACCTTGAGACACAAATTAACAGTAAAAGTACGTTTGATGTAGGACATGGGCTCTGTGATTCAAACCCAAGTAAAATTAAAAAGAAAAACCAAAAGAACATTTTTATATCAATTGGAGGAATCAATTTTTTCGTTATACAGACAGTTAGAAGACTGGCACCTGCTTTTATAAAATACATTTTATCACAAAGTACAGCTGATAATTGAAGTCTTTAAATTACAAACATACATCACAGTACATTAGGTTTTTCCACACTGTTTGATTTTACTATTACATTTGCTCTTGGAAACATGAAACAGAACCTTTGACAGGGTGATAAATAACAGTGGGTGCACTCTAAAGGTGTGTTGAGGTTGAATGGGAAGTTTTTGCTAGTAGCTAGTAGCTAGCTAACTAACAACACACACCGACTGCGGGTGTGTTGACAGGTCACACGAAGATATTGAGCAGGACTGAGCAGGAACTTTTTGAAATGAACTCACTTTAAAGGGCAAATGGTGCGGCTTTGGCCAGAGATGCATTTCCTACTGGTGACCAATAGATGATGACATGAATTCTGAGGTTTGGAAAAACCGATGTCCACTGTTAGCTTTTGACCTCCATAGTATATGTTGCTGGAGAAAGGTAATAGATATTTTTAAAACATCTCTAAAGGCTGACAGTTTATTGAAATAAGTGTTGCTTGGTAGCAATTCCTAAAAGGTCATATTTAATACTGATGAGTAAATATTTTCACCTCAACTTCATGCTGCTTTTGATTTTCATGCTGATTTTGTGACTGAATTTACATTCTCAGGAACAAAGAGAACAGCATGTATTGATTCTACTTCAATGCCCAGCCTGTCCCCTCACTAGTAGATGCCCAGTTTGTCCCAGAAATCGCATACATGGTTCCTGGTTCCCACTTGTGCATGTGAACGTGCCGTCAGGTTCATGACCAGCCAACCACTGGTGTCAGTATAGCGCGGCCAAACGGGCAGACGCTGCTCCCGGCAGAAGGTTGTCTGTTGGGCCCGCGAGGAAGGGTCACCGGTGTGGGCGAAGGCGCCCCAGTGGCACAGCATCCGATTGGACAGCAGCTTCTCTGGCAGTGACAGGGTGAAGTTGGCCACTGAGGCAGAATCAAAAAGAAAGGGCAGTTCGGCGCCGTGGCAGGCGTGCTGGTAGCAGAAAGTCAGACCTGACCACACACGATGGTCTGATGCCACATGGTCAAACACGTACATCCACACCTCGCTGCCGGCTGCTGTGCCAGTACGTGCCGACCTCCTGGATGGACACAGGAAGACAAAGTCGGTGACGATCTGTGGAGAGGGAAGAAAGAGAGACAGCTGGTCAGACAACTTTTATTTTTTTTAACTCAATTGAATGATTTTAAGCCATGCTAGTGCCTTGGCTCTATGGATGGCAATGTTAGTTAGTCAGTCAGTTGGCCATCAATTCCAAAATATCTCAACAACTATTGGATTGCCATGAAATGAATAGGCATTTATGGTCCCCAGAGGATGAACCCTAATGACTTTAATGATCCTCTGACTTCTCCTCTAGCGCCACGTTGAGGTAGACCTCTCTGGTTTTGAGTGAAATGTCTCAACTACTGAATAGATTGCCATGAAATTTGGTACAGATATCCCAGATGATGAATCCTACTGACTTCCATGTAGCGCCACCTTGAGGTTGACATTTGTGGATTTTGGTGAAATGTCTTGACAACTACTGAATGGATTACCATGAAATTCGGTGCAGAAATTCATGTTCCTCTAAGGATTCATTGTAATAACTTTGGTGATCCCGACCTTTCATCTAGCGCCATCATCAGGTCCAATACCCTGGTTTATGACCTGAAAAACTAATGACATTCCCATCAGCCTCAGCTGTGTGTTTTGTGCTAATTAATATATGTTAGCATGCTAACATGCATAATATATGTTAGCATGCTAACATGCAAAACTAAAACGGTTCCACACGTTTTTTTGTTACCCCTCCCTAACCCTAACCCTAACCCCTCCCACTTAAAGGCGGAGCTAGTAAAAGCACAGTCCGTTGATTTGTCAACAGAATCGTCACTGCTTTGCGACAAAGGACTCAATACACGTATCTGCCATTTTTAAATATCCCATTGATTACGACTAAACACTCCACACAAGCTCTTTTTATTTAATTCTGAAAATGCTGGCGCACAACTCCATTCCATGGACAATCAATGAGGTGCAGACGTTGTTTACTGTGTCGTGTTAGATATGATGTCATGCTACTTACGTGGTTGACGCGGCTGGTAACAACCCTGCCTACATTTAGGAGTACTGACTGCGGTGGAAACACAAAGGTTTAGGTACATACAGGTTAGGCACGGGTTTCATGGGTACTATACCGAAGGTGTTTGGTGGAAATGTGGCTTAAGTAGAGCCTCAGAGAGCTGCTAGTGTCAGACAGGAGGCTAATTTAGGCCTCACATTCGTGCGTTTTTTTTTCTGTGCCCTTTGTAGACAGATGTGACTCACAGCACACCAGCAATCATGGCTTTACATAGGATGTTCTTTCCCTTTCGCTGTTCTTTTTACAAATACATATCTTCTTCCCCTGACATCACATACTCTTTCCCTTTTCCGGTCTTGGAAGAAAAACGACACACAAAACCTCCCACTCATGACCACCCTGACTCATTTTTTTGTGCCTGTCATGTAAGTATTTTACTGGTTTTGTGTCACTGTATTTATGGGTTTTACGTAAATGTAATTTGTTATTATCTTTTATTCCTTTATTCTTTCATAAATGTCTTTTCTTTCTTTATTATCTCTGTTGAAAGAAGTTACATATTCCCACTTTTCATTTCATAATCAAGCATAGCACTGCATTCAGATATTTTTTGGACCATGAAACCTGGAAAATGAACTATAAAGTTGCTTTGCAAGTCGAAGAATTGTTCAGCATTGTTGAAGGTTTAGTTTCTGCAGTGTTTTTGTAGAAATGAAAATGAATAAAACTAATTAGCGTGACATCTACAAAAGAGACGGGCTGGGGGCAGAGCAGCACAAACTATTGTTCCCTTTCGGCTAAAAGGAAGCAAAAAGAAAATAAAGGTAGAGCGTCTTCCATCTGTTACCTGGAAACCAGTGTGTCTTTTTCAGCAGCACACAACCCGCGCCCACACAACCCCACATCTGACACCTGAAAACAAACTGCTGACTGTAGGAAGCTGATAGACAAACATGCACACACACATTTGTCTGTTTCAAATAGGCACATGCATAAAATAGTTATCACCAACAGGCACGCACTGTACCTGAACACTAGTCCTGGCTCACGCACACACGTTCAAGTGGGTACAAGCACAGGTAGAAATTAAGTTACATAATGTGTACCATGTATTCAAGTATAGTGTTCTGGAATAACCTTTTCCTCTGCTATTTCCTCTGCTCTCTCTCCCTCATTCATTTGTCATCCTCTTTTCTGTGCCTTTTCTGTCCTTCATTGTGCACTTCACACCATTATGAAAGCAACTTTAACAAATGCAATTGCCCTCCAGCCACAACTAAAAAAACTGTCCAGCCACGACGAAGGCAGAGGTTTTATGTGCTAAATATTTACCACCATGAACAAACAGACAAAGAATGGTGTCAACTCAAACGGCAGAACAATCAGCGCTTGCTGCACCACAAGTATCGTTCTGGCAGATTACCCGCTTTAACAGAAACAGCTTCAAATGGGTCTAGTTAGGCCAAATCAAGCATGATGCATGATTCATGTTAAATGTGATGACAACTGGGCTATCTCCATGACAACTGAGCAAACTCATTTCATTGAGGAGGCCCATGAGATGTGGTAGACAACTCTGGAAAAAGCTAGTAAGAGTAGGTAAGTGATTTTTTTTTTTTTTTTCAATGATTTTGGTGGCACTTGTTATCAGAGAATACAGATGGAAGCACAATTTACAGTGTACATTCAGACAACTGAATTTGGCAATGATAACAATGCTGCAGGGGCATATTTTGAGTTCTGGTATTTGGCTGGTATTTTGGATGGTTTTGTCACACAGACCTGGCAACCCTGGCCTGGGGAGGGCTACAGACAGACACGTGCTACCTGCATCACACATGTTGTCACCAGTGCTTCTTGTCACCTGCCAGCAATGAGCTTCACAGGGAGGGTGGTAACCCGTAGATCAAGCTACCTCCCCCCCCCCAACTGTGGGGCCTGACCAACCAGTAGGAGACGCTACTGTAGAAACAAGGACGAGAACCCTGGCCAACTTCCCACTAGCACATGACCAATGACTTAAGTTAGCATGCACCACTAAAACACTACTGCTACCTGGAATCAAACACTGAAACTCCTGATTTTTCAAAGAGAACAAAAGTTTAAGTTTATAGTTTTTATGGTAAACGGATATTTTCTAGCATTTGAGCAAACTTAAAAATGCTGAGGCCACAATCATGTAGCCCATGTTTACTTTCTGTCAGACATTTCCTTTTTACATAAAGTCTAGCAGACTTTCCGCTCCTTGGTCTTTGCCTGGTTAGCATACAAGTTACATTATTACCTTTCCTTGTTGTGGGGCAGAATCACATTTCAGGTGTTGTCTGGAATTAATTTTCTGTGGAAATGTTGCTGTAGAGAACAACATCACTTCCACACTGGCAAACAAGGTGGAACCACATGTACAAAGCCTGCATATCAGTGGCCAATTCTTGTTGACATTTATGCAAAACCTGCAACAGTCCGTGTCACCTCCTTGTAACAACAATCAGCTATAATCCATTTGCTGTTCTCTGTGAGATGCATGAACCTGTTTGGACACAGTCAGCTTCAAGAAACTCTTCAGTAGCTCCATATCAATGCAAGTAGTCTGGTAGTTACGGCTCCCTCTTCAATTACACAATGAATCTCATATTGCTGGCAGCTTTTCACATACAGCTGACGAGCTTGTCAATGACTGAGTTGAAATTCCCTTGACAGCAAAAAAAAAGATGTTCTCATTGGTCCTGCTTTTATTACAACAGAACTCTTTCTCATTCTGTAAAAGACATTTCACAGAGAGACTCTTCATAGAGCCGTGCACTCATAAGGTTGATGAGTGGTGTGTTCAACTGGAAAGACGATGATCATGTCAAAATGCACACACACCACAAACCTATAAATGCTACAAAAGGCACAACACTGAGCTCTCCACATCAGCCTCCTCTGTGACAGACTGGTTGACATTTGGGCTCACCCCCCCTCAAGTCCTCTGGAGAAGTGCCCTTTATGAAGAGATGCAGGAGGTGTGTATATGTGGAGGGGCAGGCCTGGCCTTCGGTCTGACTGCGCCGTAAGACGTGAATGAGCTGTGAATGTGCTAACCTAACGACCAATCACTAACCCCCAATGTTTGTCTGGGGAACTCCTTCTTCTTTGTTTTCAAAATCTAAATTATTTGACTCTTAGACTGTATTCAGACAGAATCAGACGTTGCGCCGATTAGCGCAGGGTTGTGTGGTGGTGTGGGGGTGTCACATACTAACCAGCAATCCCAGCTTGAAGAGCGATACAATGCCAAGCAACTGCACGGAGATTGACGTCTTTGTACTCCCTTTTGGCAGGGTCGTACAGCTGATGTACACTCATCACGGAATGCTACAGTGCTACACGGTAAACAAAGTTCTTCTTCACCTGGGCGTCTGCCAGTCTGATCACCGGTGTTTTTTTCAGCACCCCCTGCGGCCCGTACCGGCGCAGCCTAAACGCACTACCTGAGGTGTGTAAGTGTTACACGGTATGCTGGATGCAAATGATAGCGGGTAATGTTGTTTTCCTGTTGTCTCACTGTTACTATGAATAAATACAGGCACAATGATGAAAAGGTTTGTATATATTAGCTTACTATCACAGTAACATGATGGTGCAGCACCTGGGTATCAGGTATAGTGCAGAGCAAGCATTTTCTTTCACATTACAAATAGTCATTACTCCCATTGGTCATACTAAAATATTGATAACTGCAGCTTTAAACACATGTTCAAATGTTAATAATATTAGTTTATTAGGTACACCTAGCTAAAACAAATGCAGTCTAAGACAACAGGCCACCAATCAATTCTACCTTCAAGGAGGTTAAACTGTTCAGTTTTTGTAGAAATTGTTTTAGACTTTAGAGTCATTTTGTAGGCTGTAGTTTGTGGTGATTTTGGATTGCATTAAATTATTTTTTTTCTAATATTTAGTGTACCATAAATACAAATTGGGGTGTCAAGTCACCCAGTCAGTGTTTCTTCCACAACCAGCCTTCTCTGTCTCGCATTTCGTCTGTGGTTCCTCGGCTGATCCCTCCTGTCGCTGTAGATGTTAATGAGAGACGAGTCGCTTCTTAGAGGGAGCGGTCAGGCTGCATCTCTAACAGACAAACTCCCTGACTCCAGTTGGTCCACATGCTTCACCCATATAAATGATGGAGAAATGGTGGAGAAATGAAAAACTGTGGTCTGTGTTGGAGTCAGACTTTGAGGAAAACTGGAGTTGTAGCTCCCTCTGTAGGCAAATGATAGGAGGAGTCTGTAAAGTCTGCTGAATGATGGTGATAATACTGAACTTTTATACAAGGTAATGGACCACGTTGATGGCTCTCGAGCTGGACGGCAGCATCCAAATATAAGTGGGCTACATACAATTCCTTAACCGCGCTGATCTAAACTTTAAACAAACGAATCACAGCAGCAAAAGAGTACAGTTGTTTTCCCATCAGGCTCGTTAGATGGAGAGAAGATGGAGAGAGCACAGAAGACAGCTGGGTCCTCGTTACACACCGAGCTCTGGCTGGTTGGGACGTCGATCCATGCATGACCGCCCGCCTCGCATAGCCACTGAATGGGTGGTTATTGATGTGTGTGTTTGGGTGTGTGTGGGAGACTGTGTCTGAGTGTTCACTTTTCAGTCTGTGAAAAATACAGAAGAGAACAAAGCTCTTGAAAAGCAGGTTACAACGTAAATGCGGCCCAATTTTTTTTTTTTGCCTTGTTCACACACTATTTTAACACAGACAGTGCATTCATTCTGGAGAGATGTTCCGCACATTTGCGATTTCTCACAAATTAGACGTTACTGTCTAAATGTAAGCCAGCTGGAAACTGGCTGACAGTTTCCTGACAGCCACCGGATAGCTAATGATGAAGAGACAAAACCACATCAAATGGAAGAATATTAATTATATGCAATTTGCCTCAGCCTGATCAGCTCGCTTCAGTAAGTTTGCCTTCTATGAACTGAAGATTTTTCTATTAACTTTACATATTGTCTCTAAGCTTAGATTACAGTGTCCTAGCAGAGGAAATACAGCCTCCTAAGGGAATTCTGATAATTAGCCTTTAGTCTATTTACAACACTGTCTCAAGATGGCAGGTATGTATATTTAGTGTCTTATTTTCAATCATTGCTTTTCATTATTCTTGCTCATGTCTGTTTTTATCTGTGCAGTGACAAATCGGCTGCACTTGTTCACGGCAAGGTTTGAACATTTAAATGTCTGAGGGGAAGCTCGGGGGGGTGCTTTTAATAAATACTGCGGAAAAAGCAACAACGATGATTTTGTCATAGTGGCTACAGTTTTAAAACTATGGAGACATTTTCCTTTGATTCAATCTACAACCACGCTCTGTGACATTTGTGCTGACCCCCCCAGTCCTCTGGAGAAGTGCCCTTTATGAAGAGATGCAGGAGGTGTGTGTGTGTGTGTGTGTGTGTGTGTGTGTGTGTGTGTGTGTGTGGAAGGGTAAGTGACAGCTGTGACTCCACGTCTCCCTACTGCACCGTGAACTGTGACTGAATACTAAACATGTCCAGGAGTGTCACCTCCTGACCCCGTGCAGCTCCCTGAGGCCGCCAGCTTGCTTTGCATTGAAAAGCCTGATAGAAAACTGCTGGAGGGTTTTTTCTCCTTCTGTGTCATCGTATGCCATTCCACCTCTGTATTTTCACCGTGATAAAAACTGGAAACATGAACACACTGTGATAAAACTGAATGATACAATGAACAAGCCTAAGAGTCTACATCCGTGCTAGCGGCTAACATGTTTTCTAATTGGCACTAAACACAAAGTACAACAGAGGCTGATAGGAATGTCATTGGACTTAAATCAAAGTATTGGACAAATTTTTACCTCATGATGGCGCTAGAGGAAAGGTCAGGTGTTGACCAAAGTTAATACAATTTATCTTGTTGAAAACTGTATGGCCCTTTATCCAATAGTTATTGAGATAGTTCACTTGGGACCAAAGTAGTGGACTGACCAAACAACCGACCAAAAATGCCGGCTAAATCTGCTAGCATGGCTAAAAATGACTTTTTAGCCAGTCAAAGGGAGATGTGTTATGCACAACCACTGAAGCAGGACACACTTTTTCGGTATATTAGGCTCAGTACTCAGCTTTCAATGGGATGAATAAGATTCCTCATTCATTGTTTTAAATGTCAGTGGTTTGTGGAGTCAGATGAGCGTAATTTGTCCTCCACCAGCAAACAGCATTAGCTTGTCTTTTATACTAATAAATAATCAAAGATGTTTAGACGTTATCACTGAAATAAATGTTCTTTAGCTCTACCCCCTGTGGTTTAACTTGACAAATAACTTGACAAATTAGATTATTCTTGGCCCTAAGAAAGCTCTCACTAAAATGTGTAGTGTATCTGACTATATAGCAGCTACAATGCTGGAACTAAAAAGATTGTGAATTGAGCTCCTCTTACCTGAGCTAGCATATCCCTGCGGTCAGCATCCCTGTACAGGGGCAGGTACTTGTGCAGGATCCGCAGAGCGTGTTGTTTAAAGATGGCTGTGATGTACACAGTGCTCTCCACTGCAGAGACTGGCTTGTTGAAGACACCATACACAAAGATCACACCCTCTTCTGAGGTCGTACCTGCAGGACAGAAAACACAAAAACAGAGCCTCAGTCCATACAAACAAGTAGACTTCTATGTTGCCTGTAGCCTTCTTGTTTTTTTGTTTTTTTTACAGTGAACCTTGCCTTCAGCTTTGTTATGATCTTTGGAATTTTGGCAGTAGCTCAATCTGTAGGGACTTGGCATGGGAACTGGAGAGTTGCCAGTACACAGTACAGTGTGGACCATAGACTGTATATAAAGATGGACGACGTGTCTCCACTTCCTCCCACTGTACAAAAATTAAACCAGAATATCCCAGATACAACGCTGCCATCTTGCGCTGGTGACGTCATTTGGAGCCAGAGTCTGCGCAGTAGTGATCTGTGGTGGAGACGCGGGATCGAGGTCCCACCTATACACCCGCCTGAATCAATCGCGAGCACACTCATAGTTGTCATTAATGACGTCTCACCCCCTCTTTATAGCATCACATAACTAATTAAAACCAAACTTATCAGAAAAATGAACATTTGAACATCAGCGTGATAAGAACTACCTAAAATGACAGAAACCATCTTTGGAAAAAATGTATTTGACGTGTACTTTGACTTTTCAGTTTGGCCCATGTCCCATCCGCTAACATGGAGGGGGCGGGGTTTATGACCTATACTGCAGCCAGCCACCAGGGGGCGATCCAGATGTTTTGGCTTCACTTTTGGGGAGCTGTCATGTCGTCCATCTTTATATACAGTCTATGGTGTGGACTGGTAGCTGGAGAGGTGCCAGATCACCTCCTGGGCACTGCCGAGGTGCCCTTGAGCAAGGCACCAAATCCCTAACTGCTCCGGGGGCGCCGCTATGTGGCATCCCCATCTCTCCCCACAATTGCATGTCTATGGGTCCTGTGTGTACATGTCTGTATTTCGGACTTATGTGTGTGTAAACTGTATAATGGAGTGAAAAAATTTTATTTCCCCCAGGGATTAATAAAATTCTTCTTCTTCTTCTTCTTCTTCTTCTTCAAATTGTGTTATAACGAGAACCAGAGGGAGTTCAGCAGAAACTAAGAGACTGGCCAGACTTGCCATAGTAATGCCAGAATGAACTGATGTTAATGGTAATTTGTGTAAAAGGTTGAGATTAAGTCATTTTAGGAGGGAAAGGGTCTACCATTACTTCTCTATTGTCTTCGCAGATACTCAGTTCTGGAACACCCCCCCATCCCCACCCTCCCACTGGAGCATTTAATGCATGAATTTCAGTATATGCTTGTATGTTTTCAGTGGAATCAGAGTTCCCGCCTTAGGCCAACTAGTGCAAATGGGTAAATGGGACAACAGTTTGCAAGATATCCATTTGAGCTGAGGTTGAAGAATCATTCAGGTCTTTTACTGAAGTAAAAGTAGAAATACCACAATGTAAAAGCACAGTATTATCAGTAAAATGTGCTGTCTCCGTAGTATCAAAAGTAAAAGTACTTATTGTTCCTTTTGTACAATTGTACAACCGTTTCCCCCTGTTTCCAGTCTTTATGCTAAGTTAAGGCTTATGCTAAGTTAAGGCTGATGCCTGTAGCCTTATATTTAACAGACAGGTATGAGTGGTATCGAGCTTCTCATCTAACTCTTTGCAAGAAAGCAAATAAGCATATTTAATTTCTAACTATTAAACCTTCAATATTTCAGTTGATATTATGCTTTCATGGTGTATGTTCTTAAATAATTTTGTATTTTATTAAATTATAACCAACAAAAGGGTGTGTGGGGGTCTGATTAGGAGCCCACAACTGACTTTTGCCCTGAGGGCCTGGGTTGGTATGTCAAATCTGAATCTGCAAAGTAACTACAGCTGTCAGATAAATGTAATGGCATAAAAAGTACAATAGTTTCCTCTGAAATGTAGAGGAGTAGATATATAAAAAGTACTTCAAAATTGTACTTAAGTACAGTACTTGACAAAATGTATTCAGTTACATTCCATCAGCGGCATTAGAGGCAGCTTCATATTAATACAGTGTCATTTTACTGTATGGGTTTTCTTTTCTGTGTGTGTGTCTTACCCAGCAGCACTGGCTTCTCTTTCTGCCAGTGGCCCTTCTGGAAGGCAGTGACAGCTTGCTCTTTTATTAACTCCCCATCAATATAAGGACCCCAAGTCTCAAAAACCTCCAGGAACCTGAACGGGTTCACAATCTTGGAACCTGAGATCAAAAACACACTGGTTAGATTGAAAAACACAGTCTGATTTTTACAACAGAGAGCAGCAGGCTTGAACTAGATGAAGATGGAGACTAGATGGAGTCATGCAAAGACAAGACATGCAAAACACTGTAATAATAAACCTGCTTTTGATTAGATTTTTTGTCTTAAGACTTTTCTTAAGCCATCAGAGCTGAAATCTCTTGTCACCACTATCTTTTCGTTCCAGACAGGCAGAAAACAGCAGCTGATGACGTAATCACTTAGTCAGTGATACTGATCAATAATCCTGTCAACCCTGCAGATATATTACAATCATTTTGTGCTGTGAGGCAGTAAAATCCCTCTAATTGCCCCTTCAGAGGCCCACTATTCCTCAGTTGTCATGATTTTGTTCTCCAATATGCCACGGCTCAGGATAAAAATAATGTTTTTCATCATCTTTTGCAGATGAACATACTACATCCTGCCTTCTTATGTAACTGTAACTGTGTGGGCAGCCCTGAGCGATGCTTTAAATTTGGTGAGCGTAGGCCGGTGTTTGTGGCGCCCTACTTGTTTTCATCTGGGCAGCCAGGACGGCCTGTGGAGTGAGAGACAGCAGGCAGACGATGTCGCTCACAGAACAGTTGGTTTGTTTGGCAAAGTCTTTTCCCAGCTTCAGGGCGTCGTGTCTGGAAAGACAAAATTACAGTTCAGCTAGAAGTTGTCTGTAAGCATGCTGGAGACATTCCCACAAGGTTTGAATACAGCAAGAGCTCAAGAAAACACATCTCCCCCTGATTCTATATTAGAAAAAAAGGCAAATCAATATTTTTGACAGCTCCTTGAGTCCATAGTATTTTGTATCTTCAGCTGGGCACAAATCAGTCACACATCAGTAGCTAATATGAGCCGATGGTTCCTCACCTGGTCTTCAGAGGGATGGAGAAAGGCAGACTCTGCAGGACAGCCTGTTTAAACAGAGGCTTGCTGCTCTGGATCATCAGGTGAAGACTCACTGACTGAGCACCTGCACTCTCCCCAAATATTGTCACCTGACAAAAAAGAAACACAGAGGCTTGGCATTAACAGCCACAATCAGCAGCTGTGCATGATAGCAACAAGAGATAACTCTTACTGCTAAAATTAGAACAGTTTGAACTTCACAATTTTTTCATTTAATTTAATTTGGACAAATGAGGTTGTTGTACGGAAGACTACCACCAAGTACAACCGAGAGTGTGATATTACACACAACTCCGCAGGTACTTACTGTATGGGTAGGAAGAAATGGTGAAACAAGACCTACAACAAACAGTCTACAGCAATAAACATCCTTGACTGCTACATTCCAGTTCCTTTAAGGCCTGTGGGAATTAATTTGAATGCAGTGACACCATTCAACCTGTAGGCTTAAAGTCTGTACAGTACATTGTATTTTTAAGCATGCATGAAATCATCATCCCATCAAAGTGTTTGTTCAAAAACATGTAAACCTGCAAAGCTAAGCTAAGTTTCATTACTTCCTATGTCAATGTGTGGTCCTTTTTGTAATGCTTTCCCCCGATTTTCCTCTTTTATCTATGCATATTGCTTTGAAAAGAATTGCCAGTTTTGTCTTTGTAACCATTGTGACACTCATTGCACTGTAAAAGTGTAATCACTATTTTTCTATTTTAAAAAGAACACAACACCAAATAAAAAGATGTCCTTTTAATGTTAGGAAATTAAATACAGTGCTCAAATAAGTACACAGACGGACTCTCTAGATAATTAGCCTAGGTGTGTGTGAGTAAGTGTGTGTGCATGCTTGCTTGCCTTGCTTGGATCACCTCCGAACACTGCAATGTTCCGTTGGACCCAAAGAAGAGCCGCCTGCTGGTCCAATACCCCATAATTCCCTGCAGCTGAGGTGTGAGGGTCTTTGCCCGACACAAGGAACCCAAAGGCACCTTAAATCATGCATCAATTCACATGATCAGCGAGACATAATTGACTCCAGCAAGACATTCATTTCCTCTGAGTTCCAAATTACCGTTCACATATCTCTGCTCCTGTTTTCAGTCGTGCAGGAAAGCAGAGTAATTACCAACAGGCTCGGTCATTTAAACTAATGACATGCACACAGTATCCAACCTCATACTGTCTCACGTCACAGACAAACACACACGCACTCTGCAATAAACACACCATTATTTTAACCAGTATTTTACCGGTAAGTGATTAATGTCTTCCAAGAGATGCTTGCTTGTTGTCTTTACCAAGACAACTCAGCGCTAAACTCCATAAATAGACACAATAATGGTGAATACACAGATAATGACCCTGTGTCCCTATTCTAATACGCAGGTTATTATACTGGAATAGGTTCATTAACAGTGAAATGCCACCAAACTTTCATACCCAGTCGGTACTCCACGCTTACAACAACAGTGTGGGTGAAGTTACTGATGAAGCGTCCATCATACAGCGGCTTGGAGGCAGATCCAGCAATGAAATCCCCACCATGGATCCACACCATGACAGGGAGCGTGCTCTGCAGAGGGGAGCTGAAGTTCACATCCACAGGGACAAAGATGTTGAGGTAGAGACAGTCCTCACTGACCTTTTTGGCACATTGGAGGAAAAATTCATTCAGTTTTTGATATTTTAAAATCAATATTTCATTTAGTTCTAGCCTTAAGTTACTAGTTTTTCAGGCTACATATTTCTCGAGTAACATTATGATGTCTATATACAAATTGAAGTTTAAGCAGTCACTATTTTTAAGGCTAAGTAACATTACACTGAAGCTTGGTGAAAAGCTCAGCAACCCAGCCTTCCATGTTCTAACTAACTGTAGCTTATGACTGGCTAGTTAGCTACTGTTAGCTCCTTAGTTAGCCTGCTAACCTAACATCATGAAATTAATGGTCAGGGCTTCACTTTATTGATTTTAGACTGAAGTCCTGAATTCCTTCTTTGACAATTATGTTTTCCAGTTAGCTAGCTTATACGGGGCAGAAATTCAGCCTTCACGCAATGTCGGCAGAACGAGAAGAACAAGACAACCTCTCATTCCGACTTGGGAGTGAATTCACGCATTATTACAAGATGGCTGCCCCCACTGCTAGCCTTGTAGTCACACCATTTAAATAGCCTAAATTAGCTACTTTATATGTGGCAGTTTGATACAACCTGTAGCTCATTTTAAATTAGCCAAATTGATAGTATGCATCTGCTAGCCATGGTAATTTTACAGTCATTTTGGTGGTTCACCCTTTTGTAGATATTTTTACCAGAAATTCCCCACATCTCCAACTTGAAATTAAAACTAGGAGTCAGACGTTTCTCCAACAAAGCTAAATACAGTCTGAATGATATGATTTGAATGCAGCTTCACTGTGATTTTTGTCCCAGTGGTCAACTCCGGTACTGCACCATTTTTAAAAATCATTTTTTATATTTTTTCATTTTTGTTATTTTTGTGTGTGTGATGTCACCAAAAAAGGCCACAGCTACCATTGAAGACACTGTGGTCATGTCCTCTATATTTTCTTTCTGAAGATTTGGACATTTCTAGCAAACTGTCACCTTAGTACAATTGTCTTCTTTAATGGTGGTGAACCAGCAGGTGAAACTTATCTTACTATTGTACTCACTGTAAGTCACTCTGTGCCAAAATACCAAAACTACAAACATGTTACAACATCCTAACGTGAAACATCTTGACAACATGCAAATAAGTGAGAAGTTGCTTTGTTCCTTACAATCCGAGGACACTCCTCAGTCATAGGTCCGCTGCAGGCCTGCATGCATGCCGCTTTGGGGAAGGAGGCATCATAAACCCCTTGCCAAGGAGTCACAGGTCTGGGGGGCTTCCAGCGGTAAGCCCCAACAGGAGGGTCTGCATACGGTATCCCATAGAATATATTGGCCTTATCCACTGTAATCCCCTTGATTTGGCCATCTTTGGTTAACACCACAGGTCCAGAAGCCCCATCTATATCCTGATTGACTGGTTTGTCCTTGGTTTGCTCTGTGATTGAGAGCACCTCCGGGCGTCCCAGCTCCTTCAGGGAGTTTATCTCAAAGTCTCTGTTGATGATGAGTGGCTCGTCTCTCACCAGCAGCCCGGGGTAGATACTTCTCAGAAAGCTGACAAGGTCAATGTCATCATCATTTTTCGTCGCCTCTCCAGAGGCCAGCACTAAACTTAGTGTGCACAGCAGCAGCAAACAGTGCCAGCTCTCCATATTGCGTTAGAATACTCTTATACTTCCCCAGACCTTGCTGCTCAGATCATGATTTGACTTGAATTATGGCCCAGCAGAGGTAGAAAAGTTGCAGCCCCCACAAGCCTGCAGCCTGAAACTCTCCAGAGACTTGTGTGTATACTTGTGACTCCAATTTGGCTGGTTGCTTGTTAAGATTTATCAGACAAAAGCTGCTCTGTCTGAATGCTGAGTGCCGTCCAGTAGACCCTGAACAGCAGGACACGGACACTGTGATGCAGGAGGCCCAATAATAGAGGACAAGTCGTCTTTCGTTTGCTTAATGTAATCACAGTCACGCACAGAAGGGAAATGGGGTCATACAGTCATACAGCAGGCTTCATAAAGGAATAAGTGTTACATTTTTTACATCAGCATCTTACCATTTATATATATATATTTATCAGTTACTGGTGTTTAATTAAAACAAATGCATTTATTTGTGTACTTCTAAACTGAAGTTGGTGGACTGCAAATTTCATTAAGGTGCACAACACCACCTAGAGGCCTTTTGCACCACAACATGCAGTAGTGATTCCCATGGGGTCCCAAGATAATTTAGAGTCATGATGGGGGCACATGCACAGAAAGAAAAATAATGCCACACAGCATTATGTTTATTTGCCACTTTTTTCTTTCTTTTTTTTTTTTTTGTTGTTTTTTTATAAAATACTGAATACATTTATCTATTGAGGCCGTAGAACACCTTCAAATAAATCAAGCAATCTAAGAGGGAAGAACTACTCATGTCCACACTAAAACCAAACTAAAACCCGTGATGAGGGGACACAAGAAGACATTGCTTTATTTCAAGGTTTCACAAGCTAAGAAGGTTCAGAACTCTGGCATACAGTCTCTTCACACTGTGTAGGATCAGCATAGATTTATGAGTCTTTGGAGTTTTTCTGCCTGTCCTAAAATGTGCCCAAAACTCCATACTTTGTTATTCTCCAGAGTTCTCCTCTTTCTTCCTGATAGGCCTAGTGACTATAAGACTAGAAAGCTATTGTATCACATTTGCCAATAAAACAGATATAATTTGCTACTTTGCAACACAGTTTGCCATATTTTCAATGCTCTTGTAATTTATTTCTACCTCCAACAAGAAATGTGCATTACAGTAAATGTAGTAATCCAGCGTTTTTGTTTGCTGCATCGATTTTGACCCCACTTTATGGAAGTGAAATACTAAATTGCTTTAATCTCCAGTGTTTATTCATTCATAGACAATCTGCTAACATATTGGAGTATTATTGCCAGGGCTGTTGCTACCTTTGAGAACTATGCTCGTTTCTGATGGGGGATTTAACAACCTAAGGAAGAGTTTATAATCTGTTCAGTTCAATCAGTTAGCCTACGCGAAAATTACACTTGGTAGGTTTATGGTACTAGGACTCGATCTCTTCAAATGTGACTTCTTTTTAAGCCTTTTTCCCCCCTAAAAAAAACAGGTAAAAAGCAATTTAGTGGATCTGTGGCTAATACCGGAAGTGAGATTTATGTAGACCACCATGTCGGAAGGTAACATTCACAAAAAATATGTTAAATTATTATTAATGTTGTTTTTTTTGGTGGCCTTAACATCTTAGCTATGGCCCTGATCATTGGCATTAATTGTTAAGGAAAGGAGCAAGCAATTTTTTATTAATCATTATGAAAGTGATGTCTTCTTCATGAGATTAACACAATAATAATGAACAATATCGGTATAAGCATTAGAGACTAAAATTTGTGGTATTATAGAACAAAGGATTTCCAGGAACTTGGTGAATCTGAGCAGGTACGTGAAGGCAGCACACACCTGTCACTCATTAGGAGTCTGTCATTTCCAGCCAAGCCTTGACTTGGATGAACACAGCACGCTTTCTTTTGCTGGAATTACAAAGAAAATGTAAGAAAATAATTATCCTCAGTCGGTTTTATGTCACCTATCTCACTCGAATTTAGCGGGTTAACAAGCCTTTATATTTTCAGGAACTCCTTAGAGTTTTCGTTCATCTTTTTCGTACTGGTGCCTCATACCATAACGTTTGGTGAGTAGCGCACTGCATTCGACATATTACTTCTTAGTTCAAATGAACCCGAATTTGTTACATTTGGATTGATTTTCCTCCAGGACGTTGCGACGATATTTCCTTCTCAATATGCTGGATGAGCAAGGACAATGCTCTAGAAAGGTAAACACAAGAAACATGTTTTTGACAGTGTAGTTACAGTATTTCACACAGTGCTTAATTATGCCTGGTCAAGTGCGTTATCTGCTCTGTAAAGAGAACCTCACGCCAAACTCCATTTACAAAACCACAATTTAGTGTGTCTCTGCTAATCGGCAAATCTGGACCTATGGTAGAACATAACCTACATAGATTTTATGACTCATTAAATGTTCGTGGTAAATTCGGCACACATTATTTCAATGTCATTTCAATCTCTCAACCCTACACCTCATTGCAATGAAAAAGTATAACATTATAACAGCTGTAAGTTTTTGAAAATGCTTTCAAATGCAGGACCAAATCAAGAATATTTGTGGCCCAAAGCAGACTCCCTCACCCTCCATGTAATGAAAATGTTTATTTGTTTGGAGTTCTGTGGTGGCCAAAAGCATGTGGATACCTGAACTTTATGTCACTGTTGAACATGTCATTCCAAAACACTAATCTGCAGCTGTAACAGCCTCCACTCCTCTGGGAAAGCTTTCCAAGATGTTGGAGCCTGGCTGCAGGGATTTGTTCCCATTCAGACACAAGAGCATTAGTGAAGCTGGGGGCTGATGTTGGGTGATACTGCCTGTCAGCATTCCAGTTCATCCCAGAGGTTAGGGCTCTGCACTGGTCAGTCAAGTTCTTCCCCACCAAAACCATTTCATTATGGAGCTTCATTTGTGCAATGGGACATTGTCATGTTGAAACTGGAAAGGGTCTTCCCCAAACTGTTGCCACAAAGGTGGAAGCACACTATCTGTCTGAAATATCATTGTATGCTGATATCTTTAAGGGAGAAAATGTGGTGTAGCAAGGCTTTATTATTTCCCATCCTTTTAGGCAAAATGGAAACATGTGGCTCAATAATACAGCACTAAAATCCATCAGGAAGGTGGGTAAAGTTACCTCCATGACGGTGTCCCCAGCTGTAGAAAACAAGCTAACACTTCAATATGGAGGCTCTATTCAGACATGGACTTTTAGAATCACCCCAAGTAAGCATCTTTAACTATTTTTAAATATATTTTTACCTACTAAGAGCCAGTGTTATTCAATGTTAAATGAAATGTGTATCTCACTCTAAGGTACAAAAGTCACTAAAGTCAGAGGCCTGAAGAAACCCCTAGAGCAGCCAACAACTGTCACTAAGGTACTTCTGATATAACATGTATCAAACTGCAGTTTTATACTGATAGATGGTCATGTTAGATTTTTATGCACAGTCCATCCTACTTTTGCCTACTTTGCTGATCCCTCGTTCTTTCTTCAGGGCTTCCTGCAGCTGATGAGTCCCACTGAGGTGTTTGCATGTGAAAATGGCACATTATTCTTCCACCAAGATGAAAACTTCTTCCTAGCGTTTGGTGAGATTATCTGTTTTGTGTGTATTTAGTGTATTATTGTCTTTGAAGTTACATGTTGACCTGCCTTCAGTTTTTTAATAATTTGGTTTGGGTTTAGGATTATTACTGCTTTTACTGCAGCCTGGTTTTAGAACCCAAATTGGTCGCCCCTGACTAATTTTAGAATTGAGTTGAATTTCTACCAGATCGGTTATAATTTGACGTGCAATTCGAGGGGGGTCACGACGCCTGAACAACCAACGATCTGGCTCTCGGACAATCGGATGGATTTCTGGCAGGTTCGAAATTTTTGTCGGCTGTCTTGCAGTTTGAGCAGATCCACGGTTCGATTTCCTTCATGGCGGCTGCCGAAAGATCCAATTTAAACTGTAGTGATGTTTTAATATTATTGGAGTAGTTTTTTATATGTTGTGGCTAAAACTGTAGTATTGAGACTGCTGTGATCTGTGTCTGCATAATCCAGACATCTGTGGCTCCATATTTTTCTTTTTTCTTCTTACTTTTTGTTCATAATAGAATTGCACAAAGTAATGCTGCCTTTCTCTGTTTTTGTCAACATTGAGGACGCAGCCATCTCGTTTAAATAAACTTTATGAGCATAAAAGTCACAGGTTCTTGCCGTGCAGAAAGGTCAATTAAAACATGTAGTGTGAGTTAACACAATACACAAGATTACTGAAATCTGACCAGCTTTAGGTTGAGGTTTGAATCCCTTCTTAGGGAATCGTTTTTGAAAATACTTTTTTTGCTTTCTTACACTCATGTCTGTACTATACTGCAGCCAGTGGCTGGTTAGCCTAGCTTAGCATAAAGACTGGAAACGTGGGGGGAACGGGTGCTTGGCTCTGTCCAAAGGTGGCAAAATCTGCTTACCAGCACTTTCAGAGCTCATTAGTTAATACATTAGATGTCGTTTGTTTAAACCAATGTGTAAAAACGGCTCATGGTGACAACAAGACTCCAGGAAGTCACTGCTCCCAGCTAAGAAAAAGTCCCACACATATAACCCCCCATAAAACCATGACGTGTCGTTTTGACACTTTGGTTAGCTGTTCCTCCTGTTTCTAGCCTTTATGCTAAGTTAACCTAACGTCTGCTGGCTCCAGCTTCATACTGAACTGACAGACATGAGAGTGGTATTGATCTTGGCATCTAACGCTCAGCAAGAAAGCGGATAACTGGTGTGTAGTGTCTCTTGCCTTCTGTTTATGTTTTGTCACCTCATGGGTTTAAGGAAGGCGATGTCGGTCTGTTTATCTGTCTGTGTAAACTTTGCTCCAGAAAAAGATATACTGATCAGTAACTGTTCACCAGACGGATGTTAAATTTACTGTGGATTTTTGTGGTCCACAGAGGATAAGGTGACCCCCTGACCTTCAGTCTAGTGCTACCCTCAGGCCAAAATGTCAAGCTATACCAATCTAGACTGCAATGAAATTTGCTGCACATTTATGCAAGTAAATGTGTTTTCATGAACACTTTGTATGACTGAAACTCAAATTGTTCTCCCCCTAGGCCACACTATGCGTCTCCCTGTCAAGCTCGAGTCCAGGACTCCCTCCATGTTGCTGGTCTCCTGGGTGGAGAACCTCCCAGCTGTCAGCCACAGCTACACTGTGACCCTGTACCACACTGATATGGGCTCCTATAGAACTCTCAGCATGGACACTACCACCAACAACCACTACCACTTCACAGCTCTGGACTCCTGCAGCCCCTATGTGGCCTGTGTGGAGACTGCAGGCACTCACTCCTTCACCTGCCTCTCTACTATTACTGGTATGGACTGGTGGTTGGATGGATTAGCAGACATCCATATATGATGGATGGCAAAAAAAAAAAAAGACCTACTTTGTTTATGGTGCGAGTTAACTAAGGTCAGTAACGTGTCCTACGTAGAGCTGCTATTAATGATTATTAAGTTAAAAATGTTTGACACAAGTTCCCAGAGCCAAAGATGACTTCTTTAAAATGCTTGTTGGTGCAAACAACAATTCTATAAGACAAAGAAAAACAGGAAATCTTCACATTTGAGAGATTGGAACCACCAAATTCTTAGCATTTTCCATGATCTGTCGATTGGCTAATCGATTAATCAACTAATTGTTTCAGCTCTTGTCTTAAGCAAATTTCATGTCTCTACAAGTTGATTTTCATATCATAGTAAAATGAACTACCTGTAAGGTAAAAAACACGCAGTAATGCTTTGGAAATTGGTCAGTAATAATGTCAAGTTTGTGTAATTTGTAGTTGGTGGACTAACACATGCTAAACCACTAGGGTTGTCCAAAATAAAGATTTGTCCCAAACATGCTTTAAACTATTAGATAGTATAACATGGCTAGAGAACAAGTTTCTGACATGTAGAGAATATGCAGCACAATGTGTCTGCATCTTGCACCTAACTGCATTGTCATTGCTATGTGTAATTTGTATGTATACTTTCTGCTCCATTAGCCCCCTTGGGTATCATTTTAATAATGGATCAAATGCCGATTGTAGAGACAAACCCACAGAGAATTATCACTAACTCTGCAGTTCCCCTCAGAGTGTTTTAGCCTCTTTTAACTTGCTGTTTTGGTTTTACGGCCCACAACATTACTATTTTGGTTTGTAGCTGAAAAAGCAGTTACCCTGTTATTGCACACTACCTGTCCAGCACCAAATGACACAGAAGAAGTCAGAAGTCAGAAGTTTGTAGAGACCAAAACCGAGTTAAAAGCAAAGTGAATACTGGACTCACATTCATCAAGTGGCCAGAGACACGACTCCAAATGAATGCTAATGTTGCTCTGCATTTTCTGGATATGTAAATAGGCAACTGTTCAGTTTACCATACTTAAAAGGTGATAATAGATAAGCGTTGTGGTTTACAGCTTGTTTTCACTGCCCCCAAGTGGCCAAAGAATCTATTAATGTAAGTTTAAAACGCTTTGCCAATTCTTTGTTATCCTTTTCCCGCCAGACCCAGACATTCCCAAGGACTTTGAGGTGGCATCACGGAACAGCAGCACCTTACTGTTGTCCTGGGACTGCCCCGAGAACCGCAAGTTCTCCCTCTTCCTCCTCACCGCCTTCTACCTCAATGGTACAGACCACATCACAGAAGAGGTACTCTTGTGGCACAAAGAGGACAACCTTGTGTTCATCTTGTCCGACCTGCAGCCCTGCAGCAGGGTTAAGTTTGGCCTGCAGACGGTTTGCCAGGAAGGGATGGAGTCCCGCTACAGCAAGATGGTCCTGAACGATGGAAACTCTGGTAAACGGACTAAATGAGCCATCTCTGTGTTTGTCCATTTGAACCCATTATAGACCACTGTACTGAGTTCATACTGAACTTGAATATTTTGCAGTCACTCATTTACAGTGCTCATGTTTGAGAAGACTTTCTGACCACAGATACACTTAAAATCAATCTGTGAAATCCAAAATTATTTGAGTTTTTAACACATTTTATTTTTCTATTAATTTACAGACAATACTTCCCAGAGCTTACCTACTGTTAATGTTAGTTTTAGTGTTAGTGTGGTCATTTTCCCTGCTTTAAAGTGAGACATTGCAACTTCTGAGAGAAGAAATAACACATTCTATCTCTTACAAATGACCTTAGAAATGATAAGCAATAAAACGCACCATTCCCCAATTCAGTACACTCAGGGGTTTTGCAGATACAACCTTTCTTGGTCTGGTATGCCCAGTAGCTTATGATGGCTAATGTTAGCTAATCTTGCCGCTGACTTGATGACTCTTCTGTTCTTGTGCTAGTGTTACACTATGTTTTAGCATTTACCATTATCTTGTAATTGTCGCTTGTGGCCATAGTGGTTGCTCAGCAGAAGTTCATAGACTTTAAAGAGCTGCCAGTTGACTGACCACAGGCCGCACATATTTGCGACACTTAATACAACTTAATACCAGAAAATGACTCTCACATTTGTAAGAGCAGCAGTTTTAAGTGAAACTTCAGTGAACCCCTGTGGGGAAAATTGGTCATTGCAGAGAGTAGCATATGAAAATGTATATCTGAGAGAATATAACGAGCAGCTCCAGTAAAAGCCCTAAAGATGATGTTGTCTTCATCCCGCTGATGTAGAGCTCCCACTGATTTGTGTTTTTTCATAAGCACCGGTAAGACTGGACACAGAGAATACAAACGGCATTCATTAGTTCCAAGAAAAATACAAAAATAAAAAATAATTCAAACTTTTAAGATATTTTTCGGGCAGGGAATGGGAGGAGAGAGAAGGGCATGACATGCAAAAAAGGTCGCTGGCGACGTTGCGGTTATATGGTGTGTGCTGTAGGCATTGGGCTACCAAGGCGCTCCGTAACCCAACCTTTTTTAATCGACTTGAGTTTGCTGATGTTTGTATCTGTGAAGGGTCCTTTTAGAAAAGACTACAGTGTTTAACATAATCCCCTCTCTGCTCCTCAGTTCACTCCAGTATCGAGGCCTTGCATCAGACATTGTTTGGCCCCGACAACTACACCCTGAGCTGGGAAGTGAGGAACACCTCATCCATCTCCATGTTCAGAGTCTACCACGAGGGGGCGCTGCAGGGCACCACGCTCATTACCAACTACACTGTGGGGGGGCTGCTTCCATGCCAACAGTACCAGGCCAAGGTGGAAGCGCTGTGCGGAGACAGTGTGCTCATGAGTGCCAAGATGGTCACAGCACACACAGGTAATGTAGAAACTGATGAGAAGATGGTCCCGTACATGCTACTGTTAATATGCACCATTTTATGACTGAACATGCAGTAAAACATCTTCCTCTCCACCCATTCCCATCAGTCCTTAAAGTTCCCCTCCACTCAGAAATGTTTTTCTTCTTGTTCCTCCAGTTTGAATGTTTGAGCTTCACTATACAGAATCCAATCCTGGTCCAAAATGCAACTTATACAAGTGTAATGTAGAAACTTGAAGCTGGACTTTACAGTGAAGTAGGAGACCTCTTGTGTCCAGCAGGAAAATTTTAAAAATTACCATATTTGCATATTCATAGATTCTGGGATTTTTTAATGAGATAGTTAAGGAGTAGATGCCTTTTTTAAGGATTTTAATGTGAAAAAAACATATCAGGCGCACATTGTTCTAAGCAGACTATTTGTCTGTTTTACATGTCTGGAGGGGATCTCTAAGAAGAGGAACTTGCTGTTATGTTTGTGTGGTACTCATCAACTGGTCATTGTAACTCTAGAGTGACTTTGATTCAATAAAGGATGAATACTGAGGACAGACAGTGGATTATGAGGATATGGGGTTTATTCTGAGGTGCTTGGTGTTGTGCTTGAAATCTAAAAGGAAATTACGCAACTTAATCATTTCCCTCTAAATCATATGTGATATGAAATTTGCCAAACAAAGCAATCGTAGATCAACAACAGCTGGGTAACACTACTACTTCTACATAAGAAAATGTAAAATAGACATTTTTACAGAAAACTCTTTTTGAAAACATATTGAAGAAGAACAAATGTAGAGAATGAGGAAAGGGCAGCTAGATTAAAGCCCCTATAAGATATGTTTTCCTGCCTAAATACTGGCCCCCTCTCAAACCAAACCCCACTCACTAGCCGACTGTGGATGACACTCTTCATTAAGGGGGAGGATATAGAATGACAGGTGAACTATGGGATGCACTCACCACTCTCCACCATAACCAGGAAACATCCATTGTCATGGGTACTGATAGATTCCTTGCTGTTTCCCTTCTTTAATTGATTGATGCATGCATGTGGGTATAAGACATCAAATACATTTAGCTGGGGGCAAAGTGGTAGTTCCTTTTATTCTAACTTTACTGCGATATAAAAAGGCAGTGTTAGGAAGGGGGAAGTTATGATATGTTTTCCGCAGCATCCGATGTCCACTTCAACTTCACACTAGCTGGTTTGGGACTGCCCTTAATGTGGAAAACTGTCCATGTGAACAGAGAGGATGTGGCCAGGGTTCTCACTCCAAGTTTAAATTATTTTTTATGTTTGTGTGTTAAATTCTTCTCTTTTTGTCAGTATGTGTTTTTTGTGGTCTGATCTGTCTGTATGCATACTGTGTGTGTATTCAGGACTGCGTGGTGTGTCTGAGCTCAGGTATCGCTCTAACGACTCCACCGCCCTGTGGGTACCCAGCACCACGGCCCAACCAGCTGCTGTGGCCTTTTTATATGAGCTGTCTCTGGAGAACGGCACCACCATCCAGAGCAGCCGTGTGACTGACACAAAGCTGCGTCTACCAGGGCTGGAGGTGGGGAAGACCTACGTCCTCGATGTGTGGGAGGAATGTGACGGACGGTGGGAGTCGGAACATTCTCATGTGTATTTTGAGGGATCCAATTCATCCTTAGAGCTCCTTGTGAGGGCTGCTGGACGTGCTCTGGACCAAGGTCAGTCTGAGGGTCAGACTGAACATTTTGTAACAGTGTTAAAGAGCAGCCTGTTATTCTGACCAAGTGAGTATAGTGAGTGAAATAACTATTCAAGAAAGATCGAGGGGAAAAAAAGAAGGAAAATGTCAAAAAGTAAAGTACAAAAATTACCAGACAAGTTATTTTTCTGATTATGATATACTTGACTTGTTTGTTAATTATCTTTCATGATCAACTTAACCCCGCTGCTGTTAGACTTTTCCAGCATGGGTCTCACAATGGTCGTGCCCTGGTCACTGCCTGAGGATCTACAGGACGAGGTGTCAGAACCAAGAGCTAAAATGGGGGAGATTTTCAGAGATAAGGTAGGAGAAACTTCATTGTTTACATCAGTGATCATGGGCTGCAGATCCAGCTTTCATCCTACTTTTATACAGTGCCGTGTAAAAGTACACGCCTTGGGTTTCTGCAAGTTTTTTTTTTATTGAGATCTAGGCAATGTCACGTTTATTTTTGTTGAAACACGCAAAGAATACTTAACATTTCAAGACAGCATTACAATTAAACTGTCTACAATTTTCCTAAGGTAATGAAATTCAAACAAATGAAAAATATTTTTGAATCCCTAATACATACAAAACTCTCCTATTTTAGCCAATAAAAAAAAAAAGACATTTAGCCATGCTAGCAGCGTGGCTCTATGGATGGCAATGTCAGCCTGTTGGTCGGTCCATCCCTTTGGTTCAGACTTAAATATCTCTATTGAACCATTGGACGGATTGCCATGAAATTTTGTACAGACTTTCCTGGTCCCCAGAGGATAAATTGTAATAACTTAACTGATCCCTTAATTTTTCATCTAGTGTCATGCTAACAAGCTAAACTAAGATGGTGAGCATGGTAAACATTATACCTGCTTAAAGTCGAGATTAAACAGCATTTTGAGAGTATTTAGCTTCTGTATCGTGATGTATATCCGAGTGAAACAGGACAGGCAGGCGGGACATAACGTTGGGAGGAATTTGATTTGAAAAGTGGGCGTGACACACCGACTGTTGCTAACTAGCTAGCTAGCTAGCTAGCTAGCTAACTAACTGACTAATGAATCTTAACTCTGTGCCGCTAAAAGTTGAAGGTGAATGTCATGATATCATTATTACTGATTTGAAATTGGTTGGATCAAGCTAACATAATAACATGTCATATTTTGTTTTATAGGAAGAAAACATGATTGGATTTTGATATAAAAATACAAAGAAATAGGTGCAAAATATGACCAGGGAAATAAAATAAATAAAAGGGTTAAAAAGGCATTTTTCATTTAGTCTCAACTTTAACTTCAGCATGTTAGTGTTGTCATCATAAGCATGTTAGCATGCTGACATTAGCATTTGCTCAAATCACAGCTATGCCTGAGTAGCCTCACAGAGCTGCTAGCATGGCTGTAGACTCTTAGTTTCGTTAGGGTATAGGAGAGATTAAAATTCCAAAAACATGAGGTGGCAGTGTGAGGGTTCACTTATAGATGGCTCCCTTTATTGTATTCCAAAACATATGGGTGTACTTTCATTGGATTACTCCAGTGCACCCATGTGTTGTAGTATTTATAATGTTTTATACTTCCGTTACTTCACAACACATTTTCTGAAGTAAATGTGTTTTTCTTCTTCAGATAAATTCTATTTGAAGTAGGCTACTGACTAATACATTTCAGCCAAGCATATTTTCTTCCAAATAAGTTTATCGTTCTCATTCTTGAAGCATCCTATCTTTGTGTGTGTGTCCTTCAGCTGCAGGAGCTGTTGAAAGACTTTAATCAGCCAGCACACCTTGAGCTGGCTGCCTTTGAACCTGCAGACGAGCCGGACAAAACAGAGATTCTGTTTATGTCTTTTGATACATCCAAAACTGAAGAATACGTGCCCCTACCTGTTGAAGATCAGCTGGATTACATTCGCTCCCTGAATGCAACCGATGTCACAGTTACAGACGGGGTCATTCACTGGGACGGTAGGTGATGATGAAAAATCAGCTCAACTTGGTCAAGTCTAAAGTCTGTCATTGAATTCAAACTAAAAATGTTCTGTTTTCTGAGATTTGTCTTATTTGCTTTGTCCGTTTGTCAGGTCCAGATCTCTGTGCTTCCACCAAACAAACATGGTGTCCCCGTAATTCTCTGTGCATCAACACTCTGGGCTCCTACACCTGTCTGTGCAAACATGGCTACTACGATGTGAGCTCTGTCATCGAGTCTCCCGTGACTTCACATGCAGTCTGCAATGGTAAACTTTTTCAAGTTGCATATCTCATCCAATGAAACACATGTTGCCTTTTCACAGGTGAAAGGTCTGTTTTAATGGTCTCATGTGAAGTGGCATATCTCAACACCAGTGGTGTCAAACTAAGAATATGTCTATTATATGCAGTGTGTTTGGACCTCAGAATTATGATACTGAAGCTTCTTTTTATTGTTGTTATTTTGGAGGGCATTTTAAGCCTTTAATTTTGATAGTGACAGTCGAGAGATGACATGAAATGAGGGGAGGTTGGGAGCAGTTCATGGTTGGTGACTTAACCACTAGGCTGCCAGGAAACCCCTTCCTGAAATATCCTTGCTGTGTTCCAGGCTCCATAAATCATTCACAATCTTTAGACTGCTATCACCATTTGCCCAGCCACCAGGAAATGAAACAGAAGTTGAATTAGTTGTTAGGATGCTAAATTCTATAAAGGTGTATTTGACTTTGCATTTAGAGAGAGAAGTTGAGGGCTTTCTCTCGAAGCCAGCATCCAGTGGACACTAGAGGAGCTGCATGTTAAGGTGCTTCCACTGTGGCTTCAGCATTCACTTACGATGGCTGTTCCTTTTTAAAAACAACGAACAGAGTCTGTAACAAGTGGGATTCTGGCTTCTCACGTCTTTGATTCTAACCATTGTTTTCAAACAGAAAAAGGCCTTTTCAGCCAGTGTCTGGATGAACTGGTGACTGGTGGAATAGCAAAACCCTACCTGACTTCTTACCTCGGGGGAAAGGTTGATGTGAAGCTGAACAATGGGTGGTGCACTGTGGAGGAGAGTGAGATTTTCTACTACTTCCGCATGTCACGAAAAGCCTCTGAATGTGGAACTGAGAGGCGGGTGAGAGACTGATAGATGTAATAAAAAGACATTTCTTTACTAATTACCATACAAATTACTTATAGTATGAATATAATAATAATAATAGTATAATATTATATAATAATATAATAATAATAATAATATACAATAACAATAATACAATACTCTCACCTTTTTATAAATGTAATAAAATGTTTACATTTCACAAAATAGTCAGAACCAATTAGGATGTGTCATCTCTAGTCTAGATATTGTGTTATGAAAGTATCAGTATGTATGTGTATTCAGTATGAAGGATTCAAACCATTTCTCTAGTTAGGAATACATCTCTGACATAGCTTCTCTGTTCTTTTACCTGAGGCCATTTAGGTCAGAGTAGTGTGCAGTTTGGTGACACCCCCTAACAAGATAACTGGATAATGAAGTGCTTAAAAACTGTAAAAAAAAGTGCGATTTGTTGGCTCTTAGTGGCAGCATAGGCCAAAGTGTATTAGTTATCTCAGTTTATTCTACTCTTTCAAGTGCAGCATAGTTTAGCATAACAAGGTGTGTGTGTGTGTGTGTGTGTGTGTCCAGGTGAACAAAACCCACATTGAGTTCCAAAACACTCTGACTGTGACCTTGACCAGAGAGCAAACCATCAGCCGGCGGGATCTAACAGTTGTCTGGAAGTGTGTCTACCCACGACATTATGTCCGCAACGCTCAAGTCATGGTGGATATGGAGTGGTGAGACGAACATCTTCATATTTTGTCTCTTTGCCTCTCTGGCCTTGATTTTTTTAGTACAGTGCATGAACTCAAAAAGAAAGCATTGTTAATAAATGAAGGACCGAAATGTCAGAAGAAATAATTTCTTGTGTTGCAGGCTCTTCTCCTTCTCCCTGGTGGAGTTCAGCTCATCGCTGAAGCTGGGCCTGACCATGACCCTGTACACTGATGACTCATACACCTACAGCTACAGGGATGCCATAGCTCTGGGGCTTGAGGACACCCTGTTCTTCCAGGTGGCCCTGCAGACCAACAACTCTTTTGCTTCAGACGTGCTCCTGCAGGTGGATTCATGCTGGGCCACTGAGAGCACTGACCCACAGGACACAGTCCAGGGTGTTCTTCTGCAGGATGGGTGGGTGAAAATGTGACTCTGGTGGACTCGCATATCAGTTTCATTTCTTGATGCAGTTGTTTGCTTTTATTAATGCACACTTTCACTGATCTTTTACCCATATCCAAACCTCCACTATTTTATGTATCTTTTAACTCTGTTTTGCATGCATCATAATATTCTCAGCTTTACTTCCACCAGTGGTTGCTGGCCCCTTAGATGCATGCCCCCAAAGCCTGAATTCAACCTTTTTTTTCTGAATGTAGCTCAGTGCTCAGATTCTTTTGGGGAGATCTATATGTTCAGCAGGGGAGGATGTCCCATCTTAAAAATGTGTGCTTATATTTTGCAATGTCATGGGAGGAAACTGGTAACATATGATGTAGGTTTGAGCCTTCTATCCTAAACTTCTCTGTCTTAATACCCAAGATAAAGGTTAAATGGAGTAAGCTATAAGGTGGTAACCAAAGATCAAGTAAAATGTTTAAGTGGCTTTACAGTGTCTAATATATTTTAACTGCTTTAGTTGCCTTGGGTAATAATGATAATGAATGTTATCCTCTCTTCTCTCCAGCTGTCCTGTTGACTACACGTTCCACTGGCTCTCTGTTAACGGCCTGGCACAGACGAGCAGATTTTCCATTAAGATGTTCAACATGCCCAAAGGGCTGCCCCTCTACATTCACTGCCTGGCCAACATATGTGCACATGATGAAAACTGTACAATGGTAAACTGAAGGTTGAGATAGGCCTGCTAATGTTTTGGACCAGTTACCTGTTGACATATTTTCAGCTCTTCTAGCCACTGATCTATGCCAGCTACTGGTCAGTGCACGAGTGTGGAATACCGTGACCTTCTTCAGCCTGTGATGTTGCCCAAAAAGTTTCCAGATGGAAAACCTGCTGTCTTGATGCTGGCCTTGCTATCATCAAGGAGCCTTTAAAGGTTCCTGGTTCTGAATAGGCTAATGTGTGGCTGACTATATGTACAGTGTATATCCACCTCTGGGCAGGAGGATTTACCATATTGTCACCTTGGAATTATAAGGATCTGACATTTTTGTCAAAATTGAGTTATTCACATATTCTTATTCTGTGACAACTTATTAACATGTGTGGTGTTTTGTTAAGTTGCATTTTTGGACTTTTTATTTAGAAAACAAAAAGGTTCTATCGCTATTGGGAATGCAAAAACTTTGAAGCTCAATATCTCAAAATCGCTAAAGGCTTCAGCTAATTATGTTGCAGTCTTTTCATGTAATCTGTGGCATTAACAGCAAATGGGAGACTTTTGTTCCCTGACTTCAGGCTTTAAGACAGTGCCACCTTAGCAGGCAACAATAACACCGTAAAACAGCAACATGGCTAGGCAAAAGTGCTGTCTTCAGGACAAACTCAGGGAAGAAATGTCCATTGCCTTAACGCATTCCTTATGGATGTAAATAAGCATTCTTACTAACTGGCATGTTTACATGTTGTATTTTTATACTGAGGTTCATTAAGGGGCTCTGTCCCTATCAAATAAATAAGTGTCTAAGAATAAGTATTCAGATCCTTAAGTAAAAGTAGCAATACTGCAATGTAAAAATACTCCATTGCAAGTGACTGCATTGAAAATGTCACTTAGGCTAAGTAAAAGTACGGTAGTATTAGAAAAATGTACTTAAAGTATCTAAAAGTAGGCTACTCATAACACAGAAAGTGTTATGCCATTATATATGTTATTATTGGATTATTGTTACTGATGCATTTTACTGTCGTAGTTGGTCGAGGTGGAGCCATTTAACTATTTTATACAGGCTACCGTTGGGTAGCTATAAAAGTGCATCATATTTTAATCGTGTTTCTAATGTGGAATCTTAATCTGTAAGTAAAGCTGTCAAATATAAATGCAGAGGAGTGAAGATCACCATGAAAATCACTGACATAACTGACCTTCATTTTGTAACAGAATTGCACCAGCCAGCAGCGCACCAAGAGGTCAGCGAGTCAGATGGACAGAAAGGGGAAACGAGCTGCTGTTGTGTCTGCTGGACCTCTGGTGGTCAACAAGAGGGTGAAGAAAGGAGTCCAACCATCTTCCTGTGAGTTTATGTCAAGGAAACTGCACAGATGCTCATTCCAGAATACTTATACATACTGTTACATGATCAGTGCGCATGATGTTTTCAGGGGTCAGATTAAAAACGGACTTTAACGAGAAAGAGAGGAACTGCATCACTAGCCTTTACTGCACCTTAACCTATGTTGTTCCTATTTTAGTTTTTGACTAATGTATGATACAATCTGTATGCTTCAAATAATTTGTCATATTTTTAGTCATTTCAAGTTAATGATAGCATTTCTTGTTGCAGTCTTTCACTGACTTTTGTATCTTATTGGAAAGTTAGATTGTTGTATTCATTAAATTGAATTACTGTAAATTAATTAAAACCAAAATAGCTCTCATACAGTTTTGTTTGGCCTTTTGTGGTTTTTATTTTTGTAAGTCTAACGTACAGTTCAGTGTGAGGTGTATATGTGCACTCTGTATACAGAGTTAGTGTAATGACTTGTGTCCATCTCTTTGCAGGGACAGAGCCCATGACAATGATCTCTATTGTGGCCGGAACAATATGCTTTTTGGGAGTAACCGTACTCTCAGTGAGTGCAACCAAAGCAATCATGACTTACTATGAACGTCTTCGGCTGCAATAAAGCGTTTGGAACACCATCTGTGAGTGTGTTATTTTAATCATGAAGACAGTTCACTGGAATAATACAGAACAATATCTAAAAAAAGAAACGTTTTACACATTTCACACTATTTTTAATTATAAAATCACTTTCAAAGTGGAGGCAGCAGGAAACGGTGAAGGTGAAATGTAGGACTTGAAAAAGAAAACAGTCCAACAATGGTAAGAACAATTTGAAAATTACCAAACAGGATTGTACAAATTCAAGCACAATGATTCATTTGTTTGATTTCTTTTTAATGCAATTATTACAGTCATCAATTATCATTATAGTAGTAATGAGGTACTATGTTTAAATGGTGGATAAGAACGATTTCTTAGGCTCAGCATAGCAGGACCATGAATGGATTATAGGCACGCTGAAGACTGAAATGCATATTATCATTGGTTTGCGCTGAAATATCCTTTTTAAAAGCTAGTTGTTAGCCTGTGTTAGGATTATTTTGGGTGGAGTTTTTGTGATTTGTCATATTGGGCTATATAGGCTAAATAAAACTGACTTGACTTGACTGTGAACTACATCCTAAGATCTGTAGCTGGCTTCAGAGCAGGACACTGAGGTCATATTCTCTCTCTCGGAATTTGGGTTCTTTTAGGAATCTGTTGTAGGCTGATTTCAGTATTTTGTAGAGTCGATACATTAAAATGACTTGGCTCAAAAGAGAAAAGGGCAGTGTGCAGAAGCTTTGAAACGGTATTCAGACCTTTATAATGGAGAATAAAATTTACAGAAAATATAATTGAACGGTTTATTTAATAATAATAAAATATGAAAAATCTTTGTCATTTTTGTATCTTTAGTGTCAGGTCAAAAATTTCTGAGGGGAGTGTCCCGTCTAATACCTGAAAGGACTATCGGACCTCTGCTTTTATATCCTAGCCTAACTACCTGCATTAGCATTTATACACGTTGCATTTACGTTAAAATCTCGCTATATGGAGAAACTGAGAAAGTCGTTTTTTTTCTTGGTGGTATTGAACATTATAAACATAGAGACAATCAGCTTGATTGAAAATGTAGATGAGATATATATATATATATATATATATATATCTATCTATCACAAACAAACAAAACAACTAATAAAAGTCAGTGCAACCAAACTGCTTACAGAAAATAAATCTTTAAAATATGGACCAACCATACTGCAAACTCACATGAAGAAGAGTCTCTGCGTCACTTCCGCTTCTGCTCAACAATGGCGTCCTCCACGACGGGAGACGGCGTGAGTGAAGCACAAACAGGGAAAAAATCGAAAAAGACTAAAAACCAAGGTGAGTTATGGACGCTGCCGTGTTGAAGACTATTAATTGACACTCAGCGCGCCATTCACTGTGAAACAGAGCTGGATTTTGTCGGCTAATTATGGCGTGTTGACATGTCAGTTGCAAGGTACGCATGGATTAGCATTAAGCTAGCAAGTGAGCTGTCTTGTGTTGTAAACATTTGATTGTTTTGATAAACATATTTCCTCTCATTGGCTTCATTTTGAGTTCACACTTAGGGGAACAAAAAGACAAAAACAGTTTAGATTCTGTTATTTGTGTAGAGTTTATTTTTTTAGTGTAAGCATCTCAAGAACTGTACAGCATACCCAAACTCACAGCTGTAAACTAAATTAGTTATTCACGTCTGAAATTTAGCACGTGCGTAATCCCCGTGTTGTTTGCTTGTACATAGAGAAACTATCAAATACTCGTCGCCTTTCTGTTTTCAGACATAGCTAACATAACTTACAGGTTGTTGCATATTACTTGTCCATGTCTCCTTTCAATGTCTAAAAAAAAGAAAAAGAAAATAATACATGAAGTTTGATTTTGTTTTATGAAACATCCCTCTTTCTTACTGTTAGCTGGTTAGGTAGCTAGCTGTTAGCTACGATCCACTGCTGTTCCATGGAACCCTATATCTTTTAATCTTTCTTTGTAGATCTTTGTCAGAAAGCTGTAAACATTGTACCCTAAAGTAGCCTCTCGAGTAATTGTGCCATATAAACAAACACCAGCGTCCTACAGCTAAGAAAGGGTCACTCCTAAAACAACCAAAATATTGGTGTATTTATTGGACATGTGGAAAGAATGTTTCCTCCATATTAATGTCCCTGATATTGTTACAGAGGAGACAGTCCTAGAGTTGTATGAAGAAAAAGCAACAAAAAAAACAGATCCAACAAACTTTCCATGGTTGTGATGTCTGTGTCATGCAGTGGATGAATCTGAGCTCCTGACTGTTCCTGATGGATGGAAAGAGCCGGGCTTCACCAAAGATGACAACCCCCGTGGTCTGCTGGAGGAGAGCAGCTTCGCCACCCTCTTCCCCAAATACAGGGAAGCCTACCTGAAAGAGTGCTGGCCGCTTGTGGAGAAGGCCTTAGGAGAGGCAGTAAGTTCACTGGTTTAACGCAAGCTATTTTCCTGAAACAAAAATTTTTGAAAACAGACCATAAACTTTCTGAATCAGAAACTGTTTTATTGGACAAAATAAATTTGCATGCACAAGGAATTTGATTTCATTGGTCATGTGCGTAGATCACATGCATGAGAAACAATTGTAGAAAGACTGTAAAAAAGCAAATCAGACTCTTTTATATGATTCCCTCTTAATCTTTTCCATTTATTTGCCATTTTATTGGATTGTTAGGATGCTCTTCTCTTAAATTCAACATTTCTGCATTTGAAGGCAACACAGGCTTGCTAGAGTTGTGACTGTGTGATTTAGGTTTTAGTCAACAAAAAGTAAAGGCATTTTAGTCTAGTTTTTGTCACTGAAATTTTAGTCTCATTTGTGTTTTTTAATGTTTCTGTGTGCTAATCATTCTAAGGCTACAGTGGTTGCTATCTTTGATGTGTACAGTTAACATGGTTAACAGTGTCCCTTTGTTGCTGCTGCTTGTCTTAACTTTCAGTGGGACTGTGGGCACATTTAGTCCATGTATTTGTTTTATTTCCCTTCCAACTACCTGTAACATTAGCAGACGTTACTTGCAGAGACATAACATTACTGAGATGCGAGATGCTGCTTATTAGTGCAACAGAATAAGCAGCTAAATGAACTTCTGAAGAGACAGTTTTGGGTGGCAGAGGGTACATTTTACCAATCTGGAGTGTACAATGTAACTGTATAATTCCGCAGATGCATGCAGGTCATTAAATTAGACTTAGTTAAACTTAATTGTCCATTCATACGTCTGTTTTGTTTTTAGTGAGTTAAATTATAAGTTGATTTTCTAATCAATAAATACTTCTAGCAATAATAATATTGTTGCTGCAGGATAGTGCATGTGAGATGAAGGAAGATATTTGTTCCAACCTGGCTGGATTACTTCACCACCTTACCTTCAGGCCTGCACTGTGCAGTTGAGTTTTTGTTTAAGCGCCTGGTGGAGTTCCCATCTTGTGTAACATGGATTTTTGTTCTTCTAAGCACATCAAAGCGTCTCTGGACCTGATAGAGGGAAGCATCACCGTTTGCACCACTAAGAAAACGTTTGACCCCTACGCCATTGTGAGAGCCAGAGATCTCATCAAGCTGCTGGCCAGGAGTGTCCCATTCGAACAGGTAATGGTCAGCGTGCTCACATACAGGACACTGCAGTCAGGTCGGGTTGTGGCCTGTTACTGTCTGTGTTGTTCACACTCCTCCCAACCCCTGTCTTGCAGCACATGCCATGTGTAGAAGAGCGATGCTGATTTCTGATTACTAGGTTGTTTTGCTTCCCTGTTCATACTGTTTTTTTTGTTTTCTTTTGCTTCCAGGCTGTGCGGATATTACAGGATGACATGGCGTGTGACATCATCAAAATCGGGACCCTGGTGAGGAACAGAGAGCGGTTTGTGAAGCGAAGACAGCGGCTTATTGGCCCCAAGGGCTCCACTCTAAAAGTGAGTCTCACACCAACATCCATCTTCCATCCAACACATTTCATCCCTGCTGGGAAGCTGCAGTTATCTCAGAGCTGCTGCTATCTTTTCATTGTTGAATGTTAAAAATACCTCAGGTAATTTACTTCCATAACAAGGCTGACAAGGCTCCCAAATGTGCAGCGAAAACACAGTTTAATGCAGGTCACACACCTGTGAGATGTAGCTTTATGGCAAGAATCTATAAGAGTCTATAACAGACTTGGAAAAAGGGAAACTCAATGGAGCTTTTAACTGTTCTAAACAGTTAAAAATGGGCGGGTGATACCGAAGCTCTGAAGCTTGTTCCACTCCTGTGCAGTGCACTGTTTCAGTACTTTGTGAAGAAAACCACGTGACTGATGACGTCCGGTCACTGGCGCTTCAGACAGTGCTTCATTCACTCTGTCAGTCTGAAATGTTTTACAGCTAAACTATAAGTAATAATGTAATAAAAGTAATAGGCTAATTTAATGAATGTCATTCTCCAATCACATCACATTGCGACTCATGAAATGTTACATAAATATCAACCATGAACCCACAGTGGACACCGGGACTAAACCTCATCAAAAAACGTACATTAATATTTTGTGTCAGCAAAAATATATGATATGTAGGCTTTTTGGACTATGCATTTATTAATGATTTTAACATATTGCACAATAACATCTACATTTAATGTAGCACTTCTGAACCAAAGTATTGCAGATTTTTTTAAGAAGCAGGCTTCTTGGTAGTGCTTCAGCCCCAATCTTGAAGGGCTGCTGTGAGTTTTGCAAGTCTGGGCTTCACCTGCCTGTCACTACTGTCAACACCTGTGATGATTTTATTCTCAGCAAAAAAAGCAACACAGCTTAACCATCTTCACCATTCTTCTTGGATTACGGAGAAACAGGCACCCCAGAGTGTTAAACATAGCTTGTAATTTAATTTGTATACATTAAATAAATTGTTGCATTGTTGCTGGACATGTGTAAGAAGGCTGTAATGCTGAAAAAACTTCATAATAAATCACTGCTGAAATAAATATAAAAAGATGTCTGCTGGTCTCTCGTGATATGAACCAGATAACATCCTGCTGAAGTAGAAGTTGAGCATGTTGACTGTAGAAAGTAGTTACGACAGTGTATTAGGGCCACTGAAGGGTTTTTCGAGAATAAAGTCCAAATATTTTGAGAATTTTATTAGTTTCTTGCCAAACCTAATACCTGGTCGTAAATTGTAAACCTGTGTAATATGAAGAATTAAAAGTCTGAATTGAGTTACATTGAGCTACAAGCTTCAGAGTGTTGTTCTCACTGAGTACAGCCATGGCCAAAAGGTTTGAGAATGACACAAATATTAATTTTCACAAAGTCTGCTGCCTCAGTTTTTATGATGGCAATTTGCATATACTCCAGAATGTCATGAAGAGTGATCAGATGAATTGCAATTAATTGCAAAGTCCCTCTTTGCCATGAAAATGAACTTAATCCCCAAAAAAACATTTCCACTGCATTTCAGCCCTGCCACAAAAGGACCAGCTGACATCATGTCAGTAATTCTCTCGTTAACACAGGTGAGAGTGTTGACGAGGACAAGGCTGGAGATCACTCTGTCATGCTGACTGAGTTAGAATAACAGACTGGAAGCTTTAAAAGGAGGGTGGTGCTTGAAATCATTGTTCTTCCTCTGTTAACCATGGTTACCTGCAAGGAAACATGTGCAGTCATCATTGCTTTGCACAAAAAGGGCTTCACAGGCAAGGATATTGCTGCTAGTAAGATTGCACCTAAATCAACCATTTATCAGATCATCAAGAACTTCAAGGAGAGAGGTTCAGTTGTTGTGAAGAAGGGGGATCGGAGCATCTCCAATGTAGAGCGTGCTCAGGAATGGCAGCAGGCAGGTGTGAGTGCATCTGCACGCACAGTGAGGCGAAGACTTTTGGAGGATGGCCTGGTGTCAAGAAGGGCAGCACTGAAGCCACTTCTCTCCAGGAAAAACATCAGGGACATACTGAAATTCTGCAAAAGGTACTGGGACTGGACTGCTGAGGACTGGGGTAAAGTCATTTTCTCTGATGAATCCCCTTTCCGATTGTTTGGGGCATCTGGACAAAAGCTTGTCCGGAGAAGAAAAGGTGAGCGCTACCATCAGTCCTGTGTCATGCCAACAGTAAAGCATCCTGAGACCATTCATGTGTGGGGTTGCTTCTCAGCCAAGAAAGTGGGCTCACTCACAATTTTGCCTAAGAACACAGCCATGAATAAAGAATGGTACCAAAACATCCTCCGAGAGCAACTTCTCCCAACCATCCAAGAACAGTTTGGTGACGAACAATGCCATTTCCAGCATGATGGAGCACCTTGCCATAAGGCAAAAGTGATAACTAAGTGGCTTGGGGAACAAAACATCGAGATTTTGGGTCCATGGCCAGGAAACTCCCCAGACCTTAATCCCATTGAGAACTGGTCAATCCTCAAGAGGCGGGTAGACAAACAAAAACCCACAAATTCTGACAAACTCCAGGCATTGATTATGCAAAAATGGGCTGCCATCAGTCAGTATGTGGCCCAGAAGTTGATTGACAGCACGCCAGGGCGAATTGCAGAGGTCTTAAAAAAGAAGGGTCAACACTACAAATATTGACTCTTTGCATAAACTTAATGTAATTGTCAATAAAAGCCTTTGACACTTATGAAATGCTTGTAATTATACTTCAGTGTACCATAGTAACATCTGACAAAAAGGTCTAAAAACACTGAAGCAGCAAACTTTGTAAAAAACCAATACTTGTGTCATTCTCAACTTTTGGCCATGGCTGTATGCTCACTTGACTTGGTCTGTGTCTGTGATCGCTACGGTGCATTTTGGGGTAAATGTCACTAGGTGGCAGCATTGCCTTTACCCAGCCACAATATTTGAGCGTATCATTGGAACAATATAGCAACACTGTTAACAGATCATTTCTTTAAGTCATGAGTTACATGCTTTACTTTGCTTTCCTGTCCTCTTTCTCCAGGCATTAGAGCTTCTGACCAACTGCTATGTGATGGTGCAGGGCAACACGGTGTCTGCCCTCGGGCCCTACAACTGCCTGAAGGAGGTAAGAACTTCACAGGAGTCTAGTGGTAAATAGAAAGGATGGAGAAACCCACTTCAAGCAGGTGATGGTGAGGCAAAACCCACCAGTGTAAACACAGTTCACTGTGTGACAAAACAGCAAATTGAATTTTTTTTTTTTTACTTTTTATTTTATTATTATCAAATCTTAATTAAGCCAGAATACTGAAATTAAATAAACTTTGAAACAGAACACACACGGGATGTAGAAGCATTTGATTTATTTTTTGTCTCTTTTTCTGTTGATCAGGTACGCAAAGTGGTGATGGACACGATGAAGAACATTCACCCCATCTACAACATCAAGGTACGTTCAAACAGCTGACAGACACCTGGCCGGTGAGGCAGCTTTCTGCCAGACCACAGCTCAGAAGCGGATAGTACTGGATAGACTTAATTGATGCCCAATGAAGATATTTTCCATCCTTGTTCTTGATCCCCTGACTGAAATACATCTCTCTGGGTCTGTACGCCAAGGCTGGCTCAACCTGGAGCTGAGGGCATGAGTCACACAGTTCTGTTTAAAGTAGGGCTTTCACGACTACCTATTCGTACTAGTCACGCTGGTCAATACTGATAAATGAGGCAAAAAAAATACTGAATTCACTTTGCTAAATTGTAAAGACTTATATTTAGTTGATTTTGGGTACAGCATATAAGACATTGTTGCTTACTTTGAGCGTAATCCTCCTACTGGAAAAAAATGGGATTAAATTGATTATAATTAGGCTAATCTCTTCTTCTACATATGTGAAACTTGATGATGAGGCAATGATATGTACAGGGGGGATTGTCGTGGCATCTACATTAGCAGTTCTAAATAGGCGGAGTCCTCTTGCAACTACTGTCAATCTGGTGAAGTTGGCAAAACCCATATTATCCATGAGCAGTTGACAGTGCCAACTTATTTTTGGACTCAAAAAAACTAGATTCTATAAATTGGCCACTGGGATGCTACCACATTTGAGCGGGAGAGGCTTGTAGCAACCATTGCCTCTCTGGTTGTCTGTCTTTGACAAAGAAAATTGTTCCGCATTTGTCCTGGCACTAGTTTATAAGGATGGGATTCAGTTTAAGGTAATGTTGAGAGATGAATGCGGGTTTGATTATTATTAAGATTTAAACAGTCTCAGCTAACAATAAAAATCTTACTATTACCACTAAATCAATGTGATTTAGTATTGGTAGCCAGTGGTAAGTACATTATAGTGCAGACAGGGTATATGGTGTGACTACAATATCACCAAAGTATCATATTTTTATTACTTTTACTCCACCCGCCCCCTACCTCCCCATTCCAAATTCTCTTGTCGGCTGGAACACATCAGACATTGATGATCAAACGGGAGCTGTCCAAAGACCCCGACCTGCGGATGCAGAGCTGGGAACGCTTCCTGCCCAATTTCCGCCACAAGAACCTGGCCAAGCGCAGAGAGCCCAAGAAGAAGAGTGTGAAGAAGGAGTACACACCGTTCCCTCCATCACAGCCAGAGAGCAAGGTCAGGAGTCTGCTTGAAAACACATTTATTTTAACATTCATACTGCCTCTATCTCATCTATGGAGGACACAATAACAATAGCTTTTTTGCTTCGAGAGCTAAAGATAACATGTAGCATATCGCATGTATGCACACTTGCTCATACAACATTGTGCTGTATTATAAGAAGCTCCGCTAAAAGCAGACATTTTAAAGGTCATTGTGATAAAAAGATTGACCTTAATGTAAACTAACAACAACAAAAAACTAGAGGATTGTTTTCCCAGTGTTTGAACCCTGTTATTGGACTAATTTGCATACTGAGACCAATTTTTTTTACATTGATTTTAACTCTGTGGATCACCTTTGTAGGTTGACATAGAGCTGGCCACAGGAGAATTCTTCCTGCGTGAAAGTGTGAAAAAGAGGAAGAAGATGGAAGAGATCAAGGTGAGCACTGGGTTCATCTCCTGCTGGGCTGCAGTGCCTGTTTACATGAGTGATAGTACAGTAGTGAAGTCCAGCTGTCTTCAGACCAGGAGGCCACTTTTTTCTTACTTCTTTCCTGCTATTGCTTTAGTTACAGTTTCACTGAAGAGCAGCTAATTTAGTATGATGGAATTCCAGACAGCATTATAAAAGTCTAAAGCCCTATTCGCACGGGACTAGCATTACCTGGGGACCTCTAGTAATTTGTAATAATTGCGGAGGTCGTGTCTATGATCTTAATCCCGTGCGAATCTGCCATGTCTGTAATTTATAAAGTAAAAATGCCACTGTAAATTACCTACCATATTTTGCCCACATAGAATAGAGGTCATGTTGATTTGTGGTCGTATTATTCATTTATTTATTTATTTTTTGTTGCAAGGTTTTTTGTTTTTTGATAATGTCAGTAAATTAGAGTAAAATATAGACTGGTAATACTAGTCCTGTGCGAATAGGGATTTAGTCTTCCTAAACCTGTTGAGTCTCTGTAAAATACTGCAGAAACTCACCCTAAAATAGTATTAACATAAAGAGTTTCATACTTTTCTTAGAACTAGCAACTGTGTGGTCATCATTGTTCCTCTTTCAGGTGAAACAAGCAGAGGCACTGACCAAGAAGCAGGAAGAGCGGAACAAAGCTTTCATTCCTCCTAAAGAGAAGCCTTTAATGAAGAAAACCACTAAAGGTAGAAATAAAGGAATACGCCTTTACCTGAGAACAATTCTGTGTAAAACTTGCACTGGAATAGTACAGCTAACCTCTTTGACCTTGTTTCTGTCACAGCTCCTACAGAAGGCAAACTGGACATCAAAGCCATTAAGGAGAAAGTGAAAAAAGCCAAAACCAAGAAACTGGGGGCTCCACCAGTGAACCCAGCTCCTCCCACCAGCAGCAACACTGGCAAAAAGAAAAAGAGCAAAACAAAAAACAAAGGCTAACCACAGACTTACACACACTGTTTTAATGTGTACCATGTGATATGGTATTTGTTGGACAGAATAAGGACTCTGCAAGGACACAGGAAGATGGGACGTCACACATATGCAGTGCGTGTGCTTGGATCAAAATGAATTCCATCACAAAGTGTTGATGTTTTTTATTGAACTACTTTTGTTGTGAGGATTTCCTGTTCATATTACCTTGTATAATTGTCATCTACTTGGAGACCAATTCTCAGTCAAAGGAGATGAACAGACCACCAGTAGTGAGTGATGTCATACATTTCCCTCTTGTCTGCCTCATTTGTCTTCTACTAGCTGCTCAGATTGTCAGACTGTCCAGATTTTGAATGGTCAGTATTTATGTTTCAAAATATATTTGTCTCCTTCCTTAAAGACTGGTGTGTGTTCAGGAGCAGGCAGACTCAATCAGATGGAAATGTAAAATTAAAGGAAGATTTTTAACAACAATCTTATTTTTGTAGGTTTCCCTTTGGTCATGAAAGCATTTTTCCAGCAGCTTTATTGTAGAGGTACAGTAGGAGGATTTGACACCTCTAGACACAGGTCCACATTCATGGGTGGTCAGACTGGTTTAAAGTCCAGTTTATGTTAGTTACATTCACATTAATTTCATTGCAGAACTGTACCTTTTTTTTATTTTACCCATAGACATATTACCCCATAGACATATTATCACCTCATAAAGTTGATGTGTCGCACATGTTGGCGAACAGTAGCCTATTTACTCATCCAGACACAGCAAATGATTAGCATTCATGTGGAGTCTTGTTTGTGTACACTATCAAGTCCAATATTCACTCTTGTTTTAGCTCTTTTTTTCTTTTTCTCTTTGCACTTCACTGACTCCTGATGGAAATATCTGGCTCTTTAGCTGCTGAACTACGGAGCATTCAGAAAGTGTAGAGACCCCTTCACTTTTTTTCACATTTTGTTATGTTGCAGACTTAAACTAAAATCATTTAAATTCATTTTTACCCTCATCAATCTACACTCGGTACCCCATAATGACAAAGCAAAAACAGGATTTTGTTTGCTTAAGTATTGAAAAGAAAAAACTGAAATATCACATTGACATAAGGATTCAGACCCTTTGCTGTGACACTTGAACTTTAGCTCAGGTGCCTCCCATTTCTCTTGATCATCTTTGGGCCTTTTTCAAACCCCCCCTACACCCTCTCCCTGCTCACTTCCACTCAGTTTGCGCATTCACGTGGAGGGTCCGCCACATTAAGTGCCATCCCAAACCATGAAGTGGCTTATAAAACCCTCCAACAGCGAGTCTACATCGATGCTGACTTACTGACCACGTGCAACACTGTGTTGTGTTCGTCATTGAAGACGCTCCATAGAAATATATAAATTCAAATATACCCTTCTCTACTGTAGAAAAACGATATACATGTTTGTTTGATTGTAAAGTGTTGCATATTTACAAGGACTTGCAAAAACCAAGCAGCTCATTAACAGAGTGAATAGATCATGGCAACAGTTGCCGTAACCATGGTTACGAAATGTTACAACAGTTCCTGTTTCTGCCGGAAAGAGGGAAGTTTGTCCCAAAGCTTACCACTATACTACACCTTAATAAAGGTGCTTCATTCAGCTGTGAGTGTACTACAAACAGAGGGTCCGGTTTGAGAAAGGCCCTTTGAGATGTTTCTACACCTTGATTGGGGTCCACCTGTGGTAAATTCAGTTGATTGGACATGATTTGGAAAGGCACACACCTGTCAATATAAGGTCTCACAGCTGATGATGCATATCAGGCAAAAACCAAGCCATGAGAATTGAAGGAGCTGTCTGCAGAGACAGGATTGTGTTGAGGCACAGATCTGGGGAAGGCTGGGTAAGTCAGTTTTATTTATATAGCCCAATATCACAAATTTGCCTCAAGGCGCTTAAGTATACAACACCATCTATCCTTAGACCCTTGATTTGCATAAGGACCCGCTCCCCGAAGACAAGCCAGCCAAGACAACGCAGGAGTGCCTTAGGGACAACTCTGTGAATGTCCTTGAGTGGCCCAGCCAGAGCCCAGTCTTGAACCTAATTGAACATCTCTGGAGAGACCTGGAAATGCCTGTCCTCCAACGGCCCCCATCCAACCCGACAGAACTTGAAAGCATCTGCAGAGAAGAATGGCCAAAAAAAATCCCCAAATCCAGTTGTTCCAAAGTGCTGAGTTAAGGTCTGAATCCTTATGTCAATGTGACATTTCAGTTTTCTTTTGAATAAAATTTCTAAATTCCTGTTTTTTGCTTTGTCATTATGGGATATTGAGTGTTGTTCAATGAGGAAGGGGGGGGTTGTATTTAAATTATTTTAGCATAAGTCTGCAACATAGCAATGTGAGAAGTGAAGGGGTCTGGAAACGTCCTGAATGCACTGTGTCTTAAGTAGTTGCTAACTTGTTCTGTCTGATATTTGGTGCTGGGCAGGTAGCTTGCAGTTGGTGTATCATCTTTTTCACTGAAACCTGCTGCCTGCTGTGTCCGTAAACAGGGTTGATGAGAGCAGTGAGACTGAACCAAAACCACCACAAGCTGTAGGCCACAAAAACGAGCCAAACCAACAACGAGCTGAAACGTGCTAAAATGCTCCATAGAGCATCATCACTTAGCAACTCCTTTTTGCAGTTCAGTTATTTGAATAATTCATTTATATAAAAATACTGATTAGTGCAGCTTTCACCTAATGTAGTAACTGTAGATGTATGCCACTGTGCAGTAAAGTGAACGATCACGGCAGACATTTTTGGTGTGTTCACTTTAATTTTCCCTCCCAAACCTGAGATTTAGTTGGTTTTGCTTGTTTTCTGTCTGATGGCTTAAAACTGTGGCTTGCTGTGTCACTTGTGGCTCTACAAACAAGCTGGTGGGTAGAAATGCATGCACAGTTTATGTACAGCTCTGTTTTCACTTAAAAGCTGTCTATAGACAAAAAAATAAAAGGTTAAATTAAACTTGAATCTTCATCTCAGCGCTGGCTGAATAAGTCCATGTCCCTCAGGTAACCACAGCTGGTCTATTCATAGCAGAAGACATTGGGGTAAAAGTGGCGGACTGCATACGCTGTGATGAAGGTGAAGATGAGGGCAACGGGCCGGACAACCAGAATAGTCATATAGTTGGAGCCCCTGGTAGCAAGGGCAAGGTCCCAGTCTGGGGTCCAGCTGTAGCCTGGAAAAACAAATGAAGTCGGACTGAGTGGTTTCCATATTCATACCTAATACAGAAAACTATGATTTATCCAGTGGAGTGTATTGATCACTTCTTCACTAACACCCTGTTTGACAACAGAACTACTTTTTAAGCAAAGCATGTGTGTATTGTATAACCCAGTTGGATTACATCTCTGCTTCAAACTGTATTTTCGGTGTGTGTGCCGTCACTTACTTGTCTGTGAATCTCGTTCTTTGCTACCTGCAAAGACATTAAGACATTAGAAATGCCTACTTTAACGCTTAACAAAAGTTGTGCTTTTCTTGTTTTGTCTGAGCAGATACACATTTTACATTTATTTCTCAGGTGTTGTAACAAACCTTTACAAAAACCTATCATCAAACAACATCATCAAAGATCTAGCTTTTTTTTTTTTTTTTTGTCTTGGCTTTCTTAAATTTGTAGTTTTTAACCGGTCTTAAAATGATTGAACTGTGAGAATAGTGTGAAAATAGGTAAAAGTAGCCAAAAATTTTAGTGATCTGTAAGACTAAAACTTAATTCAAAATCAGGAGATGAAGGATTTTTTTGCATCACCACAAAGGGGACTGAATATATACTCACGGCAGAGCTTCACCTCACAGGTGTCTTTACATCCAGAGCAGGCTGCCCCTTGAGATTTATATGGTTGCCTTCTGTTCACATTACCCCTGCATGAGAAACCATCATCCAAGTTTAATTAGTTTCCCATATTGTAGGTAGCAAATGTTTGTCCATTCTGGGGCCATCTTTGCTCTGAACCTTCCATCCTCTCATCTCCTCACTATTGTTTTTCTGTAATCTTTCAAATGTAGAAATTGCAGGTAGTCAAATCTGTTATGTTGTGATCTAAAAAGTGAATCTGAAAGGATAAGGCTGTCATTATGTTGTGTTTCTTATTGTCCACAAATCTCCATGAAAAGACCTAAACCAACAGTGTGTTAGTCCGTCTCTCATTCCTGTCTGACTTCCCTGCTCTGTCTGTGGCACTCAGCTACAAGCTTATTGGTTCCTACTGAAGACGTTGATCTTTAAAACAGCTCACAAATATGTAGTTTCTTTTTTTTTTTTTTTTTAAACATTTGGTAATTTCCTAAAACAGTTGAACAATGTAGTTTTTAAGATATGTTACTCAAACAGGAGAAAAAAGTGCATTTGTTGGGGACTATTTCCAGCGGTGGATTAATCCACATTTGGTGCTTTAGTGAGTATTTGGGGCAGCAGGACGGTGTATGTGGGATTGAGTCAATAAACTACAGTGTGTGTGTTCATGGTGATGAAGGCACATGTCAGCCAGTGCAACAGTGTAGCTCATTGATGTGTTTTTAATAGTTTTTTGACAACAATGGAGCTCTATGGCACAGAGGAAGAAGATCTATCAATCTGTGGATACACACAATACTTAACAGTAGTGGTAGAAGAAATATTCAGGTCCTTTACTTAAGTAAAAGTAGCAATACCACTTTGTTCAAATACTCCACTACAAGTCTTGCATTCAAAACCTTACTTGGGTAAAAGTATGTAAGTATTATCAGCTAAATTTACTTGAATTATCGAAAGTAAAAGTACTCATTCTGCAGTAAAATGGTTCCTGTTAGTGTTTTACTATTATATATGATGCTTTGGATTAATATTACTGCTGCATTAATGTGCATGTTTAAGGTTGTGCTATTTTTAACTTCATTATACTGTTGGCTAGTTTAATCTACAGCAATGCATCATATTCTATAAGATCATCATATGTTTGTAGCATCGCTGTCCTGTGAGAACCACATATCTCTAAAAAGTCCACTTTTCAGGAGCTCAGAAAACCAGCCCTGTTTTCAGCTTTGTGACGATGCATTTTCCAATAGTTTACAACACTTAATCCTTCAGTTTATCAGAAAGACTCTAAACCAAATTTGGAGATGCATGGTTTTCACAGGACTGGAATGGTATGAAAAAGTGTAATCTGAAAAGTAACTTGTAACTAAAGCTGTCAGACAAATGTAGTGCAGTAAAAAGTACAATATTTGCCTCTGAGATGTGGTGAAATAGAAGTATAAAGTTGCACAAGTACCTCAAATTTGTACTTGAGTAAATGTACTTTTTTTTTTTTTACAGAGTTACATTTCGCCACTGCTCATTATTAGGATACATTCATTGTTGGTTTGGGTCTGTCCATGCAATTTGTAATTTGATACTAAGAAGAACATGGAATACTGGCAGGCTCATGCTTTAATGTACTGAACCTTGCAAAGTGGTTGTGGTGAATACATGTGGCACTACGCCACTTCCTTGTTTTCACATGGAACCAGACTGAAACTTCAACCCAACCTCAAACATCTGCAGATAAATGTTAACAAATAGGGTGTGGGGAGAGCATTTCAATGTCACCAGAGAAAAATACAAATTTTAAAATGTTGATAGGACAGATGCCCCTTTTTTCACAACTATGATCCAACATTTTTGGAGCCCTTTGAGCCTTGCCAGTTACACCCTTAAATATAAATATAAACAGTTTTCTAAGTCATAAACTGAGAGTTGTAGTGTATTTGTAGATGTGTTCAACTTACGCTGTAGCATAGTTGCATACAAAAACAACACTCTCTTGAGTATATGCGTTACTGACACCATTTGGACACAGCTGGGCGGCACAGCCAACCTTGTAGCTGCTTGCCCACACAACCTGGAGACAACGAAAGGGTTAAATTGTGCAATGCAGACCAAACAGGGAAAAGCAGAAACAGAGAAAAAGTACATTATCATAGTATATTAACAGTAAAAAGTGCACACACCTGTGTGTAGTGGCCACAGACGTTTGCACAGATGTTGTTGTTGTAGTCATAGTGTTGTTTTTCATCCACCCAAAGTTCTATGGCATGCGACACATTAAATGATGATGGTGGGTATCCTGCCCATATGTTCTCTCCTACAGAGGAGAAGGTAGGGTGCATGCGGCGGACATCTTTGAGGTAGGTGTTGTGTTCAAACACACAGTGTCTTGCCCATGCTCTTGCAGTAATGGCCAAGCCCTCATCCCATGTCTGATCAAGCACAGATAAAGAATATGAAGCAGCCGTCCTTTATAATGACCCCCTCTTTTTAAATTATGTTTTTAAAGAGTTGGTTCATTCAAAAGAGAAAAAGTCTTTTCACTTCCTCCCTGTGGTATTTGTCCAGGTTTTGACATTTCTTCTGCTACCCCAAAACAATGGAGGTGAATGGAATTCAAAACAATACATGTGTATTCTCCAAATCTGTGTCCGAGATAATCCAAAGGCCTCTCTGTGAACGAAAATCCATTCACCTCCATCGTGGCCTGGTCACACCAGAAAGTGGCACAGCGAAACTCACTGCACGTATTTGCGAAAGAGGGACTACTCGCAGTGCAAACTGGTAAACTACTTTAGCTGGCGAGCTAACATCTTACACGCTAAGAGACCAGGAACATGCTAGATCTTGCCAGTCAGTTAGCAAGCTCGTTAGCTCAGTCACAAACGGGACAATAAGTTCACACAGTTAATTCAAGACACGTGTACAGTTGACTCCTGTCTCAAATGTCTGAAATTCGTGCTTCTTTTGTGGAGCAGTTTGAACTCAACCGAGGAGGGTTGAATTAAACTTAATGGCGCAATGCAGCTAATGAGCTAAGATAGCGTCCTCTATTATAGAGTCTCCAGCTCTTTGTTCCTTCTTTACTATTGGTCAGCGGGGCAAATTCATGTTCAAGTTGAACCTAACGCAAAATATTTGTGCGTATTTGAACTTTGCCCTTGTCAGCAAATCCACTGATGACAGATTTCATTGAAATTAATAAACTTCATGGCAAAATGTTGCTTTTTTATATGCTGGTGTGACCAGGACTTCAGGACTCAAAACCGGGACAAATCAAACCAAAACTATATCTGTATGGCTAGACTCCACAAGAGCTAAGTGAGAATTTGTTTTGTAATTTGGGTGATCTACTTTTCTCAGCAGACAAGCTGTTGGTTAGCAAATTACTCATTAGCATTTATTTGCATTTCCTAGATGGTCCAGGGATTCAAACCATCAACCTCCCAGTCTCAGGCCACTACTGTACCACTCTAAAACCAACAGAGGGTTGACAAAATAATAACTTCATGAGGAAGGATTTTTTTTTAAACTCTCAAACTTACTGCAAAATGCTACTTCACAGTTTTAAGTCATTTAAGGTCATTTTACTACTGCACTTCTGCATTTGTTTATAATGGTGAGAAAGATAGTGAGAAATTAAAGTACCCATCTTTCCTACCATGTACAGCATGTCACTTGCAGGCGGACTGACGGATGACCGAGCCCTGTTGTGTTCCCTCACGCATTCGTCAATGAACTTTCCATCAGTGATTTCCGGCAGAGAGACTGAACACCCCCCCGAGTCCAGGATAATCCAGGCCCATAGTAACATCTCCACCGTGCTCCCCATGCTTCAAAGGATACAACACCTCAAGTGAAGGCACAGAAGCTGTAGATTTGTGAAATACACTTGTTTGTCAAACAGTAACAGGAAATTACTCACTAAAGAGGAACAGGATGTATGTGCTGTTTTTCAGAGATTCGCTGTTAAGTGTGAAACAACATTTCTCATACTTAACCTAGGGTTAATAATAGAGAATTTTTCACAGCATGTGCACAAGAAGTTGCTGAAGTGATGATGTAGTGAGGTAGAAACATAGGTGAGAATTGCAATTGCAAAATAATTTTTTTTGCAGTCTTAACATGCCAAACAAAGTTGCAACTCTAACATGTTTGTGCTCAGTTGAATTCTTTTTATTTTTGGTTTTTCAGTTTGCCATCATTTTATTTCCCTTTATTTGTTTTTAGCCATGGCAATGTTGTCTGACGGTCCACCACAGCTATTCCATAGATTGCCATGACATTTGGCACAGATATTCATGGTCCCCAGAGGATGAACCCTACTTACTTTGGTGATCCCTGACTTTTCCTCTATGAAATTTAGTACAGCAATGCATGATGCTATGGAAATTTATCCCAATAACTATGGTGATCCCCTGACTTTTCCTCTAGTGCCACCATGAGGTTCACATTTGTGGTTTTGAGTGAAATTTCTCAACAACTATTGGATGGATTACCATGAAATTTGGTTCAGACATTCATGTCCCCCTCAGGATGAATTAGCGATTAATTGAACAGCCGTCATGTTATTAATTATACCTGTGCTTTTCTTGCACTGACAAGTAAAATTGTCTGCTGTGAAAAAGGCCTATTGTAAAGCATGTTGTAAACTCTGAGAGCTAAAAACTAAACTGTTAACTACTTTTCTAAAGTTTGATTGTTTTTGAGGCATCACTGTTGATGAGTGTGTGCGATGAGTTAATGACACGATGGGTTCTTGTGAATGACAGGTCTAAAAAGACTAGATGAGCAGACAGAGATATGCACCCAGTTGCCTTATCTCCACTTTTGGAAATCAGGCTTGTGCATGTTCACAGTTTCACTATGATGCTATGTGTCCCAATTCAATACTGCATTCTAACTGTATAAAATATGTTCTATATACTAAGCTGTGTTTGTAGCTGGTAATCTATACAAGAAATCAATGTTCTTATCACTATTTACTAAAAAGAAAGTTGCCAATTAAACCCTACAAAGAGAAACCAAAATGTTTTCCCAAAGACTTATTTATTTTTATTTACAAAAGACTTAATTCAAGGTGCACTTACTAACTATTTATGGAGCTTTCAACTACATATTATGGTATTCCTCAGAGAATGGAGTTTTGCTCAGCTGTCATGTCAAGTGGACCTTGAGTTAAGTTTAAGTGTCAAACTACGGTTTCCACAGACCGGAATGAACAATTTGTTTGAAATTTTTGTTTTACTAGATGATTCTGTAGCTTTCTTACCATCATTTGCAATTTATTTTTAAAAAGATTGCAGTTGTTAGTAGCTTTTTTATTTCCTTGGTGCATTGCATTTTGGGACATTAGTGTACAACAGCATACTCAGACCCAAGTGTTTTTTTTTGTTTGTAGTCAGCATACTGACTGTTTTGAGTATGCTTAACATTGCCACTTTTTCAATGTGAACACACTAGTGTACATACTCACAACCTGCTTAGATTTGGGGTGTAATATTGAATTGGGACACAGCTTGTGATTGTGTTATTTATAAAACAGAATCATATACATACACAAAGCTTTATAAATCTGATGCACATTCCTGCCGTTGTGCAGGTTTATCCAATCAGCCATACAACACAGCATAGCTTCAATCCAACTCTGAAAACACTATGGCAACTGCTCAACATATTCTAGGGTTCTCTTAACCACCTCACGGCTGTAACATTTACCATCACTCAAGTCTTCTTTGGTTGATTAGCGATGTCATCTCTTAACCTTTCTTTTCTACAAGGGTTGGGCTAAAGTGAGTTCCGCTAATGCCAAAGAAATGGTAGAAGCAGACAGCAGACAGCTAGCAGCTGTTTACTGTGCTGTATGCATTCGGAATGAACCAGAATGGGCAATTAGCATGGTTCAAGAGCTCCACACCTTAATGTAGAATACACTGGTGTGGCATTGCACTAAAGGCCAGTGACCCCTTTACCGCTGTTCCCATCACCTGACCTTCCCCGCCCACTTACTCACCTGTTCCCCATTTCCCTCATTAGTCCTGCAGTATATACAGTACCTGCCCATTTGCACTCATTCCTTGCCAGATGGTTTAGTTGCTTCCGCCTATAGCTTCCCAGCCTTTGTTTTTGTGCCTGCCTCATTCTGCCTGCCAACCCATTGCCTGACCCTCGGATTTATGATTCTCTGCCCCACCCTCATCTGGATAGGTTTGATTGTTTTGACTGTTTACCTGGTTTTGACCCTTGCCTGCTTTTCGACTTCAGTAAACGTGAGCTTTTATCTTACACTGATTGTCTTCGTGTCGTGCTTTTGGGCTCAAGCTTGCTATTGTCTTTGAGCTGTTACAGATCTGATCATAGATCAAGACAAGAGTAGCATTTGTTCACATCCTGGCATTATTCTCTGGTTAGGCAATGACATTCTGAATTTATAGTGTAATAAAACACAACTTCTATCCTTTTTTGTGGCCCAAATTAGACATGGGGCCTTTCTCAAACCACCCCCTACACCCTCTCCCTACCCACTTCCACTCTGTTTGCACGTTCACGTGGAGGGTCTGCCACATTAAGTGCCATCCCAAACCATGTAGTTGGGAGTGGAAGTGAGTTGTAAATCCCTCCAACACCGACTCCACATCGATGTTGACTTACTGACCACATGCAACGCCGTTTTGTGTTTGTTATGAAAGACACTCTGTGCAACTATCTGTTCAAACATCAACTGCTCAAACTAAGTGTGTGTGTGTGTGTGTGTGTGTGTGTGTGTGGGTGGTGGGGGGGTTATTAAAGCTGCACTGCTCAATATTTTTTATATTAACAAATGGATCAAATGACAATGGAAAGGGGTGATGAATGATTACCTATAGTGCATACCAACACACCACCCTGGTCAAGTTCTTTAGCCTCTTTTATTCTTTTCATTTTCTGACCCGTAACTTTGCCCTAATCAACCGTGTTTCCAGCAGCAGCAGGCAGCCGTTTTCAGCAAAAATGCCCTGATAAAGCCACTACCTGCTCGTCACAAGACAAAGCTAGCGACTAGCTGGGGAACATAGTGGGGCATTTAGCTGCTAAAGAGCCAGATATTTCCAAAAAAGAGCTACAATGAGAGAAACACAACTCCAAATCAATGCTAATGTTGCTCTGTGTCTGCTGGATGTGTAAATGAAGCAACTGTTGGCTCAATTAATGCAGCTTTAAAAAAAAACATTATTTTTAGACTGAATACATTCACAACATCAAAGCATTAAATTACATTACATTTATTTGGCAGATACTTTTGTTTCAACTTGATAGTTTTCTTTCATTAATAATCAATGGATGCACTAAGTAATGATTCATGCACATCTAATGCAGTATTGAACAATTGTATACTGTGATCCTAACACCCTCATACTTTATTATTACACTCAGAGGCAAAGGGGTGACTGTATAAAGTGCACTTCATGGGTGACATCACATACATAGAAAATTACAGACATTTCTATCAGCAGCACACAGTAAAGCTCCTTCACCTGATTAATACGGGCCCTGCACCAGGACTTCCAACAAAATAAAGCACTGAGGCAGAGAAGTATTGTGAAAATGTGTGAGGTCACCCAGTGTCCTCCTCTACTGCTGTACATTCAGGGTATGCTCAGATAAAACACAAAGTCTCCACATACAGTACATATAAAATAGTGTGACCCATATATACCCGTAACCTAATCATACCTGATACATAGTCCATACCAACACACCACCCTGGTTACAAATCACAAATAATGCAGATAAAATACAGTAAACCCCACTAGTTGAATAAGTTTTGAAACTACAACAACACTCCTATGACTCCATATTTTTTGGCATGATTGCACAGTACATACATGTACTGGTATTGTTAATTGCTATGCTTATACCATCATACCAGTGTTCTTTCAAATGTTAGCTGATTAACTACATACATACTTTACTGTTCCAAGCAGCCATTGGTTCTCACTACTGCATTATTGTTGTGAGATAAAGCAGTGCAGACTTTTCAAATCAATCAACTTAAAGCAAGATAATATAACTCCTACATATGTTCTTCTATTTAACTTCTATAACTATGTGACTACTGAAAGCAGCCACTGTGGACATAAGTGGCTGTTAAAGTGTAATGGCACATTGAATACATTGAACTGGGTTATTAGTGGCATATGATGCTGTGTTTACGCCTTTGTGAAAAAAAAAAAAAAGCAAATGATGTCAGTTACAAAGCAATATGTCGCTAAAGTTTGCTAACATTAGCCACCATAAGCTAATGGTCATACTAGACCTAATAAGACTGTAGCAGCAAAACGCATGAGTATACCGGATTGATCAAGGGTGTGTCTTATTTCTTATGAATTCAACTTTTCATTTGTAAGAGAAATTTTTTTTATTTTAAAAGTTACATAGGCTTACTTTAAACTGCAGTACCATGCAATGATAATGTAACAAATATTGATACAGCCCCCCTTTTCACTGTGGTAGATTACATAACTCAAACACGTTTTAAGAGTCTGTTAAGTGATTTTTATACCATGTAGAAATTGATGGAAACATGCTAAATCATATAGACATGGACTTGATGGAGCCACTAGTGTTCTTGCCTCTTGTGTTTTATCTCTTTCTGTTTCACCCTTGTTTCCTCATAGTAAAAGCTAATCAAAAGTTGGAATTACCTGGCTGGCATGGAAGTTGGTGTAAATTAAACAACTTTATCTTCATACTCCAATAATCCATATTCATGACACTACACAGTAGCTCAATTTCTCTGGCTCTTGTGGTGATTCAGGCTCCTGGATGGAAGTCTGCTGCAGGAACTGGTCCCAGTCTGGCCTGTGAACCGGTAGTTCTGTCTGGAAGTGGTTCCAGAACCTGGAGACCGACAGGACAGATTCAAGTTTAGGAAATGTACAATTAATGGGCAGCACAAGGAATCAAAGCAACAGTAAACATTGTGTTCATTGTGCTTCCATCTCTCAGTATTGTGTTCCATATTATCTTATTACCATAAGACTGATTTAGCAAAATCTGATCAGATAAAAACCTGTGTCATGTTGAATGTTACAGAAGTAGGCAACACTGAGTCTCCTCAGACCAAAACTAAAAGAAACAGTGGAGGGAAGTGACACCAGCTAAGTCAGACAAAAACTACCGGAAAGTCTTTTTTATGCCCTTGTTTGCAGTTTTACATGTAAACATGACATGTTGTCAAATTATGGTCACCACCCCAAGGTGCCTTTACGAGAATAGGAGGAAGTGTGTGAATGCTGGTTAGTTCTGAAGTAAATAAAAATAGATTTTTACAAGTAGGACTGTTATTCTAAAGTATTCTTCTAAAAATAGTGCCTGTGTTCGAAACACTGATGTATGTACTTAATATAGATAATTCATTTCTGTATTTGGAATGCTTGCATTTCATTACAACCCATCCCTGCGCACAAATAATGAAAGTCCCTTCAGTTGTGATCAGTAGCAAATGTCTGGTGTTTTTTTTTGTTGTTTTGTTTTGTTTTGTCTTTGTTTTTTTTTTACTGAACCTTGACATTTTTGATATAAAGAGATAAACGTGTGTGTAGCCTACTTGTGGTGGTAGATATCCGGGTCTCGGCTTATGCGGTTCTGGAAGCCGATGTACAGGTCATCCCAGAGGCGGCCGTGCAGCACCACAGACCTCATCACTCCGATCCTGTTTTTAACCTTTAGGGAGGAAACCAAGAAACATCAGGGTTACTGCTCTGTCAAAGCAAGAAGCTAAACTTCAGGGGCCAGCTGTTTTGCTATTTTTGGACCTTTGATGGCAACTGAGACATCACTGCTGATGATTGTTTAAAGGCGTGCGACAAGATTGAGTATTTAGAAATCATTCCGATTTTCTGGCTCATGGTGATAGTTGGCTTATGCACCGCTTTAGGCTTCCAAAGGCTGTTCTCCTTGAGTTGTGTGTGACATGTCTGGAATATCTAAGTCAAAAATAAGCCGGGTCATGCCCATGTGGGGTGGTAATAATGCCACCCCACACGATGTAAAAATCTTGTAAATCTTGTAAAAAGATAACACTTATTTTAAGATCTTTTACCTCTTTTTCCTTTAGTGTCTTCTAATACATGATTTTTAGGTAGTGAAGCTTAAATATTGCCAACTACATTAGCTCTATTATGCTGTGTGTTGTTTGCCTGGTGCTTTACAAAGCCTCACCTCTAGGTAGGAGTGCTCTCTGTCAGGCCTCTCGGTGGGGAACGACAGATCCATAAAGTCCACCAAGTAGTTGTAGCCATCAGTAAGGGGTTCAAAGTTGTCATCTGTCTCAATCACCTTGAATATACATGTTGGGACATTTTCATTTCATCAAACAGACATCCACTTTGAACAAGTTGGCAACAGAAAGAAAGGAAGAGAGGTTCAGCCAATAGGATCAGTTTTCAATTAATAAGCTCAATACCCAGGCGAACAGCTGAGGAGGACCACTCAAAGCTGGAAGGAAAGCAAAAAGGTGATGAGGAAACAGAGCAGAGCGCTAGCTTTTAAAATCTCAATGTTGCATGATATGGACTCCATGAACTCCAACGTCCTTTTAGTTTCTGTTGAGCTGAGTGACTGCAGGTGCCGCTGTGACACGAATAAACTAAGTAGCTACTTCCAACCTGCGGAGCCCCTGACTAAACCAGTTGTCCAGTGTTCAGTTCCAAAGTGAACTATCTCAAATTGTTTTGTTTTCATTCCTAAAGCGTGGCTTTAGGAATAGCATTGTTGGCCGGTTGGTCAGTCGGTCCTCCACTTTGAAGGAAATATCTCAACAACTATTAGATAGATTGCTACAAAATTTTGTACACACATTTATGGTGCCCAGAGGATGAACCCTTATGATCTTGGTATCCCCTGACGTTTCCCCAAGTGCCATCATGAGTTCAGATTTTCAGTTTGTCCAATACTACATCAGATACCTGCAGAACTAATGACATTCATCAGCCTCAGCTGTACTTTATGTTTAGTGTTAATTAGCAAACGTTAGATACTAATATGCTAAGCTAAGATGGTGAACATGGTAAACATTAATCCTGCAAAACATCAGCATGTTAGCACTGTCATTATAAGCATATTAGCATGCCGTCGTTAGCATTTAGCTCAAATCACTGCTGTGCCTAAGTACAGCCTCACAGAGCCGCTATAGTGTCTGTAGACTCTTAGTCTTACAATATGTGTACTTTCCTTGAAAATTAAACTATATTATACAGATATTGCATACGTTTAACCATTTTTTCCCCCACTGATTTTAATTGTTGTAGATTGTTATTCTGAACATTTGCTCAATTCAAGGATAGTTTTAAAACAGTGTGGAAAATTGGTTTAATGTCTTGCAAACTGAACTGTTATATTAGTTTTCAGTAAGAAGGGGAAGTCAAAATTATATTAATTGATATAATGTAATTATTTTATAATTATTCATTATTATATACATGAAGATGGGGGCAGAATTCTGCTCAGGGTGTAAGAAAGGTATTGTATTGGGTGTGGCACCTGAAATCTCAAGAAATCTCTCTGATCTGCATGGCTAAAAGCCTTTTGTAATTTGGGTGAACTGGCCCTTAAAAATAGAATTGTTAGGTTTCACCTCTGACTTTTTGATAGCAGAAAGTAGAGGGGTGGCAGTAAATGAGGGGAGAGAAAAGGGATGACATGCAACAAAGGTCACTGGCTGGAAAAGCTGGGGATGCTGCAGTTATTGCGGACCAAAGCACCAGAACAAAGCATGTGCCACCGAAGGTAATTAATACCTGTATGCTACAGAGCTCAGGAAAGGTTATGCAAAGGAAGAGCCAAAAGTGTCCACAATAGATGTTCCAAAAGAACAGAGAGGATCTTGCTTGTCAAGTATATTTACCCGCACAACAAGGTTGTATTTTTTAAAGCCTGCCCAGGTGTAATAAAACTGGATCCAGCTTTGATGTTTAAATATCTCACAGCTGATGGCGCTGTTCAGTTCATCCACATACAAGTCGAAATCCCAACTGTCCTTGTAGATTTTTGCACTGGCTGGGGGACCGGTGATGGCCTCGCTATGTTTGGTAGTGTAGTAAAGGAAATATTCACATAAAAGCTTAAAGGTGCATTTCATTTTATTACAATTTGGATCTTTTTTGTAGTTTGGCCATAATTCCTATTGGTAATAATAACAACATTGTACTCACCAAGTTAGACGCACTGGGCTTAGCGAAAGGTCAACTTAGTTACTGTTGCTACGTCTGTCAAGCTTTCCGTTCTCACATGGTACTTATGCAGTTTTGAAACAGTGCATGGAAGCCAAAAAAAGTTCGTCTTCTGGGTACAAAATTACCCGGATCTTCCACATAACTTCCGCATTGTGCAATCCCATAGAGCAAGTGCACTAGCGTTTCTTTTAACCCCACCTCCCAACTGCTCGGCCTCAGGATCGCTCACATGAATGGCAGTGACTCTAACTCTGGATTCGGCTATTAGTGAACTTCACAACTTTTAGGACATCATGATTTAAATAAGGGCTATTTAAGTGTTCGTACTGGGAAGTTGATGTACCTCCAAAAAATTATCGGCTGATTTGCAGATGTTTCTTTCACAATGTAAGTCTATGGGAAAAACTCCAATGGGTCAAAGCCCAGCGCACTTCCTGGGGGCTTGGTTTGAAAACGTTGTCTCAGACTAACTCATTTTAAAACAAGAACTATGTAAAAAGGTCTTAAATATACAATTAATGGCTACATACATAATATTGTGCTAAAAGACTGAGGCTAAAGCTGCATGTCCCAAGAAAAAGTCAGAATCCTGGCAGTAAAGAAACAGCATTCTTGTATTGCATTCATTCTGTATGCTTTTGCTGTTGTGGTTTTGGTTTTGGAAAGGCACCACCCTTCAAACTCTTTACGTACTGAGAGTACTTTTAGCATTATTATACCGAGCAGAAATGATGGCCAGAACTACAAAATCAGTTTGAACACTCCCTTGACATGTATGCTTAATGTTGTGTGATTAATCCTTTTGTAATGTACTAACTTTCCCACAGTCAGACATGGGATAAAAGATGCACACACGCACACAGACACACACTGTGCCTGAGGTGTTGTCAACCTGTCAGTGGGGTCTCTCAGAGCGAGGCCGAGGTCCAGCACGGCGCCTGGCTTGGGCGTCCATGTCTTGATGTCTGGTGCATGCTTATTGATGAGCGCATTGAGGTCCTCTGCACTGTTTTTAACATTTGTATCCTTAATGTATCTGTACACACACACACACACACACACAGACAAACATACACTTTTAGAAGGACCCAAGAATACCAATAAGCCAGGTTTGTACTGTTTATTCATATTAAAGATTATTTTCTAATTAAACTGCATATAGACTCTTAACCAAGTCTGAAATAGAGCTAAACATACAACCAAGCATCACCTGTGAGGGAAATATGAAGGCTATTCAAACCCATTTCTCCATGGCTGTTAATTATTTATCATCCACTGATATGGTACAGATCCTGGCCAACCCCTCGGTACAAACTCTACCTGTCTGATGGATGAGCCTCCACAAAATAGCCGGCGAATGGGCAGTAGACCCTCGGCTGCAGGGACTTCACCAGCAGAGCTTTGTAATTCAGCAGCTTCTTTCTTTCGTTCTTGATAAACTCCGCCTTCCAGGAATCTGGGTACAAACACCATCATCTTTATGTCAGGGGTGTGGTATACACCAAATACACCCGACCATGGGTGTGCTGCACCCACATTTGGCAGGGAAATTTGCTTTGATTTCAGTTTAGTTCCGTTCAGAACTTCATTGTCTACAGTAACACTGAAGAGAGGACATACCCCTTCATGATGTATACCAATATATAGGCTATGATGCATTCAGAACTGGCATGACTACTAAAAGCGACAGAACATTTATAATATAAGAGGTGTTAGACATCTATATTGCTCCCTGACTTTAAATAATTATGCCATTGTATGGAATTTTAATTTTGTGAAAACATTTCACATTAGGGCATAACTTTCTCTTTCAGTAGTTTCCGTTGAAAGTGAAAATAAAAGGACCAAAATGGATAGACAAAACTATCAAATTCAAAATGAAATTCCCAACCACTGAAGTGAGCCTCACCACTGTATTTCCCTCCACTGAAGGTCATGGGGAATCCAGATGCTCCCCCGGCAAAGTCACTCAACATTAAGTCCACATTCTGTGGTAGCCTGCCCCCGTTTGGCCTGGTGCAGTCCACAGTGTTCAGGATCATGTGACCTGCAATCAAAACACATTCAAACATTCCAATCATATGTAGGTTTTTACTCTGGAACTCTAGCGATGGTACTTAAAGGGAAACTTCGGTATTTTTAAACCTGGGCCCTATTTTTACAAATTTTTGGGTCTAAATGACTAATAGTTACAAAAAGTTAAACAGACCGTTTTGTTAAAGAGTAAGATCCTTTTGTCTTCCTGCAACAACTCAACCTCTCGCAAGATTTCAGAGCGAGACTTTCTGTTTCTGGTTAAACAAAAAGGATCTTACCCTTTAACAAATGGTCTGTCTCTGTAGGGATCCTTTCCATAATGTTGTCAGACACTTCTAAAAACAGTCTGAGTCTGTCAGTGGCCAAAACAAGCACTTTTAGTGGACGGACTTTTCATGGGCACAATAGCCCGCAAGGATTACCTTGCAGCCATTGCAGCCCGTTTGAGGATGCCGGCTGAGGCGATCTACCAGACCAATTCCAAAACTTTTGGTAAGTATTAGTCATTTAGACCCCAAAATTTGTAAAAATAGGGCCCAGATTTAAAAATATCGGAGTTTCCCTTTAAAAGATGAAAATCATTGAAAAGCATGCACCTTTATATTCAACAATGATGCAGGTGTCCATTTCAGGATGTACATCATCCTTCAGGATCATAAGTCTAAGGTGTTCGTCAACCTGATAGAGACCAAGAGACAGAGTAGTGAGTAATTACAGTATTGCTATTTAGTTTTTTCATTTCTCATCAGAGCAGTTTATATTTAAAAATGTCCTTTTAAAAATATTTTACATATATAATGGCATTATTCTTAATTATTTTATAAAGTCATTATGAAAGAGTTGTTGTCATTGCCCTGGGACCAGATGTGAGCAGCAGTGACTTACGTCTTGCCAGACACCAAAAGGAACAATGTTGATGTTGGTCAGCTTGACTTGGCTTTGCTCCAAATACCTGTTGCATCAAGACAGAGAGAGGGACATGTGAATAATGGAATAATGGTTACTTAAAACATGTTAAAAATGTCCGTTTTAAAATAAAAGATGATTAAACTGAGCTCCATCACTTTACTAACCAAAAGACGGGTCTTGATGTGTCGCCAACAAAAATGGGGACATCTGGCCTCCTGTCCGACAAGACTTTCAGTGTGGGGTAACTAGAAAAGATACAGGCAGGTCAGATCCCTACATGGCATTATCCATTCTTTTACAAACTGCCTACATGTCAACACCCTTTTAAATTAATTACCATGATCATGACATGGCTGTGAAAATGAGAAAAACTGGGTGGGGCGGTTGCTTCATCAGGACACGGCCAAATGCCAGTAGTCATTGGGAGATCAATCAATCGATCAATAGAAGCCATAAAGTCACAGTAACTGAATGCCAATTATAAGTATTTATGACTTGGAGTCTCACAATTATGACATCCAACTCTCATAATAATGAGGTGAAGATCTCATCACAATGTACAAAAGTCATAATTAAAGGACATAGTTTATTTTCTGTGGTTCCGTATTTGGCAGTTTAAAAACGTTACAAAAATAAATTGAACAATAAAAATGTTAACATTATGTAAAGTTGTGCTTTTGCACTGTCACTATTTCCCTTTAAAAAACTGGTTAAACTGATTTCATTTCCCATGAAACCCTTAAATTTGCTTTTCAGAGTATATGCATCTCTTGCACCTGCTTGGCCCACCACGAGGCCTTTAAAAGATGTATGCACATTCAAGTACACACATAAGCACCATTTGTGAGAAAGAAAAACAAACTCCTGTTTTTGTTCTTCGTAATTCTAATACTCTAATTTATTATGAAGGACATTATTTGTCATGACCGGCTCTGTAAATATAAATGTCACGGTTTGCCATTCAGGCAGCAGGGCAAGGACCCAAATGCAGACAGAACAGGAGACTGGTGCAGATTGATGATTTATTAGAGGTAGGGATGTAGGGAAGTGGCTAACGAGGAAATCAGGGGCAGGTGAGCACTGAGGAGCAGGTGTGGATAATCAAAGACATATGAGGGCAGGAACTAAAGAGACAGGACAAGTTGACTTTCAAAATAAAACAGGAAACAGAACAAAAGACTAACTAACAGAATATAACATACAAAGAGTATGGTCTAGACCTGCTCTATATGAAAAAGTGCCCTGAGATAACTTTATGATATGGCGCTATATAAATAAAACTGCTATATAAATAAAACTGAATTGAACTGAAACCAAACAATGTACGTGGAGACAGCAGCGCCTACTAGTTACATGAACAAGAGCAAACCAGGAACAACCAAATTGGCCTCAGGGCCATCACACGTCAAGGAGAATCTTTTGAACCTAGCAACTTGGCTCCACCGCAAATCCACCAGGGCATGCATCAGGCAATTACATCATTGTAGAGGTTTGTGGGTGCACATGCCCGATTGTGAAACCTCGCGCAAGAATAATGCAGAAGGCCTAAAGCTGCAAGAATGCTTCTTCAGAAGTGCTAGTTGGAGCCAGAGTTAGCTATATAGCTAATTTACATCTTATATAGCTAATTTACATCTGTCACAACATTGCTGCCTTCATCTATTTGTTAAAGTAATGGCTGGGTGTCTGTTAGGTAGATGTTTCTTACAGCTTTATTTAGACATGACAGTTACATTAGGAATATTTGAGTGATATTTGGCACCTGGTGTGTGACAGGGAGTGGAACGTTAGGACATGAATTGTTTTGTTCCCTCTCACAGGCTGCATCAGTAACAGCATTTCAAAGTTATTTTGCCATTGAAGCCTTGTTTATTGACGATTGTGAGTGTGAGAGACGCTGTGGTTGTATCCTATGAGGATTTACTTTTTACCTCTTTTATTTGTGGTTTATTGGTTTAACTGGCTTTGGGCAAAGAAGATTATGACTGACACACTGACTGCTGTGGCTTTTACATTATTCTGATGATATTCAATTCAGACTTGTGCTCTATTGACAGTTTTACAAACATTTTATTAGGTGTGATCTAGTAAGATCGCTGTGTTGACTTTTATACAGTTTATACAGTTTTATACAGTGACTCAAGCACTTATCCAGACATGCAACCTACATATTAAATTGCCATTAGATATTTATTATGCATGTTTGAAAGGGGCTTTATTCTCTGCTAAAATGGCAGGAAGCTTTATTTTGCCAAGTTCGATAGTTGCTGTTTGTGTTGACATCATATTGTCAGTGGAGTCTTGGCTCGCTTCAGTCTTTGCTTTTCAGGGGAAGTGTTAGTGACAATACATGATGTTGTTTATTTAACAACACTGACAGAGTTTACCTGAGGTGGTCAGAGTGCATATGGCTGATGTAGATGAGATCCGCTGCACACAGTCTGTCCAGAGAGTCTGCTGGAGGCTCATGGAGAAGCCACCAGCCTCTGGCAAATGCGGGGCCCTTCAACCACGGATCGAACATGAACCGCCTCTGTCCCAGCTGCAGCTCCATGCAGGCGTGGGTGAAGTACGTCACCTGGGAGGCGAGTTCACAGTTTTACAGGTGGAAGACAGGTCACATTATTGCCTTGATGAATCTGATGTGGATGAGGATTTCTTATAGAAAAGATTTTCCAGTATTTGTCTTTTTACAAAATGTAAAATCGTTAATTTGATAATGTCATACTGTATCAGTATTGTGTCGTCGCTCTGCAATAAAGATAAATAAATTTTCATTTAAGTGAATAAAGTAATTCTATATAATTTCATTAGATTTACAAGAGTGTTGCAACATAACAGAAATGCACAGTGCACAGTTTTTAATAGTTGTTTGTGTTAAGCTTTTCTGCCAACTAAATTGTGTGCTGGCAGTGGCAGCGGGTATGCGATAAAATTTCAATTTGGAGCCATTACTCCTCAATTCTGGCACTGTGGACAGCAGGATACATACTTTCACTTCTCCTTCCTGGAGCTCCAGAGGCTCTCGAGGGTCAGCCAGCCAGGGGTCGATGGGGCTCAACTCGACCAACTGAAGCCCCCCATCATCCAAAATCTCTACTTCTGTGTGTGACATAACAGCAGGATTTGAAAGTCAGTTATGAATGTTTTTAAGAGATAAAATAACAATAATAAGTTCGTTTTTGACTCACAGCTCCACTCTCATTGAGCTTTACATTCTCACACTTTTACAGAATTAAGTCAAGAAGACGGAAATACAAAAACAAAACACAGAATGAATCAAAAACTCAATGAGTTGGTCCAGGTTTTTATCCCAGTTTTCTCACAAACTCTTAATGTTATAGATCATGAGAGGGATTTCATTTTGAACTGTAACTTCAAAGCTGTCGGCTCCTTTGACAAACATTAAGTGCTATCTTGACTGTTACACAAAAGGGGACTACAGATTATCTCCTCCTATCAGATCAGCTGCTATCTGCAGTTTCCTTCTCCCTCTGTCACTTATTAAGGAAATTATATTTACACAGATAGGGAATAGAATGTGTCCTTGCTACACTCTGCATTGATGTGAGTGTTTGCAGACATCCCTTCTGTCTTGGAACTTCCATGACCCTCCTGTGAATGAATACCTTACTGACATACTTCCCAGATCCCAGAGCCATGCAGTTTAGTTTAGTTTATTTAGAGTTTTTGACTTACTCTGTCCCTTTTCTTTCCATCGTGGAGACTGTTCAGACTACATTTCATACAGTCAGTGTCATTTACACAACTATGTAAACTGTCTATGTTCACTTTAAATGATTCTACTACAGCAGGTGTATGTGCAGAGGGGAGCCCTGCAAACCTATTGGGCCTTTCTCAAACCGGACCCTCCGCACTCCGTCACGGAGTGTAGCTCTGTTTGTAGTTTCGGAAAGGCCTATTGTCTCAACCAACTTCTTACTATGAGTGGTGGAATCCTACATGAACACAAATGTTTCTTCCAGAGTTAGAACAGTTCATGTGAGATTTCTTTTCCTCCCTCTGCGTTCTCCTCCCTGATTTGAAGTGGGCGAGGCTCAGTTGGAGAAAGGTGATGTCACATATTTCCATATACAAATCAGGATTTAGCTATATTCAGTTCTGCATTAACAGATTTTTGGCTGCTTAAGGGGACTGGAAACAAGCTGTAAACACAACATTGACATTGTATATTATCACCTTTTAAGTTCATATGGCAAACGTGTTAACAGTTTGTCTCCCCCTTCTGGCAGTGAGAGTAATTACACAAAAACTGTTGATGCATGTAGGCCTACAGGGAACTCACTCGAATGTCCATAGTTCGAAGACAATACTCCATTATTTAGGTAGAGTAAATGTAACAGCTACATAGCCTACTCCAACCTGTCCAAGAGCCCTCAGTCCCTGCTCTTCTTTCAGCCTCTCCAACGAGGAAAAGCTACACCAAAGGTTATCCATGTTTGTTTCTTTTTTTGACTGTAATCCTTCCTCTGAGCGCAGAGTTTCTTTTTATCTGGAGCATCAGAAACCTTTCTTGGACTTTTCTTAGGTTTTTCCTCCATACTCCTAGTTGCTGTAGCCTACTCCATCACTATGGTTCCTCCCCTCAGCTCTGGCAAACCAGAGCCACGTAGAGAGAACTATCTGAAGTCTACGTGAATCATTTTCAACTTCCGTTGATGCGACTCTTTCTGGTATACTGCGAAATACGGAGAGATTAACCTGGCGGTGATAGGCTCAATCAGCATTGTGTGAACTCATCTGGCAACGGCTTGAATGTAACAGACGTTCATTTATATGTAAAAGTCCCACACTCAAGCTTTAATAGTTGCCTATTTAGACATCCTGCAGTTGGAGAGCAACGTTCATTTGGGATCATGTAAAGAAAAGTCCAATATTCACTCTCCTTTTAGGTCTGTTTTGTTCTCTGCCAACTCCTGAGAAATATATCTCTCTCTTTAGCTGCTAAATGTTCACCAGCTTGTTTCTAACTTTGTCTGTCTGCTGCCTGGTGCTGGATAGGTAGTGTACAGTGGGTTTATCAGAGTTTTTTCCTGCTGAAAATGGATGCTGGAAACGACTGATGAGAGCAGTGAGGCTGAACCAAAACAGTTTTGGGATGTAAAACCAAAACAATCAGCTGAAAGACACTAAAAAGCTCTGCAGAGCTGACCTGCAGCGTCCTTTCACATGCATAAGTCATGTGAGGACAGCTGGGGGCTTGTTGCTTATTTTGCCAGGTCACTGTCAAGCTAATTTGATCAAACCTGATGAAGCGCCACCCACACATTCCTGATGAAGCAGAGAGTTTAGCAAGAAATGGATGCATGGGAGCCGGTCCTATATGCTTTCATTCTACAGATGAAAGAGCCATCAGAAATAATAACTCAGGAACACAATAATGACTTAAATCCCCTGAAAACTCAGACCTTTGTTTCTCCATAACATCTATAACATTAAATATGTATGACTAAATAAACAGGTAAAGTTCAGAAAAAGCATCCTTAGGTATTACATGTTAAGAGCTTAACATTATTAAAGCTTCATCAGGAATGTATAGGTGTTCTTTGATCAGGTGTCACCAGATGATGCAGGTTGTTGTATGCTCTACAGTACACAATATGTGATATAGTTAATAAAGCACCAGTAGTAACATAAGTAGTCATGCTGTCATGTTTGTTATTCATCTGAAAGGGAGACTGATCTGCTTATGTAGCCCATGACCATTTCTTTGTTTGCCTGGGCGAGCACTCATCACTCGTCATTTCATACTGCAGCTGTTGTTGTGTGCATTGCTGATGGGTAGAAGTTAACAAAAGGCTAAACTGAATGCAAGCCGCACTCGCGTTGGCCACCTGTGCAAATGTTGGCCATCAAGCCAGAGAATTATCATGGGAACATCTGATTTCCAGCTTTCATAATGACGGCTAAACAAGGTCAATTTGTACGAATTACAAATGAACCCCCTTAATGGTTTGTATAATCTAATTAGAATTGTGCTTGCTGTCTCCTCTCCTTTTCTTGCCCATCTTTCTCTCACTGTTGCTTGGTTTCTCCTTGGCTAGCTATCAGCCAGTCACCCAGTTTGTAGCTGAAATAGCGCATTGCCCATTGCTTTGCTTTGTTTCAACATTGGGGTCATCAGAAATAACATCTCAGGAATACAAACTAGTGATAGTAATCAAACACGATAATGACTTAAGGCCCCTGAAAACTTGGTTTCAAATCGAATAATATAACAATTGTTAAAGAGTAAGATCTTTTTTGTTTTGTTTTGTTTGTTTCCGTCCTCTTCCTGCAACAACTCAACCTCTCGTGAGATTTCACAGCGAGACTTCTCTGTAAGCAAGACTTCTGTTTCTGATCAAGGCATTACAGGGTTTCCCAAAGATGGTTTCTGTCATTTTAGGTAGTTCTTATCATTTTTCTGATAAGTTTGGTTTTAATTAGTTATTTGATGCTGTAAAAAGGGGGTGTGACGTCATGATTGACAACTGTGATTTGATTGTGGTGCGCTTGTGATTGGTTCGGGTGGGTGTATAGGCGGAACCTCACGGATCACTACTGCACAGACACCAGCGTAAGATGGCAGCTCCCGTATATCCGGGATATTTTGGTTTCATTTTTGTACAGTGGGAGAAAGTGGAGACGCGTTGTCTATCTTTATATACAGTCTATGCTCCAAGGCCTACATTTGGCAGAACTTACCAAGCTCGTCCTGTAAGAAGCTGTCTGGTGGATTCACATATTCCATTGATGACACATTTAACTTCCAGTTGTGTTTGGTGCATTTAACTGTCCTGTGAAAATAGAGCAGCGGTCTGTTACATAAGGTTTGATTAATACAGTATAATCCCATAATAGGCCTATGTGCTTCTGTCAGAATCATCTCACCTGCTATCCAAGTCTTCGATGTCTTTGATGAATAACCCGCCTTGGTGTTTGCATTGGTTCCTGCATGCCTTAAGGCCATTCTTGCTCTTGTATATGATGTAACATTTACCATCATCTGGGTTTTTCTTGAAATTGACTCCCTCCTTGAGTGAGCCGACTGCTTCAGCGTCCAGTGACAGCAACACCTTTGCTGTTGAACAGGTCATTTTATCTAAAGACACCAGATCAAATAAACATTTTAAGTGGAGTTAAAATGTTAGCACAGAGACGTTAGCACCTCTGTGATGGGTGTGGCCACAGCCACACAATACAGAATTACAGGTTTCCCTCGGGTCTCATTTAGGTAGGTCTGCCAGTTGAGTTGACTTCTTGTTTTGTTGACCCCTTTTAAGGGCCCTATAACTCTTAGTTCTCTTCAGTTATTTCTTTGTGGAGTCTTTTTTTTTTGGAAATAAACCAAACCTTTGTTTGAACTTTAAACCTGTGTTACCTTGTGCTTTGACTGCTTGGTCCACGACAACCTCCTTTAGCACAGTTGAATTATGTACACACTTCTGAAACAGGATCATATGGCAAAAAAAGGGAGTGGATATTGTAGGTAACCATTTAAATGTCACTGAACATTTTGCAGATGCGTTCTGTAGGAATATATAATATATAGCATTGATATATAATATCAATATATATAATATTGATATATAATATCAATGCTTTCTTCCTCAAAAAAAAAAAAAAGTACAAATCTCATGTCTAGCTGACACTCACTGAGGTCATGGGCTTGGTCTCTGCTTCCTTTTTTCTTTCTTTTTTTAAATTTTTTTTAATTTTTTTTACATATAGTAGGTGACCAACCTCCAGTGTTTTATATCTCTGCATACCCCCACACAGCGAACAGGCAGCAGACGCAGCCGAAACAGATTTCTCTTCATTGGGAAAAAGCATGAAAATATTGTGAGCGGAAGACTCTGCTCCTGGAGCTATACAGACACGAAGGAAGCTATTCACATAATGAAAGTTTAACTTAAGTTTCTTGGTTATGCTTCTGGTTTCTTCTGGGATTACAGAAATCTACAAAAAGCAGAGTCACTACTCTGCAAAATAGCATATACAGATGGGTCATATTATGAACATTAGTCCCAGATCAAGTTGAAATTGTCTTGTTCTTTAAACTGCATTGTCTGGACAAACTAAATTCTCTAAAAATAAGGAATTCATACACCAGGAGAACACTTGTCTTGTTAATAAGATAGTAAATTGTATACAAGTGAATGGCCAAACCTAAAATACTTTTGAACGAGCAGCAGACGCAGCGCGTTCTTGGGCTGGACGGGGGGCAGTCGCGTTCCTTCCTGGCTGTGTTACTACGAGAGAGGACGTCCATCGAGTAAGTCCCGGAAGTTTGGGTACGTAGCATTCAAAATAAAAGCGCAAAATCTCTTCATTTGTTAAAATTGGTTTAAAATATTTTCTTCGCCAAAGGTTCAGATTAATTGATGATATAATAAAATGGAGAATGTGATTTATATATGTAACCTTTTAAACTGTAGGGTTATAGGTTGCATAACAACAGCAGCAGCATATATGTGAGCTACAGGCAGGATGTGTTATTGCTACTCCACACGGTATGTGTCAAACCACTCAGAACACACTTTTTCCTTAACATTTACACCCATGTATTTGCAAAAAAAAACATTGCAGGGCAGGCCCTCAAAGTCAGCAAACAAACGAACAAAAGTGACATTTAAAGTAAAGAGCAGATGCAATGTATACTTCCAGGAATGCAAAACAGGATTGTATGCCACAGCAGGTTTGTGGCTTTTTCTTATTTCATCATTCTAAGTCTGAGATGGATACCAGGGACACAGAGCCTTACAACACAGCCAAGTGAAATAAATTGGGGAACATTTTTTCATATTGTGACAGGAGAAGAGGAAATCCATCACCAAAGTTACACAAAGACTGATCAGCAGTCATTTGGCTGGGTGCAGACTTCCTGGAGTCTCTGCTGGTTGCCTGGCAACCTCACAGTGAGTTCAAGACTCACAGAGGTTTTTGGATTTCGGATGGACAGATGTTTCTTTACCCTTTGGACAGAGCCAGACTAGCTGTTTCCCCCTGCTTCCAGTCTTTATGCTAAGCTACCGTCTACTGGCTGTAGCTTCATATTTATTAAACAAACATGGGAATGGTACTGTCTGATCTTCTCATCTTACTCTCAGCAAGAAAGCAAATAAGTGTATTTCACAAAATGTTTGCATATGGTACTACCAACACAGGTTTGATCTCTATACCGACAGTGAGTCAGCCCACAGAGAGACAGATCAGAATGGTGCTCTGCAAGCAACCTGGCCTCCCATGATCTGTTAATGGACTACTACGTGGTATTTTAACATGTCCCATCGACTGTATATAAAGATATCTTTATAAATAGTCTATGACATAAACCCCCTTGTAGCAAAGACTTCACTTCCTGAGAAGACAGAAGTAAGCATGCCTCCCCCGACATCTCCTTGTTAACTTTTGCTGGTGTGCCACTGAATACTGAAATATCACAAAACAGTATGGTACCCATATTGCTCCAATGTTGACAGAGGGTTTGTCAAAACCACTCAACCACAACTTCTAACATTAGAGGACATTAACAGAACCCACGGCTTCCGGAAAACCCTCAAGGGTCCTTCTCACTCCAGCCATTGCATGTTTGTTCCTCTCTGCCCCCCCCCCACAAAGCAATACAGACTGCTAGATATGAAACAAGATCTCTCACAGTCCTTGTACACCCATTGTTTCCTGCAAATTGTTATTTGATTTGATTAAAATAGGCTACCTCCACCACTAGTTTTTTTTTTTATTAATGCGATATTAATTTAAAAATTCTAAAAAATGTCCAACCCCAGGCAGTTTCATTTTGGTGAATCAAGGCCGCACGTTGTTCAGTTGACGCTTTTATTCTGAAACCATCCTTTTTCCCGGAAGTCCTGTTATGTTATTGCAGCGGAGCAGCTGTTGTGAGCCATGGTTTTTTGAGCCGAACAGCTTGGGTTTAGGTCTCATATCACATTGTTTTCATTGTATGTTAGACTGACAGTTTAACGTGTCGCAACTTTCTCCCGTCTCTTTAGCCACATTAGCGGCTGGCGTTGCTCCTTTTCGGCGGGTGTCTCTTGCCGTTTCTGTGTTCACGAGAGGATGGTTTTGTCAACATCACAGCAAGTCGCCCTGGCTTTCACGGCCGTGCTTTTCACGTTTGTCGTCCTGCCCAGGTTGTTCGGCGTCGGCGGCGGGAGCGGGGCGAAGGAGACTAGATATGACCCTCGCTACTCCAGAAAAGGTAGGAAATCTCTCTTTTGCCGCAGAGGCAAATGACACACAGCAGTATGGTTCTTGTAGCCTATATGTCATTTTGCCTCGAGCGCACTAGTCTTTCCACTTGGCATTAGCTATCGCGTGCACTGACAAGGTTTCCCAAAAATAAAGAGCATGACAGAAGACTACATGCACAGTTTATGGTCAAGACAGAAGGGATTTTGTACCACACCTCAACGTGTAATTGTGCACTGACGTTCAGCGCAATTAAAGTCCAGTGAAGTCCATCTGTTAAAGGTAGAATCCACTATTAAACACAAGCTACACTGTACAGTTCAAGTGATGTAGGACAGTGAAGTCAGTATCTACAAACATTCATGCCTTAATCCTGAAGGTGTAAATCTGTATCAAGATTAGATGTTATCTTTTTGGTCTGGACTCCTTTCACATTGATGTCACCTAACTTCCTCTTTTCACAGAGATAGCATGCATATGTATATTCAGAGTATCTGTGCGTTTTACTTTAGAATATCTGTACTTTTTAGCCCCACAGTGGGAGTGCTAGCAAAGAGGAAGCCATACTCCGGGTAAAGGAATATCATATTTGGCATGGGGTTGTTCCTCTGCCAGGTGTGGTCCGTCAGCTGTGGGTCAGGGGCGCTATTGATATCAGAGGGGACAAACTGGCCACCCTATGGAAGTAACAGAGCGGTATTGTTTGGTTTAGCAGAAAATCATTGCAGTAAGCTTTATTGGGCATTAGCTGGACTGGATCACACTGCATGGAACTCACTGGGACCATTTAACGTAATGAATGTAACTGATAGTAGAAAGATGCAGAGATGTAATCCATATAGGCATTATGGTTTGAGTATTCATCAGTTGAATAGTGTGGGACTGCGTATCATGTTGCCTGCGTGCGGGCGTGCATGAGATAGACATAAGGGGTACCCAAACAGCTCCATAGCGCTACTAGAGGTGAAAAACTCCACAGGGAACCTTTAAATTAGTTCATTCGCTAATTGTGTCGAGAAAATTATGAGAATGCATTTTAGGTGACTGTACAACATTGATCACTTTCTCACTCCAAGATAAGGAATTGAAATGTATTGCCATATTGTTTATTTTTCCACTTTGAATAATATATAACCCAGAAGCTAGAAACCATTTCGGCTAATGCCCCAAGGCGAGCAATTCTCATTGGACTGATTAGGCGCTACCTTTGGGTCCGGTATCCAGTTCTTATAATACATCCATGGTCTCAACGGCCTCCTCTGTACAGTCATTGTATCGGACCTGCCCCATATTAGATAAATGGTTTTGATTGGCCCGACCTGGGCCAGGTCAGCTAGAAATCTGTCTGAATGGGAGGGGGACCAGATGCATCTGCCAGAGCAAATAAAACATGAGCTTGCAGATTCGTCCGGTTCCCAGGCTAAGTAAATGGGCCAGGAGTTGAGATTATTTTGTCAAACTTCTAATAAATTGTTTAACTTCCATTTTCTGAGTGGTGTTTGATAAAGGTGGCTCGTGCTTCATTAAGCAGACTCAGAGCTAATGCGATCAGACTAATTCAAGTTCTTGAATTTGAAACACAATTTTAAGACGTAGAGCACAGATCATGTCAATTCGTAATAAAGAAAACTGACATGTAAAGACAAAATGGTGGTGTTCAAGGCCACAAGGCAGCGCATGTTAGATATATAACGTGAAATAAAGTAATGATCGATTAATCGACTAATTGTTGCAGCTCTAATTATAAGTGCTGAAAATAAATATATAAGATGTAACATGACATTAAACAACTTTGAAAAATCAAATAGGACCCCAGCCAGGTCATTTATATTTTAGAAAGAAAGATGATTAGCATTTTGTAGAAACTAGTGTTGGATTGTACTACTTAGTGACGTATATGATGAAAATACTGTTTAAATGCCCTCAGATTGGCAGTATTTTTAATACATGTATTTCTGGTTGTCTGTTTAATTTGATTTAAGTGACATATAAAGAGAGAACAAATGGTAAAAATGCTAGTTACTCTAATATGAGGCTACAGCTATGGGTCGTTTATTGTTGCTTATTAGCTTTATTTTAACTGCAGTTCATTTAAAAACATGTTAACTGGAATGCTGTGGACATTCGAGGTATGAGGTCAGATTTTAAAGCCCCCCTCCTCTCAAATATGTGCTTATTGTTCTTCACTTGGAGCTTCACGTTGCAGAATGATACAGTATATTATGTGCGGAGTTTGACATTAGAAGGCTGTTTTCGCATTCATGTGCTGATGAAAGGGGGAAAGGTTTTCTGAGCTCACCTTAAATTGTAACACATGTACTTAGCAGAAGGATTTAGTGACGTCAGAACTAGTTTGACATGTATTGCAAATTGACTTGTGTTCAGAAACGGAGCCTTCAGAGAGGAACTTTGGAGAAAACACTGTTTTAGTTTGGCAGATTGATTGTAACACTGATTTAGCCTGAAGTGAAGTCAAGCCTGAAAACCAGTCTGGCCAGGACCAGACTATTCTGGTAATCCTGTTTTATGAAACGCTCCTCGGGACACCTCACAGTCTGGCTTCATTTTTCACAGAAACCTCACCATCTGCCCCCTGTTTGTCCTCATGATGTATTTGTAGCGGCAGGTCCGGGCCCGGGTGCAGTGAGAGGTCAGCCCATCAACGTGAACTCCCCCGGTTCACCTCAGACCCCTGAGAACATGCAGCAGATGAAGAAGCTGATGGAGCAAGAGCTGAAGACTGACAAGTACAAATCCAACAGCAACAAGGGCTACGTGTTCACACTGATGCCTCTCTACGCTATCGGAGTTGGAGTGTTTGCGGCCTACAAGTTTTTGAAGGTAAGTAAAGATACCCGCAACACCAAATTACATTGAGAGAATTGACAACTTTGAAAGGCGATCAGTAAGTACAAAATCTGTATCGCTTCGTTCTTTTCAACTCACAGATTAAATCTGCCGATGACCAGGCACAAAAGGACAAATTTACAAAAGGAGCCAAAAAATCAGCGGAGGCAGGTGTGTATCGCATGCATTAGGATTTGCATATCTGTGTTTTCTTTGGTCAAACACATATTTGGTTACCGTGAGCTATTCAGATGTGGGGTGTTGATCCTCTTGTGTGCATGTGTTTGTTTTTGTACAGAGAACCAGTTGAATGAGCTGGAACAGAGGCTAGCACAGACGGAGAGGATGCTCAATTCCATCCTCACCCAGCTGGACCCGCTCACTAACTGGTGAGTGGTGATCGCTGTCAGTTTTCACGCGTTTTGATCTCCAGGTGTGTGCACCATGCCGCGTCTTCATACTTTGTGTAAACAGTTGTGGTTATGAAACATGATCCTCATTTTACTGTCCCCTCCTGCAAATTTGTCCCTTTTCTTTTGGCAGCCCTGCAGTATAAATAAGGTCACTGGCAGTTATCTTTAGATTGTTTTGAGATTTCAGAAATACTATTTTTTACTGTTTTCACTGTTTGTACTTCTGGAAATTCTAAAAAAAACCCAAATAATTTCCAGTTCTTTTCAAATTTGGGAATTGCACAGGAATATATATAGTATAGAATATTTTTTTGTTAAGTCCTGGCAGACATTTGATTGTATTATAATGATTTTTAATTGTTAAAGAATAACTTACTTTGTTTGGATTCCAACTTGTATTTACCACACTGTCATGAGACGTTAGCTAAAGTTCATGAAGTTCTAACTCTCAGCAAGAAAGCAAATAAGCGTATTTCCCTAAATGTCAGACTTTTCTTTTAATGAGTAATTATTAAGATTGAAAAATGGTCTGGATGCCAACAATCCTATGATCCTTTGGCACTTATTTGTAGGGTGGCCTACCTATGATTTAGTCTACTTCCTTCTTCCTTTAGATAAAAATTAGAGGCGAGGGAGAAAACAGGGAGCAAGAGGTTGCAAGTAAATGACAAAGAGGCAGGCGGGTTTAGGTATGTATTTGTGGAGGTGGTGGCTACCTACATCAGTAGAACTCAAGTGTGATTTGACTCTTAAACATTAGTTGTGACTTCTGCACTAAATACCTGTCTAATAACATGAGCTTGATCATTCATTTTTTTAAAAAATGTTTTCAAGTTTTGACAAAAACGCAAAAGACGCTCCTTATATCTCCAGAACTTCCCTGGGTTTTCCTCAGTATCAAAGTAATCCAGTAATAGTTGTCTGTACATTGTGGAACAGGAACTGCTAATAGCTAATTCTGCATACTTTTAATACCAAAATGTAAAGAAAAATAGGCTAAAAGAAGGGGCTCAAGTTGTGGCCCACAGCCTATGCCTTGCGCTCCCATCAGCTTTTACATGAACAGGACCTTATCTCGCTCTTTCCGTGTGAACGTGATGTGTGGGTTGATGATACTGATGTGTTAGATGCCCATGCTTAGAGCAGTGCCGTTTGGTGAAAGGGTAAGTTGGAGATTGTGTTAGCAGCAAATAATCATCAGCAAATAATCATAAACGGCCAAACAATCACTCTCAGCTACCTCGTCTTAGCAAGCAACAAAGCATACGTGGTAAATAGGACCACATCACGTTAGGCTAACTAGCATGCTGACAATATGTTAGACTAACTAGCATGCCTATTGAGTCACCAAACAACCTGTTAAACTAGAAAGCCAGCTTAGCTAACTAGCATACTAACAGCGTGCTAAGCTAACCAGCAAACTACCTGAGCCACCAACTAGTAATCACAGTTTCTTTCTCCTCCAGTTAAAGGGCTATGTGCTTACTACACACTCAGAGTAGGCCCTTTGTTTTCATCCTCATTTAAGCTGTGTCTCAAATCGTGTGCTCCCTTTAGTACACTTACATGCAGTACACTGTGTACACTATGTACTGACTTGTGTAGTGCGTTAATTTTGACAGCGTAGTGTCGTCTCAAATCGAATACTGCTGTTGTGCGCTTACCGGAAATGACGATCGCAACCTTTGACCTTCTTCTTCTTTTAAATGACGGATTACAACCGGGCGGAGCATTATCACCAACATTTTACCGTGATTGCTGCACGCCGAAATATTTGCCAGCTTGTTTGCTCACTTGACTACAATTCAATTATATTAAAAATGAATGAAAAATGAATGTGCTTTTACTTTTAGCCGTAACAATCGCAACCGCGGCCGCCATTTTCATACGTTGGTAGTCCTCCCCTTCCGCTACGTAGCCAAGATGGCGACCTTTGAGGGTGAGAAGTGTGCAGCGTTCCACACTCAACTTTCTCACTGTTATGAGTACATCATTCAGGTACTCATAGTACACTGCATTTTGCCATACTTTTGTGAACGCACTTAGGCACTCAAAATATTAAGTGTAAGTACGGACGTACGCGATTTGAGACACAGCCTAAGTTTTCACCTCTCATTTCTCTTCAGTGTGAAGTCAGTGGCCCAGGAGCAGAAGAATGAGATCATGTCACAACTCCAGACCATCCGGTACCTGATGAAGAAGAGAGGAATGGACTGTCCACCCCTCAACATCAACGGTGGGCTGATGGACTGTCCAGTTTTTTTTTTCTCAAATCTGATTTTAGGAATGACTATTCACACTGTTACTCGCCAGTGATCCGGTTGGACTCAATGAGCTCAGGCGGCACAAACCTTTAGTAACAATGTTGCTAACTGATGGTGCATTTTTCCAATAAAGACCCAAAACAGCAAACTGCGGGCTAGATAATAAGATACTGAAAATGCAGCCGTGCTTCATGCTGCAGTCACGGCTTGCACGCTGTGTTGGTGTGGCGTCAGCGTCGTGTGTCTTGCTGTGATAAAACACAATTTGAAATTCAACATGTGCAGCCACATTGAGATACATCTCTAGGAAAGTGTTTTGCATCTGATTTTGCAATTGTGAATGTGGCTGAAGTCTAATTTGCAAAAAGATCAGAACACAACCCTGCAGCGGTGTCCGATGACTGACTGCATGCAAATTCCCATTAACATCCCCTTTCTTATGTGTAGTTCTGGGTGACATTGATAAAATCTAATATTGCTATACTTGTTATCTCAATACTGATGAATGGTGATGACAGTATGATAGGGATGGCTATTGATACTTCTAAAACACATTTATACCAAAGATGCTCAGAATTGTATATAGCACATTTTTCAAGGAGTGGCCTTTATTAATCTGAGGTGCAGAGGGAACCAGGCCTTTATTCCTAATGCCCCTGTATGTATGAGTATAGTCATGTTTCAGTAAGAAGCCTCCCTGTTTTCTTATCTGCTCCTGTTTGCTGTTGATTCTAATGCAAACTCCACACTTCCTCCATGTTTACCTATTGTTTTGATACATTCAGTATTATGCACACAGTGTTCCTCTGCACTAATGTCATCAGTGCAATAACAGAGTCGTGCCATGCTCCCACTCTGCTGCTCTAAGTTTCTCCTGTCTAATAGAAAAAGTGTTTTCATTCATTTTATTTCCTGTCGCTTCCATTTTGCTGTTTTTCCGACCTTCAGTTAAACTCAACACTTCCCGCACAGTGTTTCACATTAAAAGCTGTCCAGCAGTTCAAAGGATGGGATTCCTTCCATTTCTGGTGTCTGCAGGAAGTGTTACGTTTTATTGACGGTAACTGAACAGCACTGAAAAAACAGCAGAATAGAAGTGACTGAAATGAATTAATGGTATTTCTGCTAAAGTGAGAAACTCAGAGCAGCAGAGTATTATATTTTTATACTGTTTTTATACTATATTATACTAAATTGAATATGTGAGCTGTTAGAATACAGGTCATTCCATCCATCCTCATAGTTTTTTTACTTGGCTTTTTTAGCATCCCGCCTTATTTTGTTTCAGAGTGGGACTTTACTGTATCTAAGTGCTGGATTTTAGTAGAGAATTTATGCAGTTAGTTTTACTATTGATTATCATCACTTGTTTTGTGACTTTCAGAGGCATCCTGCGGGCGTAATCTGGACGAGCTCATTGAGTCACTCGGAGCCAACGACATCTCGGCAGCGGAAGCTTCTCTGGTGGACAAGCAGAACTCTGCAGGAGCAGCAGAGGCTTCTGAAAAAGTCTATCAAAAGCGTTCAGAGGCTAAAGATGAAGCAGCAACAGAAGGTGAGGAGATGAAGGAGCTCACACCGGAGGAATCTGACAGGGAGGCACAGGAAGAAGGGAACATGGAGGAAGAGGAGGAGGACGATAAAAAGGAGGAGGAGGAGGAGGGATTGGAGGACTCTGAGCTCATGCCTTCACTAGAGGACTCATATGAGACAAACATTGAGGAGGTTGGAGCGGAGCAGCCTGCGTCCGGCCTCAGGCGACGCAACAGGCCTGAATGAACTCACTTCAGGACTTGTGCACTGTACAGAGATGTGACAGATTATTATGAATATTTATTATCTGAAAGGCTTTCGTTCCAAACGGCTGTCTACATACTCATCTAAAACATAAATTGCATTCATAATTGCATTCATAAGAAACCAAAACCCCATGAGGAAAGCTCTAACAGTAAACACACAGGGCTCTATCTTCCTGTTGCGCTCTCAAAGCCCAGACAAACTGTAGCTCATGTGTCAAGTGCATCTGCGATTATTGTTCATAATAGCACAGTGACAGACTGAAAACAGATCAGGGGCCAGATGCATAAAGCTTGTGTTAAAATAAGTGAATCAACCTAAGCAGAATTCTGTCTCTCACCTTTATTTTTCATCTCCACTAGAGCTGCAACGATTAGTCGATTGAAAGAAAATGAATTATTAACTATTGGCAATGATAATCGATTAATCGTTGATGTAATTTTTCAAGCAAAAATGTCAAACATTTGCTTCTTAAATGTGAGGATTTGCTGCTTTTTTTGGTAATTTATGACAGAAATGAAGAGTCTTTGGGTTTTGGACTGTTGGCTGGACAAAAGAAGCAATTTGATGACGTCACTTTGAGCTCTGGGAGATTGTGATGAGCGTTTTTCACTCATTTTTGACATTTTATAGACTAAACGATTAATGGGGAAAATAAGATTAACCAGATTAATCAATAATGAAAATAATCGTTAGCTGCAGCCCTAATTTCCACCATATCAATACCACACACAGAACAGTATACAAAACGTGTGCGTGGTCTGAAGTATGCATGACACATTGTGTTTTTTATGAACACCAGTTTATGTGTGGGAAATGTTTTTTGTGCGTACGTATTGTTCATATATCTGGCCCCAAGTCCTCAGACATCCATTCCCAGCGCTATGTCAAAAAAACATTTCTTTCCCTCCGAAACCAACACTTTGCCCAGCGATGCCTCGTCTGCTGGGGACTCCCACCTTGTTGCTCCTCTCACTTTTGCCCCATGTGCAATGGGCACAAAAATATAGAAAAGACAGACAAACCTACCCTGTGATCAGAGTTGGGAAAATTCCAACATATCATAACTTTTTTATAGTCTTTGTACTGACATGAAAATAGAGCCCAAAATGTCTGTTACTTTCCTGTTTTTTCATTTTATTAACGCAAATTATCACCTCTTTAAACTGCCTGATTTTGGAATGACATTTATATACATATTTAGCTTTACTAGCTCTGCCGTCAGTTTAGGTTTACACCTGCGTAAATGCTGAAGCCAAACATTTAAAGTGTATAATCAATGTCAAAGGAGGTTGCGGTCACTGTCACCTGTTACTGCTCATTTGCCTTCACCACTCCTCTCTCATGGTGGATTACTTGTCAAACACAGAAGTAACTAATAACAATAATGACTGCTTTCTGTTCAAGTGTTGCAGTTGAAGGGTCCTGGTGTGAACGCTGGCTCACTGACATGTCTTACTGGGACACTTAAATGGAACAAAATCAGTTATTAGTCGCACCTGTGCTATTACTGCTATGACAAGTAAAATGTCTGCAATGAAAAAGGTCTTTTGCTGTGATTATTCCGCTATGATAAATATGACAGGATGTGACATCCTTGTGACATGAGCGTGGACGTTTTTAAAAGACCCTTTTCATTGTTGCACCGTCCTGTGCTGCCACCCTCCACCCCTATTGGGTATGAGAAAATTGCAGAGATGGATGATTTTATGACAAAAGCCATAGAAGTCTTACAATTTTACTTTCCTATTTTATTAATATATATACTAATAATATATATACTTAATCATAAAGGGATTGACACTAATGCTGTTGGATGAGATGAGCCAACTTAGACTGCAGAATATTATAATGTACATTGCAGAAGTGAACTCAGGCATCCAAACATATCTGCATTTTGTTTTTTTGCCTGCATGATGTTTTAATTTGTTTATTCAAAAGGAAAATGACAATCATTTCATCAGCCAGAAACACATTAACTCTCATTACATTTTTCTACTGTTTCACTGTTCTATTACATTTTAAAATCAGCATTATTTTGCATGTGTTTACGTTTGTTGGATATTTTGTTGGATGCCAGTGTCGTAGAAAGGAATCAGTTATCACTGATTTTCAGGTTGTTTCCATGTTGTCTGTTGTTTGAGAAACATACATGAAGCTACTATCAGTGTAATGACTAAACTTCCAAATACAATGAACAATTTTAGGTCCTGGTTTAAAGAAAAGTGAAAAGAAATCTTGTTGTAATTTGTCAGTTAATACCCAGCATTGCATCCATGACTGGCTAGTTACATTATTCATAAATCTCAGTATGTATGATCACATGTCCCTGTCTATTACAGATTAGCACTGCACAGTTGAAGGTGATACTCATTATCATTTCATTTAACTTTGCAGTACATAATAGTAGCCCAAATGTTGATGTAATAAAATGTGCTAAAGGTTTGGTAAAATGTTGCCTAAACGAGATGCCCCTGTAGTATTGCATTTATTGTGACATAATATAAGATTAATTCTTATTATTGTCAAGCCCACAAATCAATTTCAAAATTTGACCGGCGGCTTCACATTTTTTTTTAGTTTTCCTGACTTCTGACACTAACTTTTACACGTACAATTTATTGCCACATCTTGGAAACGCCAAATCTTTGCCTTAATTTATTTTGTAAATGTTTTGTATCAGTTCTTCCCCTTTATGCATAGTTACATTTCTGTGTCGAATGTTGTGTGTTTCATGTGGGGGGCTTGCCTTAGCAGAAAATAAAACAACAAAAATAATGTCGTTGGTCTGCATGACTTTTGAACATATGAAGGTTATTTAAATTTCAACTAATATGGACTAAGGCTGACTATGAAACTGAGGCCTGATAATAATACAACAGATATTGTTCACCAGTATATTTACATCTGAGATTTTTCATCCTGTTTCCTGCTAAATTGTGTTTTTAACAGGTTGAAGGAGCCTCGTATTACTTCATATAAAAGGATTTTCATAAACATCATGGAAGCATTCATACAATGAAGAAATGTCCTGGTTGTGGACACCCACACAGGTATTTTCAGTTATTCTGATTGATTAGACCGTTGCTCAGGTTGAAGTTAATACTGCGTTCAAGTCATATAGGAGTTCCCATAATTACCAGTTTCCAACACGTTAACATCCACGTAATTACAACTCAGAAACTGAAAAAAGTTCCTATATACTCAAGTTGGCGCCTAATAATACGTAGGCCTATATAGGCTGTATATATATGCCTGAAAACCAAAGAAACATGGATGCCTCAAGACAGCCAAAAAAAAAAAGAAGCTCTAAACACAACACCGACCCATTATCACCTTTTTAGTTGATATGTTTCTGGCAACCTGACAAATGTAAGTCCAATATTCTATTTCCTTTCAGCTCTGTTTCGTTTCACTCTCCACCAACCAACTTAAATAACATAACTACTTTTTGGTGCTAACGTTACAATCGGTTTTAAAGCTATGTCGCTTAAAACGGCTACTTGTTGCGGCCAAAAACGACGCCATGAGAGCAGTGAGATCGAACCAAATTACAGTGAAATTGTGAGCCTTAAAACCAAAACAGTGAACCAATTGAAAGATGCTAAAACACTCCACATAGCAGAGGAGCAGCTTTCAGTGCAGTACTTATAGTTACATTCCACTACTGCCTATAAGAATAGTCAGTTTTCACATTAGACATTTTGACATGTCGTCACAGCAGGAAAAGCACAGGTGTATTTCATTAAGGAGGTATTGTGAGTGCTGGCTCACTCGAATAGCTTACTGGCAATGTTGTTGAGTAGTGAACTACATCGCAAAATGTAATTAAACTATTAGTTTAACTACATTTTAGCTAGCTTGCTGGTAGTTCAATTACATTATTTTTACCATTTTTTGTGCAGTTAACTACTGAAACTACAAAGAAATTGGGGTCGTGAAAGGAAAGGAATTATTATTATTATTTTTATGTTACCATAGCTTTTCTACTTTGTCAATTACAGTAACTGAGTAATCCTGTTTGGTACAATCTACAATACCCTGACTCTAGTTTCTGGAAGGCAGGTGTCTGACTGATGGACATTGTATGGGTATTTTATTTTTATTTTATTTTTTGGTTTATTACATGTGAACAAGTGGGGACATTTATTTAATTTGATTTTTTACTTTTGTTTTTACAAAGTTGTTTGAACTATTTTTTTTTAGTAGCTTTAGTGAACCAAGCTAGATTAGCTTTGCTGTAGTTCAACTTCTTCGAGTGTGAAGTAAAAGTAAGGTAGCCTGCAAAGATTTGCTTTCAAAGTAGCTTCCCCACTGGGGACATTGTTGATATTATTAATTACACCTGTGCTTTTCCTGCTTTGACAAGTCAAAATGTCTGCTGTGAAAAAAGCCTGTGGTAGAAGTTCACAGGTTCAGCAGAGATAGTGGGGGACATGCCAATCAAGCACAGTCCTGAGAAGAGGTCTCATCAGGTAAAATAAGTGAAAACACCTGTGAGGGTGAAACAGTTTGTCATGCTGCTTTCTGTAGCTGTGGCCATTAATCTTGCCTGGTGTATGTTCTCTGAATCTGTTATCAGTATCCTTATGAATCACTGTTGCCATATTCCATCTGGATACTGTTACACCTCTTATTTGCATCTGCAGATTCACAGTCAGCTGCAGTGAGTGATCCCTGCCCTGGATTCAAGCTGAAGGAAGTGAAACTCCCTTTGTATCCTGCAGATGGCACCACAGGAACACAGTTACAGCAAAGGCAATAAGGTAAAAGAGCTCTAATGCTGTGCACTGGGTGGCTAAGGTATATCATTAATATGATAGATCAACTTGTGAAATTCTCAGTTTTCATTTATTTTAGAGATAAAATAGATTCATTTAATGATTGTCTGGAAAATCATTAAAATTGTGTATAAAAAAACCCCATCAAACGGAGTACAAACTCCCCTCCTTATTAATTCCAACAAAATGTATATTTGAGAACTTCTCCAACGTATCCTGGTGAAATAAACCACCCTCTCTAATCATAACTTATAATTACACACACAGAGTTTATTAATGACTTCTTCTCATGCAGCAGAGAAAAAAGATCTGGGATTCATCGCAAATTAGTTTGGCTCTCTCAATTAGGAAAACATTTAATCAGCTCAATTTTCTTCCACTGGGATTTCTGCCTAATTCCATCCAAGGGCCCGTGGTTAGCAGGGTAATGTGTTTTTTATTGTACTCCATGGTTGTGAATGGAGCTAACAGTTTTTGCAGCAGAGCCTGCATGGGCTGCAAAGAAAGGGGGGGAAAAAAACCCCTAATTCCTTCCAACACTCCCTTCAGGGCTACACTGGACTTCTAATTACACCGAAAGAAAAAAACACTCAAGGGTGTTAAAGTGTTTATAGATTGTTTTTATGTGTAAGGACTGAAATGTTTAAGGGTGCTCAGCAGTGCTTTATATGCTTACTGACACAGTTTAAATGCTATTTGATCAATCTGATGACTTGACCGCAATTGTTAACTGCAGCAATTGCTTCTGTGACGGACTTATACCATGCTTTATTCCCCAAACGTTCTTGATCATCTTGTCTTAATCAGGACAATGTAAATTTAAACGTTGGGGAATAATAGTGTGTTCCATTTGTACTGGGAAGTCAGAATTTTGAGTTCTCAGTCGGAAATTTCAACTGGAACGCCCCCTGAAGTCAGATTTCTGACTCGGAAAGTTGGAGGAACCTCACCAGCTTGACCTTTGTATCTTGAGAATGCACACGAGTACTCGTACTGGTGGTGGTAACCAAGAAATGTCACAATTCACTAGCAAAAGGCAGGGAAGAAGACTGCTAGCAAGCAAACATTGATATTAAAATGATATCAAATTGTGTGTTTTCACTGGAAACAGATGCATGTATATAATCCAGTGTAATTTAATCTTATTGATATCAGCCTCACTGTTTACTGTTCACTCTTCTACAGCCGTATTAGAGCTGTATTAAGTTACTGATAATGTCATCAGGGTTGTTGTCATCTTGTCACAATAGTTTAGTTTCTACAGATTTGACAGAAAGCCTGTGATACAAAGTGGTGGCATGGGGTTTGTAAGATGTGGATGTTTACCAGGCAGGGAGACTCTAAAGAAAAGATGCCATTGAGGGCCATTATGGGAAATGTAGGACTGAGTGCTGGAGCTTCCCCCATGCTAGGGACTAATGCTGTGATCCAGTCAAAGGCGGAGGTCGGAATTTCCCAGCTGAAATTTCCAACTTCCAACCTCCAAGCGTTCCAGGTGAACGAAGCCAAATGTAAACGAAAAACATGGCTGACCGTGACAAACTGATGTTTCTTTGGCAAGTGTACACACAATTGATCTCTCAGCCGTGCAGCCTCCTTGCATATATAAAAGAAACAGTGTAGGCATGAGGTGCCAGACGCCATTATACATTTTATTTTATGGCACTTTTATACTTGGAAACGTATCTAAATATTCCATTCACTTGCCTAATACAAACCCTATAGTCTACAAATACATCCTACCCCCCTCCCCTATTGATTGAAATGTACAAGAGAAGAAATAAATTACATGATTACATTTACAGTGTGCGCTTCCATTGGTGCCGCCATTGTTGTGTGACGTCAGACAACTGCTTCTTCATGAAGTCAGGGTAGATGGATTTGCCCCGAGTTTACAAGTAGGAACTCAGAGTTTGATTTAGGATATCTCAACCTCTGCTGCTTTGATTTGGACTATTCTTTGTTTTATCTGTCTACTGCAAGTCCACCAACATTATGGAAGTGCAATACTAAAACACTTGAGTACCCCTTTTAAACAAGTTTGTAGTTATGTGATGAGACAGTGGTCATGACTGAAAGTGATCAGTCTATTTTCTTCACTTATTTGCTGGAAAATTGTCAGTATTCCCACAACTTCTCTCATGAGGAGACAGTACAGAGTGCCCATTGGGCCTTTGTATGGTGCCATGTTGCCCTTTTACTGTGATAGAAATAAGATCTCAACATGTAAGCATTTCAGTTTTTGTCATTATTCAAAGGGGCATTTGAAATAGCAGAGTTTTTATTTTAGGTTTCAGCTAAAGAACTGTCCTTTTGGTCCCTGGATGTCTTCAAAGTCAGCAGGATTGTGTTGTCAGACCTCTGGGAGGGAGGCAGAGGTATTGTGCTTCATCAGATATAAACCCAGCAGACAGTCTGTGCAGGACGGTACAGAAGGTTCAGACTGAAAGGGTAGAACACTCTCCCTGCCTCTGTCTGACAAGGCCTCTACTCTGCTCTGTAGTTAAGTGACATGAATACATTTTAATAGTATTAACCATCATCCAGTTCATTTCTAGGAAATTCAAACTATGATATACTCTCATTGTCTTTATTCTATTGACTGAAATTTCTTTTGCCCCATTGCCTTAGCATTTTTATATCAATTCCAGCTTCTTGTAATGAATATGGAGGATCCTGTCCTCTACTGTGGCCTAACTTAAGGTTTTTCTTTTATTTCCGATTTAATATGAGTTGAAATAGGACATTGGAATGACTTTTTTTTTCCACAAAATCCTTTACTTAGAAAACATTGAACATAATCATATCATATCCTATTCTTGCATTTCTGATTGATATTTTTGTGAGCCTGAATTGAAACAAGCCAAGGCTGCCTGTCTAGCCTCCAGCCCCCTCTGGGACTGATCCTGTGGCTCTACTTGGAGAAAATGGACTGGCCAAGGACCTTGGCTTTCCAATACACTTTTTTTTTTTTCTTTTTTACTCTTCAGTTCCCGATAAAGATCAGCAATCTGGCTGCTCTATTTTTAGTGAAGATATTACAGGGAGGGAGAAGGGGGCCAACAAGAGACTCAAAACGCTATTTGCTTCCTGTATTGATCAGTGCAAGGATGGCTGTTTATAGGCAAGGACCGTCTTGACCCACTATAGTCCCAAATACTTCTGTGATGAATGGCCTCATTAGTAAAACATTAAAAGGCCTCAACACCCCAATTTAAGATTCACCAGCTGATTCATTTTAAATCGAAATGGGAAGCAGCAGGTCGTGGAAAATGAGTAATGTTACCACAGAATGTGTTTTTCAAAGAGTTTATGTGCTGTATGACCTAAACTGACCTCTGTTGGTCATCAGTAAGAATTCCAGGAAGGCTGACCTGAAAATGTAATTGATGTAGTTTATTGTCTTAAGGGACTCTACAGCGGGTCCATCAGGTGCATTGGCAATTGTACTACTCTACTACACTACAGTTAAAGCCAAATCCATTTACAGTAACTGCAGTTTTAATAGTGTACTGAACATATTTGTTACTTTGATGTGGAACACCAGGGTAGCTGCTGTGGGGCTGCTACTTGAGGTTGAATGATGTTGACACACTGATTGGGAAATTTACATTGGCTCAAAAAAACATAAATTTAGTTTATTTTATACATTTTTGGTGGATCTTCTGCAAATATGAATTGATGATAAAATTGGTCACAAATATACATACAGTGCAGCAACTTTCAGTATTGTATATTATAAATACTGGTGGCATAGAAAGTTCCAAAATGTCAACTGTATGAGATAGCCTCTTAACTTCTTGTCAGTGATTATGATTTATAATAACTAATAGAGCTTCGTCACTGCATGCATTAGATGGAGCCACAAACATCACAGTGGAAAAGTCTAAAGAGCTCAGTACAGATCTGAGAGAGTGCATAATAGATTTAGATCATCAGAGCAAACAATTACTGTACAATTAGTACTGCTTACAGTTGTCTCTTTGCCGAGGTCTGGAAGAAAACCCCAACTGTCGACATATGCTGAGAGACTATTGGTTCGGATGGTCAGATTTAATCCAAGAATTGCCAAAAAACAGGTCTGCTGTTACTGTCGTCAGTCAAACAAGTACTACATCGCCATTGGCCTGAGAGGCTACCCCTTCTCCAAAATCAGAACCTTAAAGCTCGACTCAAGATTGCTCCTGATCACATGAACAAACAAAAACGAGGAAAGGTGACCTATTCAACCCTAAAAACACCGTACCTACTGTCAAGCATGCTGGTGGAAGTGGTGCATTGCAGAAAGTGGACAGAGTAATGAAGAAGGAAGATTACATCAGAATTCTTCAAGACAACATCGAACCATCAGGTAGAAAGTCAAATCTTGGACAGAACGGAGTGTTCCAACAGGACAATGACCCTAAACACACATCAAAAGTGGTTTTGGGATGACCAAATCAAGCTAAAATTAAGCTTTTGCAATGACCCTCCCAAAGTCCTGACCTCAACCCCACTGAAAATATGTGGACTGCCATGAAAAAACAAGTGCAAGAAAACCAACACATTTGGGTGAACCAATGTTGCCAAGAAAGGCAATAAACAATCCAACCAAAATTCATCCAGAAGCTTGTTGATGTCTACCAAAAGCAGCTGATTGAGATGAAAATGGCTAAAGGACATGCAACCAAATACTAGCTGTGCTGTATGTATATTTTTGACCCATTAGATTTTGTTCTGTTGTTTGCAGAAGAAAACAGCTGCATAAATAAATGTAATCCCAATGCTGCCATCATATACATGTCCCTTATAAGTGTTGTAAGCTTCACCACTCAGCACATGGTACCATCGTTGTATGTTCAGCTGATAAACACGGTGGTAGCAGCCGCAGCAGTTGCTGCTTGCTTCCATTATGTTTCATTGTAGTTTAATGGAACCTGAATAAATAAACCCTAACCTGTACTAAAACCATTTGTCACTCTTGCTGTCAGGTAGTCCTATCTGTTTTAATACTAACATTCAATTCAACACCAACTTATCTTCTCTCCCCTCCCCTCCTTGTAAATTACAGTAACTTGCAATTGACACATTTTCATGACAGAGAAAAGATAGCTGGCTAATTGGTGCAGATAACTACATACAGAGAAAAGTCTAATAGATCTGACTATTATACTATATTCCTTTTGTTCTTTGTATCGTATCTTTCTTATTGAAATACAAATAAGAAAAACAGGTAGCCTATTGGCTACTCAAAATATTGAAACAATCTCTCAGATGAGGTCACGGTCATTCCCATATTAATATATAACCTATAATATGTGCTAAGGGATTTACTGCTCTGATCATCACTATTCACAAGGGCTCAACACATTATGTTCAAATCACTCTGTTGGCAACATGGGTGAACAGCTGTCACTATAAATGGAAATCTCCGCTGTATCTATCACTATAGTATGAGGCAATTAATAGATGGACAAATGAATCACCTTTATTCCTGCCAGTTTAGGCCTAATTAATTCAGTTTAAAATGCTGAAGAGCCATTCAAATTTGGACCAAAATGTGTCAACGTAGCTCCAATCTCGGAACCCATCGGCTATTGTCTGATGATGATTTAGCCTCTGGGGGCAATGTTTCAGGGCTTCTGGTGTAGCCAGCAGATATTCAGATAATGGATATCCGGGCCAAGACTTCCTCGTCCGTGCGCCGGTCATTGTTTACAGTCCGATTAGCAATCTCGGAACCCATCTGCTATCGTCTGACGACAATTTGAATGCAGATAAATTTGAAAAAGCTAATAAAAAGCTCATCTCTAGGGTTCTGAGATTGATAAAAGGCTAAATCGTTGTCAGACGATAGCCGATGGATTGCAACCAAAGCCCGCTCTACTACTTGGACTACAAACAGACTACAAATGGAAACCAGAACGCTTCAGAAGCCAAAATTTTGTCCCTTGCCTACAGATTCTGCATTCATATGCAGACATTTGTTTATAGAGATTAGTGTAGCTCATACTGAAATAAATGATCATTTAAAAAACAAGAAATAATTATAAACTTGTTAATTATTTCCATTTTTAAATCCAGAATTTAAAACCAGAAAGAGGTCTCTATCTCAGCAGATTGATCAAGACAAGTAAAGAGTAATTAGGTTACTCAGAGGTTGCACTTTTACAAAGCAGCCTTACATCAGGGAATAATGATGCATGTAATTATAGGCTGAGCTGCCTGCTGTGTCTCCTCGTTGATTGAGCTGTGCTTAGATTCCCTAAAGATGTCACTCTTTCCTTCTCGTACACTGTGGAGAGTGGAGACTGTCAGATGACGGGCCTTATGGCAGACAGCTGCATCTTTTGCTTTTATCCACAAAACCTTTCAGTTTCAGGAGTGCAGTTTTTTTTTTTAGCATCTCTCTCGCTCTCGCTCACATTTTCTAACTCGTATCAAGGCTTATTTATGTGTTGGGGGGGATAAATAGAGAGATAATGTCTGAACCAAGTAACACTTGCATGATTTGTCAAGAGGCATGTGAACCTGCAAACAGACTAATTGGGCCCACATGTCTAACTTTAACTTCCCACGTGGCCGGTTCACAACAACATTGTCAACATAAAAACAAAATCTAGTTTTAATACCTTACTTTATTATTTCAGTGGATATCATGCCTACATTGTGCATATTCTAAAATAATGTTTGTTTACTCAAATTACCATAATCTAACACATACAGATCTGGAGTAAGATAGTGTTCCAGTATAGAGATACTGGTTGGTTTCTGTGCCCTAGGCAAAATGTAATAAAGCTGTTATGTAATGAAGATGTTATAGAGTGCTGCAGGGATGACGTATTTCTGTAGGCCAACCTGGAAGTTAGCATCGCCCTGGTTCCCTCAACAAAAAGCCAATGGGATTTTTCCATTGGATTTTGGGTTGTTGCAGAAAATAAGCTCTGTGGCAAACAAACGTTTATGATACTTGCATGTTTTGTTCAGCAAGATAATCTTCACTAATGAACACCACTTTTATGATTTTTGAAGCGTAAATGCAATCGCCAGAAGTAAGAAGCTAACGTTAGGCTATAAACGAACTACACCACGGTCGCATGACTTCAACGTCACCACCACTAAGCTTCCAACTTGTAATTTGATTTCGCACGTTTACCTCTTCTACAAAAGCCTTTGGGAAGGTTTGGGTTAGAATAGTTTGCAAGAGCGCGAGTATAAACACAACAAGGCTGTAAAGGTGGACGAGTAGATGAGTTTCTGTGTTTGGCGTGATGACGTTTAATGTCCCCGACAACCTCTGTAGTCTCATTTAGCCACTTGTTAGCAACCGCCTTTTTAAAGACACGTAAAAGCTTCAAAATTCACGAGTGGGGTATTTACTGACGTATTTTATGTCGTAGAACAAAACGTGAAAATCTCTTAAGCTTGTGTTAACCACAGACCTTATTTCAGGCATTTAATCAAAAACCCATTCAAGGAACCCATCGACTTTGAGACGAGGGAACCGGAAGTGCAAAAATGCTAACTAATTTCTGGGTTTTAGGACTCATTCCTCCAGCACTCTATATCGTCTGCACTGTGACATATGACAAGCAACAAGACACATAAGCCAACACAATTCACAGAGAGTGGGAGGAATTTGGGGGGGGGATCAATAGGGGACCAGAGTTAATTTTTGCCCTTGGGCCCCCCAGCAGGTTAATCCGGCCCTGCATACCTCTATAACTAGTGCTACCCCTACTGCTACTATTATACTACTGCCTGCCTCTAATTTAGTATTACTTTACTTTTACTTTGCTGATACCTTCATGCCAACACCATTTGACAGGAGGCACACCAGCTCCCTCCAACATCTCAATCTTCTCCTCTTATGTGATTAAGCTTTTGGTTTTGTTGACTTTATAAGATCTGTTTGTTCGTGTATTCTTGTTTTTTGAGAGACCTTTTTCAGAGTAGATTCAAACTACTACTTCTGCATCTTCTACATCTAATAGTACTAATTATAAATATTAATATTACTAGTATTGTTCCTTGTTCATTCTCAGTTAACGTGTCAGTTATTTTCACTAATTTAAGGATTAATGGACTCATCGTTTTGTCCATAAAATGTCAGAAAATAGTAAAAAATGCCCACCACAATTTTCCAAAGCCTGAGTTGACACATTCACATTGTTTGTTTTGTCTTCACCAACAGTACTTGGCTTAATATCACTGACGAATGAGATACCCGGCAGATATTCACATTTTAGAAGCTGGAACATTTATTCATAATTTTTTGGTATTTTTGGTCCAAAAATGACCTAAAAATGAATTATCAAAATAACAGACTGATGGATAAATCGACTAGTTTCAGCTCTACACCACCATTGCTGTTGCCCTATAAAATCAGGGGGTCATAGGTCACACTGTGCTGTCAGGGATAAAAGGGACTAGTTCAAGGCCAATTCAGCAGTGCAGATTCTGCAACACAAGGGATTAAAACGCAGTCTGCACATTATTTATACACACATAGAGGATGTTAAGGCTCAAAACACAAGGCAGTGCTGTTCCCTCATTCTGTGATGCTCCAGAAGAAAAACCTCCTCTCCTCTTAAACACACATATGTGAAATCCCATAGGCCTAGATAAGAATAAATTAATCCAATTAAACCTGTAATGCCAGGTAGTAATCATAACCCCCTGGGTTTATTTACAACAATTTAAGGATGAAAACTGACAAAGGATGCTGTAAGCTACTTGTGTTACCATGACCTGTTGATGATGAAAGCCTTGAATCACAATAAAAAGCAGTTGTTCTTGAAAGACAGTTGAAAGTTTGTTATTCATAATTAAATTATCTGTTCATTAAAGTGAACATTGTTTTCAGTCCTATCATTTCTCAGCAACCAAAACTGGCTTCCTGATTGGAGAAAAATCACTTGATCAGGATGCAAATGTTCCCTCTAGTTTGTTTTTATCGAGCCAAACCGAAAACAGCACTGGAGATGAGCGCTGATTCATTTCCCTGAAGCTAACTTCTCCTGATTTTTAACTCTAAAGCAAATAAACAAGAGCATTGGAGTCTAACTGAAAAGACGTGCAATGGGTGACTTCGAGTGATGAGTAAAGAGCCGACATTACTTTTTTTTTTTTTAAGGAATCTCGGGTATTCTATTACATGTTTTGGAGTAACGAGCCCGACGCTGACGAGCGGTTGTGCGTCTTGGAGAGGGCAGGGACGCCGGAGACGCGCAAAGGCAGCAGCAGCGCAGTCTGTTTGGAGCCACTGGTTGAGATCATTCAACACTCCGAGCACTGACTGTCTGAACGGATTGTGGGATACAAATCGACGACCTCCGCATCCCCGAAATCTTCCTAAACAAACGATGGACATCCTCCTCGGCCCCCTAAATAGCCACGAAAGCGTCGGATGAGTGAAATCGGAGATGCTGCGCACCTCGGCCAAAATCCTGGAGCTTTTTTGAACAGGACTGTGGGTGTGTGCGCGTCGGGCTCGCCGTTACCTCCGGACTGCACTCGCCAACTTCCCCCGCTTTCCATCAAGTCATGTCTGATACAGAGCGATGGGCAAGTTTGACGACAACGAGAGGATAATCCTCAACGTCGGGGGCACCAGGCACGAAACCTACAAAACCACCCTGAAGACCCTGCCGGGGACGCGTCTGGCCCTGCTCGCCTCCGACTCGGACATCGACTCCGTGCTGGATCAGCTGCAACAAGTCCCCGGCTTCATCGAGTACAACGCGCGGACCAACGAGTACTTCTTCGACCGCCACCCGGGTGTCTTCGCCTACGTGCTCAACTACTACCGCACCGGGAAACTCCACTGCCCGGCGGATGTGTGCGGACCGCTGTTCGAGGAGGAGCTCTCCTTCTGGGGCATCGATGAGACGGACGTGGAGCCCTGCTGCTGGATGACATACCGGCAACACCGGGACGCGGAGGAAGCTCTGGACGTGTTCGAGCTCAACGTGGACAACGGGGACGAGGACGACGAGATAGGGAAGCGGCTCGGCATTGAGGATGTGGCTGCTGACGGTAATATCAGCCTGTGGAGGAAGTGGCAGCCGGTGATCTGGAATCTATTCGAGGATCCCTATTCCTCCAGGGCAGCGAGGGTAAGGGCGCACCGCTGCGTCTGGTGCTCTCCAAACATACACAGTTTCCCCCACTTTACACCTCACTTCCCACTTACTTTTCATTCAAGGAAACACACTCTGTAACTTGCCCATTTGAAAAAGTTATTTTAACCCCAAATCTTCCAGAAAGAGTAAAGAAAGTAACTTATAAGTTGGTATAAAGTGTCAAAAACGTGCTTTCTAAAAAGTGAGAGGTGTTGCAGTGGTGTGAGATCATTGCTTCCAACCTTTCATTCCATTTGAATCATATTGAGATATTTTATTTCTCCACTGAAGCAATCTGATTCATTTCAAGATAGTGACACTTTGAGCCTGATTTGGGAACAGGTGCCATTATCCCTTCAACAAAAGCAGATTTTTCAATTTGTCATAAGCAAACAAGGTGTTAACACTCTGTCAGGGTGGATATTCATAGCAGCAGTGTATTTTAGGTGTGTAAGCCCGTGCCAAACAGAGGCTTTAGCCTACATTTGTTGCACTCTGATGCTGTTTATTTTAGCCACGCATCCTATGTCTGTGTTACTCTGTTGTTCCTGTTGCAAGAGCTTTTGTTTATTGGGTTACAGCTCTAGAAATGTCATTTCCACACACACTCGCACACAGCGTTAGTTTTAGTTGCCCATTTAGATCGAATTCAGTGCCCCTTTCTGCTCCAAACCGCATCCCAGAAATGCTAAACACATAAGAAATGTGTGGGACTTTTATCTTTTCCAAAATGAGTGCAGTGCCTCATGCTGAGAATAGGAGAGATGTAAACTTATAGGCCACATGTGGCATCTTTGTCATTCCTTTCATTAGGTTTTTTTTTTTTTTTACACTCAGGCACAATCGTTAAGTGTGTGACAAATAACAAGTTTGAAGTTTGACGTTTTTATCTGGATGGAGTGCAGCTGAAAGGCATGACATCCCAGCAGGCAAAACTGATGTGTATTGTCTTTTTGAATCTCTTAGCAGCACAAGGTTAGTTGTTAGAAAATAACACCACACACATTCTCAGATATTATAAATCAATACATTATCTGTTTATCAGACCATTTTTGAATAGTTAAAATTCAGTGTGTTGACCTTTTACTTTATTCATTTTAGACCCTTACTCTCAGTGAAGGACAGGGACTCTGCTAAGCTTGCATTAGGCTGCTGGTGAATTCTGTGACTGATGAGGTTAGGAATTAAACACTAAGTCACAAAAGGGAAAAAAAACAAACTTACTGATGTTTTATATCTGCTGTCAGTGGCTAAGTACCTGCTGTGCAGTGGTGGAAAGTAACTAAGTACATTTACTCAAGTACTGTACAATTTAGAGGTACTTGCACTTGAGTATTTCCATTTTCTGCTACTTTATACTTCTACGCCACTACATTTCAGAGGGAAATATTGTACTTTGTACTACTACATTAATTTGATACCTTTGGTTACTAGTTACTTTATAGATTCGATAGATTCGGACAAATAGAAAATATAATCAACAAATAAATTATGATGTATTATTATGGATAATATTTTATTGATCCCTTGGTGAAATTCACTTGCTACCTGACTGTGTGTGTGTGTGTGTGTGTGTGTGTGTATGTATGTATGTATGTATGTATGTATGTGTGTATATATATAATGAAAAATAAGCTCCGCCTTGGCCAGAACCAACAAGTAATTTACATGATAATTAATCAATAAGTATAATTCAATACTATAATTGGTACTTTAAGCATATTTTGATGCTAGTACTTTTGTACTTTTTACTTAAGTAAAGTTTTGAATGCAGGACTTTTCCTTGGACCAGAGTATTTCTACACTGTGGTATTGCTACTTTTACATAAAGTAAAAGTACTTCATACACTACTACTGCTGTGACATCACTGATTGGGGTGTGGCCAGAGGTGACATAGTCTGAAAGTTTCCACCTCTAGAGGGCAGTGCTGAAGTCGCTTTCTGTTGCACAATATATGTGATTAAATGTAGTTTTTCGAGCTATTCCTTTGAACCATCATAGGACACTAAAACTTGATACTAAAGCCAGATTGATAAAATTCTTCTGGAATCAGCAGCGCTTTAAGGGCCCTGTCACACCAACAAAAAACACTAGCAGAAGGCTCTAGGAAATAAAAGCAGTGTTGGGTGGCTTTACTGTAGCCACAGCATAATGCACTGTGTTGAATACATGCACATACCAGTAAAAATACTGTGTAGTCTGTCCCTTAGCATTGTGCTAATGTATTGTTTAGGAGAAAATGATTCCTGCTGTGATGTGCTTTTCCAAAATTGTACAGTCCTAATGTTTGACCACCTGTATCCTGTAGCAACTTACACCAACGCAGCCCTTTGGGTAGTTTTGCCAAAATGCTCCTGAATCAACCAGGAGCCAGAAGCTGATATTAGCCCATTATACTAATCTAACTTCTAGTTCATGGTAGCTTTCCTTTCAGCATCTCCTTTGAAAGGATCTAGCCTCTAACTATTTTGTGAAATGGGTTATTAAACTATTTGTGACCATAGTTTGAATGCTATTTCAGAGACTGTTTATCTGGCAAAAATAATTCTGGGAAAGAATTGTGAATATTTTAAAGTTTTTTTTGTTTTTTTTACATTTCACAATCAAATGGTCATATTTGGTCAAAGAACATCAGTACAAATTGTCAGGTATTTTTAAGTCTTTATTTGTCTCCCCATTAGCTGCTACCATGAAGTACTATTTCATGCAGTTAACATAATCTACATCTATCCTGCTATAGTGCTATAGTGTTGTATTGTATTTGTCCTGCATCAGTGGTAAATACAGTGGAAGCAGGAGTTCCCCATTGTTGAAATTCTCCTGTATCAGACCAATATTATCATCTCTTGTAATTCTTTGATTACCACCAACAGCTAAAAAGCGAGCATAATGTCATTTAGTAACAGAAACGGCATTGGTTTCATTTCATCAGGTAGCTGTTTGAACAGGACTACATGGACTTTTATATGAGGTTTTGTGGGAATGCTGGGAAATAAGACAAATATCTTTGATATATGATATATTTTAGGAGGAAAAAGAATTTACCTTTAAACTATCCCCTTTGTTAAAGATACAATCCAGATTTTGTGTTTTTCCAGAACAACATCAACTCAATGTTCGTTTATCCTGGAGTTACAGTATTCCCAGTGATCAGTTTGGCCTGTTTATTCAATCAATATTTAATTGTTTCCTCTGTCGCCCAATTCCAGAGTCTGTCTCCCATCTAGATTTTTCATGAAAGGGCTGGAGGAGTGTGTGTGTGTGTGGTGAGGGTGGTATCGCCTTGTATCACGTCCTCCTCTCACAATCCACCAGAAAACCTTCAGCAAGGACAGAGATGTGTCTTTATGTGTGAAAGGAATACTGATACAGGATATGTACTTTATAATTAGAAGATATTTCAGAGTGTAATACTTCAACTTGATATTACACCTAGATATCATTCCCAAAGCTCAGTCTGAGGTTACATTAACATTACATTACAGTTAGCCTTCCAGCCACAGCTTTAAATCATTCATTTTAAGAGAGAAACTTTAGATGACCACAAAAGTCTGTTGTTCCTTGTACTCTTCCACCAAATGTCATTGGTAATTTCATTAGTGATTACCCTGCTGACAGAGAAACTAGCAGGGATGCATTAAAGGTAAATATTGAGTTAGTTTCAGAGATGCTTCACTGGCAGAAGGTAGCTGATGGAGCTGAATGCTTGTGTTTACAACACACATACATCTGTCTCCCTGCACCAACACTCACCCAGTATGCACACACAGAAAAGTCACGCCACATTTCCCTGCCACCAATACCACACAGAAGCATCTGTTTGTAGTTGAAGAAGTGCCTTCAAATCTCTGCTGCCTGCATACGAACCACGTTCCCCGATGGCGACGATGCTCCACCTGCAGCCATGTTAGGCCTCAGTTTGGTGGCAGCATGCAGAGAGATACTGCTCCACCTTGATGCCTAAACATTTCCTCTGTTATTAAAGGCCAGCTGGCTTTTGGTTCACTTTTATTACAACTCCCATACACAGAGAAAGGCTCTGCATATGTGTGTGTGAGATAAAGAGAGGTGATGTGTAGTATGAAAGCGTGTGTGTGTGTGTGTGTGTAAGATGGCCCCAGGGGGCACTAATCTGCCCCCTGACAAGGCATTAGGAGAGAGTGTGGAATTATCCTCCATGGAAATGAAAGGTGTAAATTTCCGCCTGGTGGAAAGCTCAGTCCTCTTACACGGTTCACCTTTGATCCTGACACCACAGAGGTGACAGTATTAACTGTGAAGTGCTCTTTAACAGCAGAAATTACATTAAACTTAGTGGTGTGGTGGTGAATAAAAAGATGGATGGATCATGTACATCTGAACAGTGATCATCATATGGCAATCAATCACCATTTGCAGAAAGGCTCTGAATCATTATATCATACTTACCATGACGTGTTAAAGACATCGTAAAGGTTATAATTATAGTAGGTTAGGAAATGGTTTATGTCACTGAATCATTTGACGCAGTGAAAATATGAAATTTAATGTAAAAAAAAAAAGAAAGCAACATATTAATGAATAGCCTTAAAGTATTTTTTCAAGTCTACTGTATCTTAATATAATGCTTGCATGACATATGTACGTTGAAATAGTTATTGGTCACTGCAAGCAACCAATGAGCAATCCCATACCTACATGCTTTAAAAGGAGCACATCAGTTATTGTGTTTCCTGCTCCAAGAAGTCACCGACCACTGTAGTTTAAAGTAAATGAGCAATCAGTGTTACCCACCAAAATGCACAGTTTGTATCCTTACGGTCTAACAAACGTGATAAATGCATTTCCTTTCTCATAAAACCTGCTTTGTTTAGATCCATGTTTGCTAGTAAACACTCTTCTTCTTCTTTGCTGGTGCATTGCTGCGTTTCTTGGAGCATTGCTGCCACCTGTTGATCAGTGGAATAGTTTGAACCATTGGCTGGACTGTGTATCCCGTCACCTGCGTGCGCATACACAAACCATGGACTGTATATAAAGATGGACGACGCGTCTCCACTTCCTCTCACTGTACAAAAGTGAAGCCAAAATATCCCGGATACAGGCGCTGCCATCTTGCGCTGGTGACGTAATTTGGAGCCAGAGTCTGCGCAGTAGTGATCTGCAGTCCGAGGTCCCGCCCATACACCTGCCCAAACCAATCACAAGCACACCACAAGTTGTCAATCATGACGCCTGAAACCCTTTTTATAGCATCACATAACTAATTAAAACCAAACTTATCAGAAAAATTAACACTTGAACAAACATCAGTGTGATAAGAACTACCTAAAATGACAGAAACCATCTGCCATTCATGTACTTTGACTTTTCAGTTTGGGCCATGTCCCATCTGCTAACATGGAGGGGGCGGGGTTTATGACCTATACTGCAGCCAGCCACCAGGGGACGATCCAGATGTTTTGGCTATGGCACAAACAACAAACACTCATATACAAACAGCTGCATAGCGCTACTAGAGGTCCAAAACGCCACAGGATAACTTTCTGAAAAAAAAAAAAAAAGACTAATTGTAAGCCACTGGTCAGGTGGTTTGGCAAATGTGCTCGATTGCTTCATGGAACGAAAATGGAAGAGGGTGTTGTACTTGCAGAGCAAACAGAGCTGAAACTTTCAGAGTGTCTAATGCTAGCTAATGGTGGATGTAGTAAAAGCGTATTGCAAAATCATTTTACCAATTAACAGCTCCTAACTTGCTCTTCAATTAAACACAGACCGTGCAGTCGGGGAGGGAGGGCAAGCAAAACCGCCCTCTTTGCAACAGGAGCGACAGGGTTTATGGGAAAGGATTTGTGGTCTTAAATTTGGGAGGCACTAGCTCTAACAGCATCACAGAGCACCAAGCCTCTCCATCATTGTCTCATTTGTTTACAGTAATTACAGTATATCCCAACTAATCTGTCAATTCTCCACAAACAGCAGCTTCATTAACAGCATAATAACTGGCATCAGATCAGCTGTCTGTGGCTGTCAGAAAGCCTTTCATGAGTTGGTTTATCCAGGTAAGCTGAAAAACCCAAAAGTCTCGTCTGTCCCTTTAACCAACTCGTCCACGAGTGTTCATGTGCCAGCAGTCAGCAGTAGCAGGCGTGTTTCTCTGGGCTCCCCACGCTGTTTCTATTGTTATAGCCATCACGTTCTCCTTCACTCTCAATGCTGCCTCTTTAATCTGCATGCAGTGTATTTTAAAAGCGGCTGTCGATGTGTTCACTTGTCTGTGTGAGATAGACAGAGGGAGAGTTTGTGGTTGATTTTCCTGTATGTTTATGATTGTGTTTCTGAAAAGGAAAAGAGTGAGAATGTATATGGCTGTTTTCTATATGTGTGTGTGTGTGTGTGTGTGTGTGTGTGTTCTTCTTCTTCTCTATGTGTTAACCTGTTTGTTTGTCCCTCTCATATCTCTGTAGTTGGCCATTTCTGGATTGGGATGGTAACAAAAAAAATAAAGAAATAACACTCACCATCTTTTTCATTTCCCATGTCTGCGCTCCGAGGCAGAGGTTTAACTCATGCCTGACTTTGTAGTCCCCCCCCACACACCTCACCCTCACCCACCCACCCACGCATCCCCCCATCCTCCCATGATCCCATCTGAGACTGCAGCTTGCTTTCTTCCACTTAAGAGGTTAAAAACCCAAACCGTCTGGGTGCCGCCTGCCGCACGCCTGAAGATACCAAAGCCAGGCTGCACGCTCAGCCTGCCTGTTGTCATGGCAACATCATCGCTCATCACCACGGCCTGTTTTCATTCAGATCCGTCCGGTCTGTGAAACTGATTGATTTCAGAAATCTGCTCGACCATGAACCCTTATTGCTCAGTAACCCCTTGCGTGCTAGCTTGTTACTTTTGAGGCAGCGATGCAAAAAAAGGGTGTTGGAGCATCACTAACACAACCGATCCATGTGTGCATGTCTCTGTAACTGCTGTCTTATTGCTGTCAGAGGTGACACATTGTGATGTGCTTTAGCATCTTTACCTTTTGTTTCTGTCTAACTAGAACTACAGGTGTCCAAGGGCCTGCCTGCCTCATCAGAAAAACCTGTCCAATCATATTGTGCAGAGTCTGAGGTTGTAGGAGGCCAGGAAATGTGGCTGATCCGCTTCAAACAGACGGCAAGGCCTCGCTGAGTAAATAGTCTGACGTGTAAACAGCAGCAGACCTGACACTGGGTAGGAGAGCAGGGCAAATGGCTGCCCGAGTGTGGGCAGTGACGGCACGCTGCTGGGCATGTTTGTAGCCGCTGCCAGTCACGTTAATCTGCCCCGCCAATCATCATCCTGTGCTGCTTTGGTTGACTATAATAGCTCAGTGTACAGGAGAAGTGTGGAGGGCTGCAGCTATGGTAATTAGGAGAGAGGTTAGTATGAGGAAGCGTTGGTTCTGCTAAAGGTGTATTGTGAGATGTCAACATTTGGTGGTGTATTTGTTAGGGCTGTCCCCGATCAAAGATTTCCCTAGTCGACTAGTAGTCATTAGTTCAAGCTATTAGTCGACTAGTCGTCGCACATTTATGATATTAATTTTGTTTAAATTTACATTTTTTGGGGCGTCACAAAATGGTTTGAGTTCCAGGACTGAGAAAGAAGTAACATTGTTAACACTGTGCTACATTACAGAGAAATACAAAACCATAATAATGAGCCTTTAAAATATACATTTTACAAGCGCACACACGAAGTGAGCTGCCTGTTGCACCTTTTGTTTCCAACACGAATGAATGTAGTCGCCAATCTTCAGAAATAAAGTGTGCAGTGACTGTCAGGTAACCCTCCATCTGGTTAGAGGTCCATATGTCTATTGTGAAGCTGACTGCGGTACAACTTTTAATTTTCTTCAAAACTAATTCTTGCATTACGGTCTCACGCTTGGGAAGGCTGTACCCTGGCTCGAGGAATTTGCTTGAAACCTTCACTCCTGACGACGTTGACTGGTCTCATGTCAAGCACAACAACATCTGCTATTCTGTCTGTGATATCTCTTCCTTTTCTCGGGGGGTGTCTCATAACTAGTGTTTTCTGAGCCAATGTCGGACGCGAAGATGAAGTTGAGGCTCTGGAGTCATCTTTGCAGTATATTGGGGAATGCGCCTATAGAGAGAAATGCACATGAAGTTAAACATGCAGTAAGCGCGGTAATCTAGCTTTCCCAGTCACCACAAACACTTGGATAAGCCTAATAGCGCATATGACAAGATATTTATTTAGCTTCATATAGCCTTAACTTTGCAATTTGTTAAAGTCATTTTGTTTGTTAATGTCACCTTCTTGAGGTTGTCCTTTACACGCTCAAAATGAGCCCACATTTTGAAAGATTTCCTGCCTGACATGTCTAATAACTTTTTAATGACTAGACGCAGCTCCCGAATGAAGTTTGAGATTTGAGGAACACGAAGTCAGATGATCGTATAGGTTGTCAAGCCTATTTGGCTAAACTAATAGTAGATTATTACCCAAACTCTCGTAAACATCCTTCAGTTTACAGACCAACTTTCTGGTTCAATTTTGACATTGAGTACTATCCGTAGTTGTGTGCACACTTGTTCTGTGTCTCAAATCGCGTACTCCCGTTAGTACACTTACATTTGCACTTTGCACTTATGCACTCAAAATATTAAGTGTAAGTACGGAAGTGCGCAATTTGAGACACAGCATTGGTTTTGCATTGAGGGTTATTCATTTTGCACTCACTTTGATTTTACCTCCAAAGAAAGCTAGCTGTTAGCTTGTTTACAACCTGTCTGATCATCTTTCCCTGTCAGACTTCGATGTCGCCATGTTCTGGGATTGAAGCAAACTACACAAACATGAACAGGAATTATCCTTTTAAGTCACACATTGACTTGAACACTCAGCTGTAGTGGTTGCTGCTTGGTTTAGCCATTGCAGAAATTGCTGTTCATGCTAACTTTTGTGAACAGGATATAATGTAGTGTCATCACTATTGTACTTTATCAATACACTAGCAAAGCGGATATTTATTCATATGATGATGTAGTGAGCGTCCACCACCAACAAACGTGATAAAGTGCAGGAATGTGTCTTTGTGTGCACACAAAAGAGAAAGAAAGAGGCCTGCTGGATAGTTAATGAAAGAGACTCGTTCTGTATGCATGATTGGACCCCTTGCTCCCCTTGTTCGCTATATACGTCACCCCATCAGGCCTTGCTCTCTCTATCTGTCTGTCGGTCTCACCCTTTCTCCCCACCCCACTCTCTCACTCTCTCACACACTCACACACTCACACACACACACACACACACACACTCTACCGAAATGAAGACCATGCTCACTCTCTCTCTCTCTTGTAAAGGGACTTTTAAATTATTACGAAGTAGATTAAAGTGTCAGATTTGGCATATATGATGACTGTGTTACTCTGAGACCTTAAACTGGGTCTGTATCACTGACTTTGTGTGGCCTTTTTGAATCTTTGTAATAACTGTAGAATATTCATAGGGCAATTGGAAATTTGTTAAAGAAAGAAAGTTGTTGGTAAACATCGCTATGGAGATCTCTTCGTCCTTAATGGAATAGCTAGCAAAAGGCAGAAAAAAAAGCTTGTCTGCTTTCGGAAAGCTAAGTTTTGCAAATTTGTGGTGACTTTGGACACCAGTCGGCATGATATGCATTTGACTATGAATGAAGCATTTTGAAGCATGAGTGCATGTAGACTTTCCATGACAGCAGTGCTCCTCTTTGTCTCGTTAAAGGTTTCTACAGGTGTCAACACAGCATCTGACATGAGTGGTGCATTCGTTTCCATCCACCTTCTTCCTACAATATCCAGGCTGGATTTCTACAGGTGCAGGCCTGAGGAAAAACAAACAAAAACAGCACAAGGGTTGGTCATCAGATCGTGTTTAAATGCTGTGTGTATGTAGTGGAAATGTGTGGGAATAGAGGTCTCGGCGTGACAGTCACCTCAACACGGAAGACGTGGTGGTTTTCACAAAATGCATATGGCTCAATGTTAGCCAAATTAGACTAGCTGTATTGCTCAGTTTGCAAACAGAAACTGATGTCGCCGTGAGTGAAGACTGCGAGGAGTGCTGCTGAAACTGGAACGAATCAAAGGGAAGGAGACAGGTCTTGTTCTTTGATGTCCACCCCAGATACTGGATTATACAGTAGATAGATACGCTTCAGAGTCAGAGGTGCACTTAGGAATGGGTTGGGTAAGAGTTATGAATCATGCATTTATGGATGTGATGGCATGCATGCTGAAGGTGTGCTCCACCCGTCTTCCGTGCGCTGCCCGTCGACCGCCAGGAGGGGCCCTGATGTACTGTAGGTCCCGAGCTCCGTGAGCTGTAACAGATGTGCCATTTGTTTGGGCTTAATGCTGAATAATTAATGCTTATCCAATCACTCGTAAAGATTGAGCGCTTCCAGAGGACAATGGATTTACTGAAAGTTCTTTTGTCTGGCACCATTTGCACAGCCCCGACACTCCCGCATTAAAAGCTAATTAATAAATCAGACTTTCAGGCTGATTTGTGTTTCTTGACTCTGTGTCCCAGTTGGCTGACTGGGGCTGAGTCGCTGTCTTACAGAGAGCAGGTTAAGTTTGGGTTTAACCAACTGAACCCCTGTGTTTCCATTATTTCCCTTCATTCTCTTAAATAGCCTCAAAGTTAGATTTTTTCCACATTGTTTAATGTGTTTCAGAATTCAATTTATAGCTGCTGCAGTTTATTAAATAAGAAAATTACGTGTTTTATTGTAATTTTGGCATGTATATGACTGGTCAATAGACATCTAAACAACTGACAAAACAATTTTAACCCAAGGTCCACTTGTTGTGGAGGTATCGGCCATATCACACATTCTTTATCAGCATATTGAGTTTGCTCAGAAGTCACTTGTTATGGAACCATAGATGTGGATGTTCTGACTTTTGGTTTAAGTTGATTTTGAATTGAGATTGTTTTGTCAGCTGCTGTTTCCAAGGTCAAGAATGAACTGTCAAGCATCTAAACAAGGTCAAAACTTGACTGAATTTGGCTGAACAGTGAAAAGTTTCCTGGTTACATATAACCAGGCCTGAATACTTATTTTGTACCAACAGAAATGTGTGTGACATAACTCTAAACATTTGAGAACTTGGGCTTCTTTTGTTAAACTTGCCACTTGGGGGTATCGCAACAAGTTGCAAACACAACACTGATATATTATCATTAGATTTACACATCAAGCAGACACATTAGCTCTGATTTTGAGTCGTGTTTCTGGCCGGTGTCGACTATATTTGAGCATATAGTTAAAACCTGCTTCACTATGAAATAAACTCTTTAAACAGAAAATATGGTTATATATATACCTAGATGTCAAATATAACCTGGTTGTTTGTAGTCATTTGACCTGTGAAGCACCAAATCTATGCTTACTGGATTGAACAAAGGTTCTAAGGGTTTGAGTGTCACAAGGGAACATGCAGTCATAATAACTGAACCTCCAATGGGTCATTGTGGTTGCAAAGATTATTTTACATTAACATATATCACTGTTGTTTGAAAACATCATAAATCCAGTTTTGGTGATCATAATGTATGAGAAAATCCTCATTAAGCTGATTCAAAAATAACTGGTTAAATACAAACATGATCACAAATAAAAATCAGCTTTTAACCTGACATTGATATGCTCGTAACTTAAAATAATATCCCTGTCCGTCTACCTCCTCTGTCTAGGGTTTGATGTCCCGTCACTTAGCAACTGAAGGCTGATGCAATCTAATAAGCTGCACAGCCTTCAAACTTTTTTTTTTCCTTTGAGCCACAGAGTAAGTATTGAAGAAACTCTTTCCCGCTGCTTAGATTAACTCACATTGGTAGGAACGCACCCACAGAGCCTTCCAGACTTCACAGGCAAAGGTCAGGCCACATTTTCAGAGAGGTGTTTACTGTGTTTATGTCATCTTATTTTACTGCCAACAGTCACAGTCGCACGGTAGGCTCTTGGGTGACAGCAGACAGCTCAGCCATCCTCAACTGCACTCCTAGACACAGATGAGGGTGAGGCTGTAAACTGAAAATGTCACACCACCTTTGAGAAGACAGGGGCCTGATGTGCACAGAAAGAGATATCATCTCGTAATCATGGTGACAAGTTGCGGGCTAATCTTGGAATTCATATGCAGAATCTGTTTATAGCGATTAGTTGCAGGCTGACCCTCTCTGACAGCTTTGGTTGCGACTGAAGCTGTAAAATGTGTGGATTTTTCTGTCCCTAGAAAGCGAGGCATGGTAATGAACTCAGTGTTGCCGTTTTCTTGGTAACTTTGTCTGATGCTAATTGGTTAACCTGGTTACCCTGCTGGATCGACCCCTGGCTTTCAGCTCTGTCTACTGATCATTTACACTGGTTCAAAGACAGAGGCGGTTTAATGCAGCCACATCTGAGCAAGCAGGGCTTAATTAGAGGACAAATCAACTCACCTAGGAACAGAGGTGGACAGACAGAGGGACTGAAAGTCAAAAGGGGAGTAGATGCAAAAGTCATAACAAATAAGTAATGGAGAGTCCCACGGTGCTACTGTAGGAGAGTTCAACCAGTGCCCTCTGCAGTCACAGCTGCGACAGAAAACGGCCTCACACCTCACTGAAGGTAAAAGATTCTAAGTGAATGCAGAAGTCACTGCTGGAGGATCCACCTTGAGCATTTTTGCATTTAGCCATACCCAGCGTGCGCCTGTTGGTCTTGCAACATTGAGGGTGTGTTTCTTTTGAGTCACTTAGCGTGCTTGTGGGATAGTGCATTAAAACAGTGATTGATTAAGGAGTTAGAAGCAACCTTTTTTCAACTATGCCGAGGTACAATAATGCTAACCTTAACCCGTAATGACATCATCCTTCATTTTATAGCATTGTTGTGCTTTTATGTACTGTTTACCAACTGCAAGCCCCGGACTGGGTGCGACCCCACCCTGCCACTGTCACTCGGCCAGTGAGCATTCACAATCAACATGTGTCTTTTCTAGTGTCAGCTGAGTGCAGAGTGCCACCTCTCTGGAGCTCTGCAGCTGCAGACACACCAGCAGCTTCTTCTCTGCTGCAGCTGCTGATTTGACATCTTTCTTTTGTTCCATTCTTGCACAGTTTCTTACATAGTCAACAATTAAATGCATTTGCCTTGGAGTGTTGAATTTTTAGGATAAAAGACTTTCGTGTTGTAGCATTATAAGCAGAACCAACTCTAAAAAAACAGATATCTATCAAATCCTCCAGTAAGGAGTTATGTCTTCCCTGTATTTATTTGTTCTTACTCAAATGTGTTTTAATCATCAATTTGTGCTATCTGCTGTACGTCAAAGACAGTGTGGCTCAGAAAGAAACAACATAAAAAATTCAAAGCTCTCCAAGGTACCTTGGAGACCAGACTCAAGTACTACAGCCTCTTTTCAGTGGAACTGTAATTGTAAATACTGTTAATGTAACTTCTTTCCGAGCTGTCAGGGGTCTCTCTGGCTGATGATGATGACATATGGTAATGCAGGCTCTGCCAGCCTAATATCGACTGCAGTCCGTAACAGAAACCTCCCAGGAGGAGTTAACTGTATGAAGGGTTGGTGCACTGCCTCCACCCTCTGGCCCAAAAACACAGTCAGACATGAAGTGGAGTTCTGGAAAATGTTTGTTTTGTAGCATTGCACATTTCCTCAAGGCGGAAAATTTGCACGAGATGTAGACTTGTTTTTTTTGTGCCAATAGTATCGAGGATAAGAGGGGATTTGATTAAAATACACACCATTGCAAAAGTGTAAATAAGAACTCTGATGTAGAGCTAAGACTTAAATCTCTGTATGAATCACAGTGAGGAGACTTTCTTCACTTTCAGATGCAGTAAACATCAGTTGCCTTTGCTGATGAACCTTTCACAAACTGTGAACTTCTTCCAGTCAAGTCTGCTTCACAGTTTTCCTCGTGGGACTTGCAGCTTGTTTGATTTGAAGCAGAGAGCATTGTTGGGTAGACTTCATGCTCTGCTGAACAATCCTCCCTTCAAACTCCCTTCACACAATGATGTGCGCTCGGTTGTGGTATACAGTATACTGTATCAAGAGTTTATTTTCTAAATGCTACTGTATGTATTCGTGTTGAAAAACATCTTCATGCAGATGATCCCCTTTGTTGTCACTTTTTGAACAAGGGACTTCAGATTAAACTTGTGCTATTGGTGGGCACTGAGCTAATACTGTAGAGCTATGACAACCTACAGAAGTTTCATAAAGACTAACTTTCTTCATGCAAAATGCTTTTTTATAAGCCTGCAAAAATGATCTGGTAATTTCATTTAACACATTTTTTTTAGGGCATTTGTACTTAAAAACATTGAAAAATCCTGAGAGCTTTTCCATATAAAAAGATAAAGATACTTTTGGAACACAGTAATTAATATGCACATTTGAACAAGTCTATCGTCATTATGTTATTCATCAGAATGCCAACAGGTTGCTTGGACCTTTACGTTTTTAAAGCTGCACTAATCAATGTTTTTATATTAACAAAAGTTCAAATGAGCGCGTACTGTGAAAGGGGTCATCTTATAGAAGACAGAGAATTATCACCAACTTTGCAGTTGCTCTCAGCTACGAAGGATTTTAGCATCTTTCGGGTCATTGTTTTGGTTTCACGGCCCACAACTTTAATGTTTTGGTTAAGTTTTAGCACTCTCATCAACCTCATTTCCACAGAAAGCAGCTGTCTTCAGTGAAAAAGCTCTGATAAACCCCCTGTGTACTATCTACCCAGCACCAAACAGCAGACAGACAAAGTTAGTAACTAGCTGGTGAACATAAGCCGTGTTTCCACAAACTTATTTAAGTATTGCATTAGAAAAGCTGTATGGAAACGGCAGACTAATAATGACTAATCAGCTGTTTTCACTGAGCCGTTCTGCATTAATTAGTCTTCGTCTCCGGACAGCATGAAACATGGCCAACACTAGCTGACATGAAAGAACAATTAAAAGTTGCCCAATAGAAACAAACTCCTGAGGACCTCTCTCCATGTTTCTCCCGTAGATGGGTTAGATGGCCAAGGTGACTTGTTTGGTTTCCGGTTCACAACCTCTGCTTCTTCTCCTCTGTTTACTGGCAGATTACAGCCCTGCGTAAAGCGTAGCATGTGCCGCCAACTTCTGACCAAACTACGCTTTGCAACGAACCTAGTTACTATCAACTACCAGTTGATGGAAAAGCGCCTAATTCACATTTCTATTTTGCGACATTTCAAAAGTTCGCTTAAAATGTGCTTGACAATTGAATGGAAACACAGCTACAGTGAAGCATTTATCAGCTAAGGAGAATTGGTGGAGACCAAAACAGAGCTGTGAATATTGGACTTACATTCCTTGGGTGGCCAGAAACACAAGTCCAAATGAATGCTAATGTCACTCTGTGTCTGCTGAATGTGAAAATAGGCAATTGTTTTTTGTTTTTTTTTACCACAATTGTCATAATCAGTTATAAGGTGATAATAACAGTGTTGTGTTTACAGCTTGTTCCGCTGCCCCCAAGTTGCAAAACAAAACAAATATTTTAGTAATGGGCAAATAAAACCAACCAATCAATTGTTAATTGACTGAATGAATTATCAAGTCAGTCAACTCTTCTTCAACTTCATCCACTAAGAAAATGTGTTCTCCTTTATTCTAAATTTGTAGCCAATGGAATCATATCTATATGTATATAATAACCCTAACATGTCTCAATCCAAAAAGTGTATTTTATCTGCATTATATAAAAAAAATAATCTTTATTTTTTAAACCAGCAACAATTTAGGTGGGTGTTTACAGTTTTTCAAATAGTGGATATCTCATTCTGGCCTAAAGTCTTCATATTAAGAAGTAACTATAAATACAACAGTGAAGAAGTTGAACTCTTCATGTGGGGATCAGGGCCTGCAGATGAGGACAGTGTGTGCTGAACATATTAAATAAAGAATATACCTCAGATTTATTTTTAATACAAGCGTGACATGGTTCTCTATGCCTACGAGTCTTGGGAAACCAAGCTGTGGAGCCGCAGTACAACTCTGCCTTTGGTTTCAGCTGGAAGTAGGAATGTTTTAATGGCAGACAACCTTTTTGAAAAGAAACAATAACCTTACCCCCTCAGCCAGTTTAAAAGCTCTAGATGGTTATTTCAAGTAAAAGTTTAAATTGTCCATGGATGACTTTAATATGAATACAGGGGAAGACTTTTGCTTCAATGCCAGCATTCATATTACAAGACTAAGAATCACATTTCTAAATGGTTTGGAGAAAAAATTTTCATTTCTTGTCTGTTGAATTGGCTTCTTGGACCGACTGAAGTGAAAGCGAGCTGACCCCAACCCTGCAGCACTGGAGTCTTTGTCTGTCTGAGTCTTCTTCTATGGTTCACTGATACCGAACCAATCCTATTAGTAATTCTCTACTGGATTCAGGCTCCTGGGGACCCAGAGGAGCCCTCTGCTTCTGCAGCCCCCTCCTCTTCACCGGGCTTGCAGACAGAGCAGGATATTCACGCCTGGGTGCGTTTGCTGTTCAGTAAGAACCACGAGGGGTTTGCTGGTACAAAGATAGTGAGTCCCATCTCTTAAGGAAGAGGTTAAAGGGCCCACGCCTGAGGAGATCTCTCTCTTCTCACTGGATGTTTGCAACAACTCTCAAAGCCCCAATGAACACGATCTGCCATCTGTCCAATTCCTCCTGCATGCTTTTCATACTAGAAGTGAGAAATTAGCTTCATCGCACAGGGATATCCTGTAGTGCGAATCGAGCACCCAGTGTAGGAAAATGTGGGGGGCAAAAGTTGAATCCATTGAACTTTATGCAAATGTTCCCCATGCTTGCCACACAGGAACCAATCCATTTGATCAAACAGGCTTGCACCCGCTTTCTTATTGCCAAGAAATACACCAGCTGTCCATGTGTGTCTGTTTAAGGACAAATTAATGCCAGTATTTCAAAAGTATAAGTTGTATGGCTCCTCTCTCCACCCATCAGGACTCTTGACAGGAGAAATGATGCCTGGAGGAAAGACAGAAGATGCCTCTGGTAGGTCAATAGAAAAGTTAGCTTGAGTAGTGAGAACTCATTAAGGTCACGGAGGTCTTGAGGAAAAAAACATCAAGAAACCGTGATAACAAGACCTTCGGAGATCCTGTTGCAGAAACAGCCACTCTGGTTAGTTCTAATCACCAGTATAGATAATTTGTCATTGCCTTCTAAGATGACCTATATAACCTATACGACTCTTGAGCGCTCGTGATCTGCCATCACAATGGTTAAGGTACGGTTTAATTTAGGTTGGAGATTTGATGTGACTATGATCTGTGGTTAAGACACATTTACAATAAGGCTACCAAAGATTGGCCCTTGCAGAAGCAGCAGTTGGTGAATGGAAGGAAAATTAAATAGAGTTGGTAGAGAAACTGGCAGGTAGACGGACAGAAATACTTTGCGTAAGTTTAGTATTTAATGATTTTATGATACCTTATGTGTAAGCTGACAGCCTGTTGAAAATGTATAACCTGCCACTAGGTATGAACGTGACAAAGAATTTCAGTTTTTCCCAATTTCGCACACTGATCAATCTCACAGCCTGCTGCAGAAATTCATATCAATTAATGCAAATCATTTCTTAAACAGTTCCGCTGCAGGTTCCAAAGTAGACATGTAAATTGTTCCTGATAATTTGGCCCCAGGTGTCTTTTACTGGGATAAAACAAAACAAAACATGATATTCCCACAGGACGAGTCTGTGCTGGCAGAGTATGATTCATTATTCACCTGCCCTTGATGGGATGTCAGGGTTTTTTTTTTTCTTTCTAAGAATCTCCATTTCCCTACATTGACCAATTCTTCACCATGGCTTTGGCATTAATGTACTACCTCAGGAGAGAATGAATGTACGGTGGTTTGGCTCCCAATTTGACACCGTTTCCACAGGCTACATTTGAACTGTGCCTTCGAAGGACAGATGTGCATTAGCCTGGACTGGAAAAAAAACATTTGAGTTGTTTTTTTTATTTATTTATTTATTTATTTTTTGGTTTTGTTTTTTTGTCTATGGGTCATTGTAGTGCACATCTAAATTAGCATTCCAACTCTTAACTGAAAAATTTTCAGATTCCATTTATCCTTAAAAGCGTTAAAATAAACAACCCTATGCCAGTATTTACAAGTTTGCACCTATCACAGTTATTTTAACACCTTTGGTCATTTTTGAGCCGCTGCCCCAGAGCTATATCAGCTCATAAGTGACTCTGCAGTCAGCACTTGTCAACTCAAAGTAAGTGTCACAAAAATTCAACACTTGCTGACACTGGTGAATGAATGGTGAATGTCCAGCGCTACTTTAGGAGTTGGTTCTTGTCGGTGAGTAAATTCAATATGCTTATTTAAAACTGATACTGAAATGTAGCTTGTAAGTAAAGCAAATTCAGGATCAAAGTAGCATTACAGAGTAACAGCAGAACAAGCGGGGACTTCAACTTTTCCAACATCTTGGCAAAATAAATTTGTGAGAAAATTTGTAACCTGGACTTCATCAATGGGTAATTCAAAAATTTTCTTGAAATTTAGGGCAGCTTAATCAATTTTATGGCAAAAAATAAAAAAATAAAAACAGAATTGCTGAAAAAAGTCCAAACCGTATTGATTGTATTCCTAATAGGAATGGGTTATGCTAGTTCATTTGAACTCATACTGTATATGAAATAGTGGAATAGTAAAAAACAGCATAAGGAGATATCGGAAATGAATGGCAACACAGTGACATTACACTAAACACTTTGACAGCCCAGAGGACAATTTGAGGACAAGTACCAGCACATCTGATCCTGGGAAGGTCACAACACCAGCCTGATTGGCACTCTGTCTAAAACATACTCCATCCTAGGCGGAGAGTCCTCTTCACACATACTCATAATCCTTGAATACAGGTAATCGAATCCGTTTTCAGAAGTTGACATTTCTCAATCAAAGAATAGTAATGTAGAAGCTTAAATGCCAATGTAGAGGGTCTTATCTCTAGACTAAAGGTCAATTCACATGTGCGGAAAATGTGGGAATTTAAAGTTACATACAAATATTTATCAGAAAGAAAATATGCCACTGGTTAAGTTAAACCTTTGTGGGTGGAGCCAATCAAATTGCTTAACACCATGCAGGTGTCAAGTTGGGGCCACACCTTCCAAATTTATATTTGACCTTTTTTGGTGTTTGAGGCCTGAAAAATGTGTTAGGTAGCAAATAGCAAAAGATGCTATACACAGTGTTGTGTGGACTCCATTTACCGGGTTAATATTAAGTAACAAGGTTAAGAGTCTGTTGCTACGCTAGCGGCTCGGGTCACCATCTTAGTTTGGTGTGTCAGCATCCTAACATAATTAGCACTAAACATAAAGTACAGCTGAGGCTGATGGGAATGTCATTAGTTTTGCAGGTATTTGGCCATAAACAAAAGAATTTGACAAATTAACATTTTCACCTGCTGACGGCGCTAGATGAAAAGTCAGGGGATCAACAAAGTTTTTACAATTCATCGTAAGGGAGACGTGAATGTCTGTACAACATTTTCATGGCAATTTATCCAAAGGTTGTTGAGATATTTCAGTCTGGACCAAAGTGGAGGAGCGACAGACGGACCACCATTGCCATCCATAGAGCTACGCTGCTACGGCGTGAAAAATGCTACAGGAATGTTCGTTCAAGATTGACCTCTACCTAATGATGCTTTTGTCCGAGGAAATCTCTAATTGTGAGTCCGTGTCCACATTTTGTGAGCCAGTACTGCACTGTGACTGAAATAGCTCAAATTACTGGGTCAGCTGCAGTTTGTGTGATTTTAAAAAAGTGACCTGCTTCTTCCCCAAGACCAGTGCTACTGGAGCAAGTGATTAGAATGTGGCACTAATAAGAATTTACTCACAATATTGACAAAAGCAGTGTATAGATATGTCACTTTTATCTTTGCGTGGATAAGCATTAATGTTGAGGTAAAAGTCAGGGTTGATGGGTGGAAAAGCAGCAAAAATTTGGATGGACCATTCAAACATCTTCTGTCTCTGAATAGATTCATCAACATTAAACTGTCCAAATAGTGATTCTGTTCTTTATTGCTTCTCACATCTGTCTTGTTTATGTGCAGACATGACTCATATTAGTCTGTAAAATGAATATCTTCCTTAATATCAGCCTTTGCTGGTGAAAACCCTCAGTGGGTGTTGAGTAAAATCATTCACTTCAAAACATGAGTGGGAGAAACATGTAGACTGAATTACTTCAGTTTATTAAACCTGCTCTTTTTGAGTGTACCTTAGTCTTAGTGTAAAGATTTTTCAACCCAAAGTGATGGAAAGTAGAGAAGAGAGGGGGTTTTTTTGTCTTTTTTTTTGCGTGTGTGTCAAAGTACAATGCTGATTCACTCCCACACGAGCAATTTTGTCATTGACTCACACATCCTCAGTGTTGTAGGGATCTAGCTGGGATGAGAACATTACCCCGGGCCCCTTTCTATAAACGACTCCAACATTAATTTAATCTGTTTAGTGATAATACTCTAAAAGTCATTTACGGTACAAATGCCTTCATCTAACCCAGTGACGTCTAGCCATGTGCCACTGAGAGATCCAAGCTGCTGCAGGTCATTTCACTGATTGGTCCCACCTGGCTCATGGTTTTATAAATAGTGAGTCACCTTCCTACGAAGCAAATGTTTGACCACAGACTAGACAGATGTGTTTGTTTGCTAATTATTTTGTGGTGTGATTTTTGCCTATTAATAGAAGTTGGATTTTTAGGTGGCGATGGAGGTGAAGATTTGATTTGATCTTGCTCTTCTCTGCTTAAAATAAATGCCAGAGCTTTTATTTTAAAACTTTGGTCGATTAGACGGGGAGGTGGTGGGTTATGCAATAGTAGGTTTGAGAGACAGAGCGACAGAATTGCAATGATATTCAAAGAACAGCATCCAGGGACTGATTTGCTCAATGAAAGCGGAAGATTGTTTGCTGGATGTGGTGATGTCAGAATTGTGAATGTCGGGAGTAGAGGTGAAGGAGAAGGTTAGAATGGGAATGGAAAAAAGCAGAAATTCACCCGTAGAACAATAAAGGCAGAACATGAGACAAAACAGCTTCCTTATTGAACAGAGATGTATCTGTGCGGCGCTGCGCTTGTATATACAGTATAAGCACATGAATGGACAAGATGCAGCAAGAGCTATGGAGACTGACGGTCTCTGTTGGATTAAACTGATGCAGACTAATAAAAATTCTGACATTAACTTCTTAAAGTGTGCCAAACAGGAGGTGTAACTAATGTACATAGCAGCTCTGGATCAGCTAGAAGCAATGTTAACAGAACATATAAAATCAGGATGGAGCTCCCGTCCAGTCTGAGCTCTCCCACCTGTTCCTTGAATGCTATTCTGTGACAGTTAACCTGAATTCTGTGGGAATCAGATCGGCTCAGCGTAGAGGGTAACCAAGCATCTGCTCCCGCAGGCTAAGGAGCCATTTTAAGAGCTTGACTTCAGCGTTGCTTGAGCGCAAGAAATGCAGCCTCGCAGCAGTACGCCTGCTGATATCCAAGGACAGTTTGTGTGTCTCTCTCAGGCTCTGCTTCGCCGAGGGAGGATACTCTCCCGTGTGTGAGAGTCTTCATCTGAGCAGATGCATGCCACTGTGTGCCAGCAACTAATGCCTCCTGGCATGTGATATATCTTAAATTACCACTGCTGCTTGCTGCCAGAAGGGAAGAGGAGTGTTTTAAGTCAGCACATGTCTTCGGCTAAATGGTCGTTTAATTCACCAGCAAGCTTCACAATTCAGTTCAGTGCAGCTTGACTGGTGTTCCACATGACACAGCTGTGGAAAACAGTTTCTTGAGGTAAAAGCACAATTCAAACAAGAGTAAGGAGATAAATCAAAATGACACTTTGCAACAACAACACAACGTTATGCAATGTTGAAGTAGAAAGTCTAGTACCTGTCCCTGTAGAAACCAGTTGAAATGAAGTATTTCATCACATGTACTGTTGCGTCTTAACAACAATGAATTATGAAACATTGAGAAAATTAAACAAAAAAAGACCATCACTGAGAATGTTGACAACACATCATGGCATTTTATACTGGAAAATCTGCTGAATCACTTAAAGGGGTATTCCAGCAACTTAGCATTGAAATTCCATAAAGTTGCAAGATAGATTTAAAAAGATTTAAAAAATGGTCCTAATCAGTACAGCAGAGGCGAAGATATCTTTTAGCCATCAGTATGGGTCAAGCTCCAAAAACCCGGGATCCTACACTGTCCATGATGCAACTTTTTTCATGACATAGGTTTATTGATGTAGTGAGACTTGAAAGTTCGTGTTTGCACTGTGCTCCGTTTCCATCACAGTTAGTTTTGTAGGGAGGTACTTCTGAGACACAACTCGTTTTGGAAAAGTTTACAGCCTGCCATGCTGTTACACAATGACGCAGCTAAAAAAAAAGTATGTGTAGTTTGACTCGGGGTGCTTCTCGACTGATGAATTAAATAATTGACTTTTAGGGGGCCTTCCTAGTATTGATGCTCATGTAAAGGAAAAGTTTTACAGAGCATATCAACCATTATCTGTTAGATTATGTAAAGCAGCAGATTCTGCACATATCTTGTATTAATTTCTAATGCCAATACCTTTAAGAACCATTCAGAAAAATACTCTGAGATGGGTTAAAGGATCAAACACTTGCATTGATTTTGATATAATGACATCACTGTATGTATGACCGAAGTCTGCAAGGGCTCCGTCCGCATGACTGGAGGGTGGACATTTGGATTCAGCCTTTGATGCTAAGAAAGGGATTTTTTTTTTTTAAACGGAAGTCACTAAGGTTTCTGGGAAATGTGCTCTTCCCTCCTTTTTAGAAAAATCATTACCAACAATATGTGACTGAATGAGATAGGTTCTAAATATCTTAATCATAGTTGATTAGACAATCATATAAATTATTAAAATGCTAAACAAACAGGTCTTAACATTCAGCAATGCAAGCAAAAAACATCACAAATTACCATTTTAGTTTTGACTTTGATGCAGAAATCTGTGCTCTCTGACGATAGTCTCTCTTGTTACCTTGGTGATCCATCAGCCAGAGGTGCCGCCTTTATTTGGAAGATATACACTGAGAAGGAGAAAAGAAAGGACGAGAAGGAGGGAGGATGGAAAAAACAGATAGCAGGAAATGGAGCTGATGTGAAAAGAAAAAAGCAAAGTCACTGTGTGTCTTGAGTTTTATCTAAATGACCTCAGATATCAATTTCACCCAGATGCTGAAGTGGGTTTGATTTTGAGGTAAACAGCTTGACTTTGGGAGGATTACACTTAGACCTTGCGCTAGCAAAAAGCCAGAACTCTTGCTAGACTAAGCCATACTCAAGTGTCAGTCACTGAGCTCAAGGATGTTGGGATATTTAGACAGCTACTGCTCAGAAGTGAAAGTTAGCATGCTGTGTTCATCAGACTGCTCCTGGTCACAGGGTCCACATCGTCAGAGCTCTTAAGAACTAATGCAAATAGCACATTAAAAATATTGACATGATCTGGTCTCAAAGTGACAGAAAGACCCCCTGCTGAACGTTCTTAAAGTCAAACTGAAATTTAAATTCTCCTCACTTTTCTGTGTAAGGAACTATAAACTACAATGATAATGATGCTATTGTGCATCATTTTCCATTTTTCAGAAGAGGATGAAGATGTTTTTGGACATATTTGTGGGAACTAAACTACAAGCCTCTGAGTGGGTGTTTCCCATGGCAGCGGTTCACACCTCAGAAATCTGGTCTGGTCTTGCTAGGAGACATGCTGTCAAATTCTGTAGTATGCTACTGACCGAAGAACGTCATACTGTAGCCTATAAACGTTATTACAAGATGTTTTTTATTTGATTTTTTGGAAGATTTGATGCTTTGCTTTGTAACTCAAATGTAATGGTAATACATTAACTGGGGCTATAGACCTTCACCTGCTCACTCGTTGGCTAAAAACATTAGCTTGATGCCATAAATAAGTGATACGAGACTCTACATCAGTGTTCCTCGACTGGCGGCCCCCGGGCCACATCCGGCCCCCCAAAGCTTCTCATCCGGCCTGCAGAATATAAATGAATTCAGAAAACACGAGGAGGAACAAAATGCGCTACAATATCTACCATAATGGCATGATGGAGCAGTGGTTACCACAGCCAGAGGTTCTCAGTTCAAACCAACCAGCTGGCAGCAAGCAGAATAGGTGAAGCTGAATCGAAATCTTTTATTCTTCTATGAATTCTTTATGAATGGAATGCAGCTTGTGCCATATTTTCACGCAAGAATGGGGACAAACTTATAGCTCTCTTTTAACATTTCCTTTTATTTTTTTCACATGCTCTTATTTAACATTTCGTTTTATTTATTTTTTTCACTTTTGCGTGGCTGACAAACAATTCAAAAGGCTTTTCTTCCTGCTTCTTGCAAGCATTTTCCACCAATCAGGACACTGACAGCACCAAAACAGGTTAATGAATATGTCCATTCATTTTGTAAAAAAAAGTGAATAAAGTAAACAATAATAGGTCTCATATAACAATAATAGGTCTCATATATATATATATATATATATATATATATATATATATATATATATATATATATATATATATATATATATATATATAAATAAATTGAAAGTCCAGCCCCCACATTGTCTGCTTTGAAAAATTCTGGCCCTTGGACAAATGTAGTTGATGACCCCTGCTTTACATGTTCTCCTTCATTCTAATGTGCTGGCACTACATGCAAAGTATGTGCCATGCACTGCAATATCATTCCACTATTTATGCAACAAGTGTTTATGGGAGTAAAAACAATCAGGCGCTGCGTGAGATCTGCAGGTTTACCGTCGGCTGCGGTGTCAGATTTAAATGCCGTGGTGTGTCTGCTCGCGCTCACAACCCAGCATGTAAATATAACCCTCTCCTCTGTAGCACCCTCGTATTCCCGCCCTCCTCAGACACAGGCAATTATGCTATTCACTCTCTGCCAAGCTCTGCCTCGAACCATGACTCTCTTCCCATTAGAAGTCACTTAAGCAGCGTGCTGGAGGAGGCTAGTAGAGTTGTAGAGAGGGGCTCTTTTTCACAAGCAAGCACACACACAGACACATACTTATAGTAGTGTGTGTATAAGTGGCTTTCCAAACACTAAGAAATCTTAATGTGAGTGAAAGGATAAGACGCTCCATCACTTACCTCCCCCACTTCAGCTTTCAGCACCTGGTTAGATTGCACAAAGGAAAGTATCTGGCCTGTTTGCTTCCTCCTCTGTCAGTTTCCTCTGAAAGTAAAAGTACATTTGATGTAAACACAGCAAGAAGTTAATGAGATTTTAAAAAGAAAACAAGGCGTTGATGAAAATAGTTCAAAACAATCCAAATAAAAATGATTTTACTCTGTATGAGTGAATGCATTGCTTCTTTGAGACAGTCTTGCAGACTCGAGTCTCAGCCATGACACATTTGTGATGACTCAGACCTGTGCTGGTTAGTGGTGGGTGATACACATTTTGGTTTTAATCCAATACAGTACCAGTGTATCACAGATGCTTATATTGATACTGGTACATTTCACTGGTGAGATGGCTTATGTACTTTAATGGAAGAAGATTTTTAAAAAATATAATTTAAACTAAATGATCTGTTTCACAAAATAATCTTAACTCAAGGTCCACTCACTAGTCGTTTCTGGAGCTTTCAGCTGCATCTCACAGTCTGTACAGTTGTCATGGAGAAGATGGTTGTATATGTCACACGATTTGAATGTTAAATGGGACCAAAGTTCCATACTGTGGTCCCATTTAACATTCATATCATCTCCATGGCAACTTAAAGGGTACATTTTTAAACCTGGGCCCTATTTTTTAAACATATTTTAGATGACTAAATGACTAATAGTTACCAAAAGTTTTGGAATTGGTCCAGTATATCGCCTCAGCCAGCATCCGTGAACGGGCTGCAGTGGCTGCAATGTAATGCTTGTGGGCAACTGCGCACGTGAAAAGTCTGTCCACTAAAAGTGCTTGTTTTTGCCACTGTTATTTGAAATGTCTGACAACATTATGGAAGGGATCATTACAGAGACAGACAGTTTTGTTAAAGAGTAAGATCCTTTTTGTTTAACCAGAAACAGAAGTCTCACTGTGAAATCTCACGAGAGGTTGAGTTGTTGCAGGAAGACGACAGTGTTACTGGTTAAACAAAAAGGATCTTACTCTTTAACAAAAAGCTCTATTGCTACTGGACCAATTCCAAAACTTTTGGTAACTATTAGTCATTTAGACCCCAAAAGAGTTAACAAAGTCTGCTAAAGAGGACTGTGAGATGCGGTTGAGAGCTTTGGAAAACAGGTAAGAAAAACGATGTTATGTATTAGGTAATCTCTCTGAAGTTTTTGAAGCACAGACCTGATGACCAGGTGATAGCTAATGTCTTCTTAGACAGACTGGAGAGAGCCAGAACGGATGGTGCCTGTGCTTTGTGGGTGTTCTTAAGTCAAGAAGGTCTGCTAAAGGTCTGGCACAAACATGTTATGGAAATGCAGAAGTGCATTTTATGTGTGCAAGAAACCTGGAACCATATTTTCCTAAACAAAAACCTTTGTAATTAATGTAATGTAATTAATCGCTTTTCATAATTTCTCCCCCTCACTAGAAACAAGTGATTTCAGCTGCAATAAGCTCCTATTCAAACCTTTGCACATTCATTAGGGAAGGAAAGCAAAATCCTATAAACCTGTAAAGGATAAAAATAGAATACAGAAATAGATTTCAAATAGATCTGCATTTCTTTTTCATCTTTAAGGGCCTCCATAGTATAATATGCATGTTTTAATTTCATTTGGGAGGGAATGTATGCTTTTTATTGCCTCTTGAAAGAACCAAGGACCTGCCTAAGTTGATCCTCATGACAGCTTTGTGTCAGAAAAAACAAGTAAGAACCTTCATTAGCTTTTAAGGTTTGCAACAAAAATGCCAGAGGATGGTATCTTTACTACGACTGATTGTACATCACTGTCCTTGTTTTCTGAAGATGAAACTAAGAATGGGAATGTGTTTGTGAGTCCACTCTTTGTTGCTATCATGCGAAGCATCTCTGCTCTCCCTTTTGATCTTTTGCTCCCTGTCTGTGAGTGCAGGCGGCAGGAGGGCCATGGCACTGGAGGAGCCCTGCCTTTACACCATCTGTGCAGCTCTGGCTCCCTGCGCTCACAATCACATGATGACACTAACGTCAGTGCACTGCCCGCAGCAACAGACAGACGTGCAGGCATGCATATACGCTACATACACACACATTTACAGTAAACTACATTTACACTAACAACACTTGGCAGATGCTCTTATACAAACAAACTTTCGGAGTGACTTAGTATTAATGATTTAAACAACACTCACTTCAGGTAAAGATGCTGTAGACATTTGACTGTAAGAGAATGTAGAGGAGTATCTGATATAGACCTCCACTTAAAAGTACATCAGAGCTAGATGTGGTATTCTCTACAAGGAGCTACTGGTTATATTAAAAATACTTTCCTTAAGACAATGTGATATTGGCTAGTCACTGTTAGATTTGGGATCTTTTGACAACAAAGCACATAACATAACATAACACTGAGCTGGTGTTTACCCCAATAGGACATGATAGATAGATAGATAGATAGATAGATAGATAGATAGATAATTGGTGGAGCATCGTGATTCTACCAGTGTTAGGTGTTCTCTCTCTTTTTGGGTCTGTTCTGATCTCACTTCGGTCCTAATTATACTTGGGTCCATTTGGATTGGGTCTGATTGTCCTTGGGTCCCTTTTGGGTTAGGTATCTCTTTTTTGAAAATTAATTCATGCATGTCAGGCTTTTTCACAGGTTTGTTTCACGTCAAATCTCTTTGTAGAGGTGGATATTAAAGGAGAACTCCACAGATTTTACATATCAGAGTCTGTTTCCAGGTGTTGGGGAGTACTACTGCTTATGTGAAAAGAGTTGTATAAAGCCGTTTGTGTCTCCAGGGGGAGCTGTGTGAAGTCTGATAAATGTCCTCAAATGATGTCACATGAGTCAGCATCAGTTGGGCTGAAGACTCCAAGTTTGAAAGTGAAAAGAATTTGGGGGTGTGGAGTTAGAAAGAAGTGAGCTTACCAGACCTCTACAGCCCCCTCTTCATCTCTGTTTGAGGCTAGATGCTCGCAGCTACATTAGCCTCTACTAGCCTAACATATAATAATACAAATGCTGGTAGCCATCATATAAAGGCCTCAGTATACTTCAAAGTGTTGTCTAATATCTGAAACCATTTCAGCTTTTATTTTTTTTACTTGTACAGCCAGGTTCAACACTATGAATGTCTTCAAGGAGTGACTGAAACATTTTTGCCTTTAGATGTGGTCGGACGAAACATCGCACCACCTAGTTTGTTTGAATTATACTGAGACCTTTAGTGAGATAATCCTTTCAGAGTTATGAATAATAATAAGCTGTTCATGGATTACACTTCTCCTTTGTATCAGTGGGTATTTAGCTATTGCTGAACGATCCCTTACTTAAATTAATATTGGTTATTGACTATTCACTGTTGTGTGTGGGTATTCAAAATCAACCAGCAATGAACAAATCATGCAATGAAAGTTTTTCTTTTTTGTAAATGTCTCCAACATTTCTTTGTTGAAAGGTGAAATCTATCCCAGAGTTTCCCTGCCAGTGAGTATGTGGGGTGAGTCACCAACCCGTGCCTTGCCAACTCTCAAAAGTATGACTCAGTTTTAGTGTCCCATAATAGTCAAAATTCAGTCTTGGAGGTGTTTCCAACCTGACAAGAATAAAATTCTGCAGGAAACACTAAATGCTTTCAGCATGGGAAGTGACTGTCAGCAATTTAAATCTGAAGATATCAATATTACCCTCTGAAGTCCTGTGTTCTACATGGAAACATCACACCCATTATTTGTTACACTTCCTTTAAGACAAAAAAACCTAGTCTTCTTTTCCACCAAATGCTAAGACATGAGGTCAGCAGACATGAGGAGGAGGTCTCACCATACAGTAATTGTTTGCATCAGATCTGAGGTTCCCATTGATTGAATCTGTCAGACTGGCTCCTTTTTGTTCTGGATTCAGTCTGGTCTGTAAAGTTCCCGCAGCATCTAAAACTAAACCAGAGGCAACGGCAAGTATAACATGGATATTATGGAGTTGTTGTGTGTAATAGTGCAGTTTTCAATGATGATAATGGTGGCATCTCATCCATAGTTAAACTTTGTTGCTTTTTTTGCATTTGGTTCATTAGAATCACACTGTCCAGTCAACAAGGACTCTTAAACATATACATGAACTTGCAAGTACCTTGGTTATATGAGACAGACCTTTGATTTTGTAATGAATCATCAACGTCTTGCCCTCTTTGCTCTGAGTATGAGTATCAGTCCAATCTGAAGTTTGACCTCGGCTATTTTTGTTAGGCTTGGCTTTCCAACTGTGAGAAACTGCAGGCTGACACATGTAAGCATCTCTCTCTTTGAACCCATAAACCCTGGCAATTTGGAGGCGTTCCTGTAGTTACTCCTGGTTCGTTGGCACTGCTAGCAAAGGGTACCAAAGTACTAGGAAAGGACTGTGACTTGGATTTACAAGCATCTTGTAGATGTTACTTGAGGAGTACACACACGTTACTTGAGACACATCATAGGTCAAGTCAATATGTTGTTGCCCAGTTACCCCTTTTTAAAATATTTTTAAAAACCATTACAGCTCATTTGGTTGTGTAAGCCACTTAGCCCAAAGGTTTCTTAGGGCAAACTCTCACAGAAAAGTCCAAAGCTTTTTGAAGTGTATACTTTATGGAGTTGTTTATGGGTGGTGACATGTGAAGTTACTCAGGAGAAAGTGGGAACAGGGAAGTGCCCTGAGCGCCCCTAACACCCAACAGACAAACCCACTAACCTGACAAAGGACCAGGGCCAGAAAGGGAAGGGAGTTTGCCCAGCAACTGTTTTAAGACCCCACAGCTCCAACAAGGTTTAGTCCTGCCGATGAGATGCCAGCCTTAGGGCATTGGACAAGCAGCAAAGTCTGACTTGGTGGTCATTTCAGTGCTGCAACTCATTGTCATTTTCTATAGTTATTGGACATTAGTGCATTGTATTGTATTTTATTGTGCAAAGCTTTTAAGGTTTAAGCTTTTAGGTTCCTGCTAAAGTAATACCAGTTGAGTTGAGACAAAATTTGCATAGATTACCCTGTGCTTTATGTCGCCGTTGAAGCTGTCAGTCATTGTGACAGATGGATTTGCAGAAGTCTTGTGCTGCCTTCTGGTTCAACACGGAACATAACCAGGTGTATATGATAGCAGCAAAGAGCGAGGATAAAGTTTTCTGCCTCAGGACATAATGTCCTTCAGACAGTATGATAGACTAATACGTGTTTGATCACAGGTGTGTGTATGTGTGTGGTGGGGTGCTATTTATAAGAACCTATTCTGGGAGTAGGTCTAAAAGGTTATGGTAAAGTAGTGCAAGAGGACAGGGAGCTGCAGGGATGAATCGGAACATCTCTCTAATGTAAGAAAAGAGAACCCACAGACCCAGATAGGCCTGAGTAGAGCTAGGACTCGAGGCAACATGCTTTCCATTTCAACCTCAATCTTTCATTCACTCAGATTTTCCTCATCATTTTCTCTCGATTTTGGGCCTTTTACCATCTCTCTCTGATTTGGGGTCACTCTGTTTCTGTTTTTTTACAGACAAAAAAAAAGTTGTACAGACAATATTTCTGGTGACAAGCAGAGGCATTACTATTAGATTTTAGGGTCCAGACTGGAATTATCAAGACTTACCTTTTGACTCTGGCAGATACTGCTATCTCTGGAAAGCAGTGATAGTTTATTAGATGTTTATCTGCAATTTCCATTGCAGATAAAGTCTATAAATCTGATCATAAAAAAGACAATCCTTATAACATAAGGTCTTCCCAAGTAATCATCATGTTTAGATATTTCCTTTAGTATCAAAAGTAATCCAGGTGATTGGTGTCTGTACATCCATGGTTAAAGTGCAAAGGGGAACTGCTAATTTCCATTCACCATGATGAGAAATATTGGCTGATAACTAAAATCGGGCTAAGCTAAATGTGCTCACTGTCTCCATGGCAACATTATACTTAGTGTTTACATCACCAAAGCAGGATGGAAACCCTGGTGGGAAGATAAAATATCATTCATCCAATTTATAAAAAAAAAAAAAAAAAAAAAAGCAAAAGATGTGTCAAGGTCCACTTACTTGGTTTGTTTTTCTGGAGCTTTCTGGAGCATTGGCTTATCAGCGGATGGAGTTTGCTCAGATTTAATGGAAACAGTTTAGTTTTATTTTTGTCAAACTGCTACTTTCAAGGTAAAGAATAAACCTTAAAGCTCAATATATACCTGAAACTCTGACATTTATATACAGATAATAGCTGTATGCTGAAAGCCTGTGGGCAGGCCAAAATAATAATAATAATAATAATAATACATTTCAAATTATGAAAACTGTCCCAGAACGTGTGTAATACACTGTAAATCCCCAATTCCCTCACTCAACTTAAAACTTTATTGGAAATGGCTTGCACACAAAACTTTGTGGTACAGTACAGTAACATGAAAGTTATGAGTACATCTGACACAAAATAACTGTGTCACATGACCCGCATCTGACTGGAAATTTCTGTCAGCTCAACAGAACTGTTTTTTTTTTTTGAGCATAGAATTCTATGTCATATATCCAGGGAATATACATCTTATATGACATAAAATTACGTTCAACCAACTACTTAAATTTATGCAGTGTGCACAATTTATATGTTGTTCTTTGAGCTTATTAATATATGCCATTTTAACATAAAATATTTAAGTTGTATTGCCGTAAACATTGTAACACAAATTAAGGTTTTGTTTCTACTATTTTCAGGTACACAAACAAACAAACACATGGAAGTTATAACACTGGAACTCTTGTTGTAATAATGTGTTTTTGCTATGTAAAGTGAACACAAATTATTCATTTTATTGAACAAGAAATTGACTACATGTCATATGAACATAAAAACATTGAGTACATATTTTACAACCATTTTTTTTAGTCAAAATCAAAATATATTCTAAGTGCACAATATATGTGTTGTTAATTGGTCTTGAACTAATTAAGCTATTTTGGCTTTAAACTTTTTAACAAAATTAACTCAAAAATTTAAACTTGTTGACTTAACATTAAAAATATGTCAACTCACAAGGGATTAATGTCTGTGTCAAGTGAACATAAAGTTTTTATGTCATTTTGACAGTCTTGAACATTTGTGTGGACTAACATTTTGTGTCATGGATGAATTGGATTTTAAAGTGTACCACTGACATGCCAGTTGATGGCATGTCTAAGTACCCTAATTTATACTGAAAATAACAATGACATGCATAGCTAAAATTCCTGGTCATACCAGAGAAAATCAACGCACTTCTTCTGCAAATATGTGTAGAAGCTTAGGGACGTATTTCCTACACACAGAGCTATTTGGTGAACAACTATAGTCAGCGGCCCGACTGCTAACACGCTAGCCAGCCAGGAACAAGCTAGTGCTCGTCAGTCACAACAGCTCTCTGAGCTCACACTCAGAATAAACTGTTCACACAGTTTATTCAAGAAACACATTTAAACCATCGACTCTCATAATTGTCTACAAACATGTCTCTTTTGTAGAGCAGTCTATACTCTGACAGGAGGGTTAAATAAAACTGGATTGTGCAACATAGCTGATAAGCTATGATAGCTTCTTCTGTTTTGGATTCATTTAGCATTTAGGTTTCGGTTTCACAAGATGATGCAAGAAACAGCCATAAATGACTATATAAAGTATGTTTATGTATGTTTGTGGTGTTGGTACAGGTTGTTCTTTCAACATCTGCTTTTTTAATGATAAGATCACAGCTAACTAAAGCACACGGTTGATGCTAATCGACATCTTGTTCTCTCTGTCCCTCTTGATCTTCTTGATACTGACCATGTGCCAGGACATCCGTCTCTCTCCCTTCATCCTTCTCCCTCCTTTTTTCTCCTGGCTTTGCTAGTCTGTACTTATGCGTGTTTAGTGTCCCTGAACACAGGCGATGGTGTCAGAAGGGACTTGTGAAACTGTCATGGTGGGAATGGAAGGCGCCTGGCCACAAGGAGAGCGATTAGAGCCTCGCAAAGGTCATGTTTTATGGGCCCTTCTTTTAACCCCTCCAAATAGAGGTGATTATAGAGGAGGGCACATATCCAGTGACCTACTGTCCTGCCGCAGTGTTCCCTCTCAACCTGATGTCCCTATAATAATAGTCACACAGCCTTGTACTGCCATGACAGTTGTGGCTTGAATGTAGCGTCCATGGCCCTCAGTCTTGAAATATCTGAAAGATGTTTGGTGGCAAAACCAGTGACTCACCTGCTCTGGACAACCTGTTTTGTTTTGTTATCAGATATGGGTGGAAGCAGGAATTGATATCAGTGTGTCAGTGCTTGAGGCACGCTGCAATTAACCTGTCTGGCATGTTGGACAGCAGGCAGAGATTATGTTTCTCTACAGGAAATTTGAACCAGTGTTTTCTTTTACTTTGCCCAAGTTTAAAATTAATATCTGTAACTGAAAGACATTGGTACTCAAAGATTTTTAATAAGTGGGATTCATATCAAATTGAGGGATCAAAATAAAAAATGATTTCATTGGGTGCTAAACAGATTTGTACTTCTGAACTTAGCTGACATTTGAACTCAACTCTTGGGAGTTGGATGCAAAATATGATCACTTTCCCACCTTCATCCTTCACTTTCCGTAAAAGAATATCCACTGTATAATCACTTTCTCAAGTAGAGGATATTTCACTTTGAAACCAAACTCCTCTCTTCAAAGACTGAGAGTTATCTCAGAGGTCAATTCAGTTCGATTTTCTATTTCAAGGAGGGTAAAGTAGAAAGGATAAGTTTAGAATTTAAGCCTGAGACGTGATGGGGTACGAGGAGTTCCTGTCACTGGGACAGAGAAAGGTGGCCACAGGGCTCGGATCTGAACCACATCTGAGCCACTGTGTACTTGTGCCAAGTACAAAGTGCTACTACAAAGTAACACTTCTTTCTTCACCTCATCTCATTCCTGGAATCCTCATCTGTCAGCAGCTTCTAAACTCGCCCTCTGGCCTTTCCATTTAATTCAGGGTCATTTTATGTTTGATTCCACATTGGCAGCTTTTAGCCTGTGTTGGTACTGCAGACAATATTTTCCTATAGGTCAAACAATAGAACCAAATTCAAGTGGCGTGAGGTAATCAATGGGTGATTTACTGACCTGTGTTGGCAACTAGTAAGAGCTGAAAAAAACACCAACACAACCAGAGATATGGTGGCCTGTAAGTGATAAAAAAGTCTTGTGATATTAGTGATATAAGGTAGCCAATTACAACAAAGATCCAACAGAATTTGGTTATTACACAAAATGTCAACGTTTCCTAACCCATTAATTACCACTCCTGACTGAGTCTAATGGCTGACAAGAGCAAACCAGAGTCCTTTGGGTGATTGCATAAAAGTGCAGCAAAGTTTCAAACATAAGGTAAAGAGTGGATCATCTGCAACCTCTAAAGCTGTATGAATAAAAGAGGCTTGAATCAATATCTGTTGAAGTGGAAAGTCTAATGGTAAAGTGCTTTGAATGGCAACAGAACCCAAATGATTCCACTTGGTGTGGCGGCACCTTTCTGTGTAGCCAACTACAGGCCTGGAGCTGTGGAAGAACAAAAGGAAGATGGTGTCTATTATTACCTCTCCACGGTTTCCGGGGACGCGTCGCCCTCGGTAAAGCAGGAGAAGGGTTGAGCAAAGAGAAAGTCATGGGCCTAAAATGATTACTCGTCAGTGGGATCAATTTCTATTTGGGACAGGCACCCGTCGCCACGTAATGGTAGAATAATCTACGCTGCTGTGACAAGACAGATGAATTTATCTGGGGCTGAGGAAGCTGGATTCATTCCAAGCATTCTGGGATGTCCTCTTCTTGTGTATGTGTATGTGTGTGTGTGTGTGTGTGTGTGTATTAATAACTGTGTGGGGATGCTGCTAGGGAATTCTGATGCCCCTGGACAATACTGAGTCCCAACCTTGATGCAGCTAAAAGCCCATCTGATGGAGTAATTGAGTAAATTATTGGCATCAAGCATGTTCAGAGCAGATTTTTCAATGTGACAATAATCCCATTCAAAGTCAGGTGCCACCAATAAACGTTGAAAAAGAACATGAAAGAGCTGTTAGCCCTCTTCCAATTAAACTACAGTGCAGTTTGCTGTGAGTAAGAACTAATCCATACCAGCTATAGAAAACAACTCAGAGATTAAAGGCCTTGTGGCTTTAAATACATGTTATAACCAGGAATTACATTTTGGAAACCCAAAAGACAATACAGGTGCTTTTGTATTTTTGTCAAATATAAATTTGTTTTCCTGCCTCCCTAGCAGCAATTGACCCTTTGCTGACCTTAGTTACTGTTGCTACACCTGTCATACCTTTCATGTATACAGTTGATACAATGAAAATGGTGGCAGATTTACCACTTGAAATTTGTGGTCATTTTTTTGGAACAATGGGTCCTTGACTAAAGACAGGCAAGGACAAAAGCAGGCTTCTCATTTTAGTCACAGGCTGTTGATTCTCCCAGCTGAAATGTTGCTGGCAGATTTTATTAGCTGTAGCTAGCTAGCTAACTTGTGAAAGAACAAAGTAATGCCTGCACACTGACTTCAAACCATGCATGTATTTAAATAGACAACGTTTCGATCCCTGTCAGATCTTTGTCAGGTTAAAATCTAGATAGCTAGCGAGCTAACATTAACTCCGTGAGCTGGTTGGAAACTCTGTCTCCTGCTGACTTTTTAATGATTCCGGCTGACCTGTGTGAAAATCATAAATCTGTGAAAGGGTCTTAAATATGCATTTGATGGCCTCATACATGATAACCTGTAACCCCATACAATAATGTAGTTAGTAATGACATGCTAAGTGTTGGATTTGAAATTAACACTAATCCATTCCTTACACTTTTGCTCTAGTGTCTTTGGTTTTGGAAAGAGGACAAAAAAACACCAAAACACCAAACTCTTTAGATATATCACTCTTACTACAACCGCATGCACATCTTTTAGGCAAGTTGAGAATTCAAAGCTTGACAGGCCTGCCATGCTTAGTTGCAGTTGCTATATGATTGGACAATCACAGTCAATTGGTGTCAATCCATTTCAGTGCAGTCAACAAATCAACAAAATCAACAAATCAAATTCATGCTTACTGTCTTTGATGACCTATCTCAAACATTTGTCTCTTAAGTAGCTGCAATGTGCTTTTTGAAACCAGTGCCTGTCTGGAAGGCAGAGAAGCTCTTGGAAAACTTAAGAAGCCTTTGGAAAATGGACTGCGGTAGTGGAAATAAACCCTGATTTAAATTTTAATGGACTGAAACCTGCAAAACCACTAGCATGGTCTTTTAATTGGTATGAAAATTAAAGGAGGAAGTTGAAGCAAGATGTTAATAAATTATATTTAGCAAGCAAGACATTAGTAGCTCCAGAGCAAAGTGATTTGTCAGAACTATCAGGATGATGGAAGAAGATGATAGTTAAAGTTCAGGAGGAAATTGGCTGGAGAAGTGACCTTTCTTGCTCTGGAAGTGTCCCATCTCTTTTAGTTCCACTAGTTTCACTCATTGCTGTAGACTTGCTCTCTAATATCCTCCTGTAGCGACATGTTGTCAGAGTTCTATTTCTCAGAACACGCTTCACTCTCCAGCTCTCCAGTCAGCATGTATTCCCAGCCCAGGTACCGGTGAGGGCAGCAGAGCAGGCAGTCTCACCTGTAGAGGAAGCAGGGGTGATCAGTCAGGAACAGGAAGAACACCATGGCGGAAAACACAGACACACTGGGGACCAGCTCAAACCTGGGCAAGTCCCCTGGTGTTCTCTCTACGCTGTGTGTCTCACTGACTTTGGCCTACATTCACAACCTTTCTCCAAAAGAAAGGATATTCCTAGATGCGGACTATCCTTAGAGCGTCATTCTTGGTAATGATGGTCATTTTGATACATTGATGGTCATGATACTTTTGAAATCTTTCTGTGCTCAGAAGATTAAGGGTAGTTTAGACAATTCCCTTTTCTGCTAACATCTGTAAGCACATTATTAGCTTTGTATGTATCATATTATTCAAAACCCATCTTACCCCATAAACGTCTACTAAACTTTTGTTTTTGGCAGACGTAAATTCACTTTGTTTGTGCTCTCTCCTCTGTACTTCCTTCGTTCCTCATTATTCTTTGACCCTGTTCTTTATCTCCGATATAATCCCCACTGAAATGGTACATATCCCCTCACCAAGCAGTGTAAGACGAGATGTGTGGCCGTATTGCTCCAAGTCTGCCTGGCATTGATCCTGCTGGCAGAGCCTGTTCTTTAGTCTCCTTTGAGGCCAAAGCTTTTGCACACTTTTTAAGTGAGACAGCGTAGCTCTGCTTCCCCGGCTGCACAGGCACATTAAACACCAAAGATCTCTGTGAGAGTGCCTGTTTGGCTCTTATTTTCCTGCTACACACAGCGTGAGTTCTGGATGTATATCCTGAAATCCTTTTTTGTCAGGTGTTTGTTGTACGGCAAAGCTGTCCTGCTCACGTGGCTTCTCTGTTTTCCCACCTTCACACCCCTGGAGGTGCGCTGTTGTTTGAATGCGGGTATTTTTAGAACATTAATGAATTGAGTTAAGGTGTAAAATGGCTGCCACGGGGAGGTCAGACACTGGTCATTTGTCACCAGGATGAAGTAAGCGAGCTTGAAAGACGGAAATAGCTTTGTTTGGAGTGCCAAGTCATTTCAAGCCAATCTGCTGGAACCAGAGGGCCCACTATTTTGCAGGCCAGATTGGTGAGCCAGGCTCTCCATCTCTTCCTAGGTCTCCCTCATCTTTTCCTGTCACACATGGCCCTAAGGCATTGTCCGCCAAACACAAAGACATAAATATCTTCCACCATAAGAACATGTTTCTCCCAACGGTCTAATAGTGCCTGTGAGCATTGCACAATAGTGCATATAAAGTGCCTTCAGTCCCCACGGTGTATAAGGAGCCTCCGGCAAAACATGTCTCCTTTTTGTCCCACAATTTGCAGGTATTCCACCTGCTCCATTTTCCTTCCTGTAACAATTTATTCCAATTCCACAATTCTTTACAGTTCTATAAAGGAATGAAATAAGTTACATTAAAGGGTATGTTCATCCAACTTACAAAACAGACATATTTTTTTACTTAACTCTAGTGGTGCAGATTTGGTTTTATTTGTCCAGGTTTTGAGATATCTGAGATTTCTGCCTCCACCTCAATACACTGGAGGTGAATGGAATTTTGTTTGCAGATATCACAACATTCAAAAAAGAACGAAGAAAAAGAACGGTGAAAAAAAACGTTTTCACAGGACTACTGCCTCAATAGAAATGACTTCCTTTTAATGACATCAGCTGTCAAAACTGAGCTGAATGTGAAAGAATAGTTAGACATTTTGAGAAATCTGCTTATTTGCCTTCTGAAGCTACAGCCAGGTAATTGGAAGTCACTGGCCAATAAAACCTCAACTTGTCATTTTTTTTCCATTTCTGTCTTGTATAGATTAAATACAAAAGCTATCACACATTGATTTAGAGGTGCTGGTAGGAGGATTTTCTTACTTTCTTTCTTACTGCTTCTAGTCTTTATGCTAAGCTAAGCTAATTGTCTCCTGGCTCTAGATACATATTTAACAGACAGATATGAGAGGGGTATCGATCAACTCTTCCCAAAATGTTAAACTATTCCTTTAAGATGCAGTTGCTCTAATGACTGCAGATGGAAAATGCCAACTTCAAAAACATTCAGAATGTGATGAAGTAAAGGAGGTAAAAAAAAAAAACACAAACGCAATACACATCTATTCACATCATTAAATGTACAAATGTAATTGCAGTGAGCGTTAATGGAGCTCTAAAGCAGCAGACAGCAGCTCAAACTGCCCACTGAGGGGCCGACCAGGATGTTGGCCTTGCTCACTGCATGCCCCTTATTGATTTTTAACTCACTGTACCTGACTCACGCCAGCAGACTTAGTCCATTGTGTCTGTTTTCACCTAGCTCTTGTATAGAGGGAAATGTGCTTCCACAGAAACAATGCTGAGTATTATCAACACATCAGTGCAAATGGAAAGAAGGTTTGGCTCTTTGGTTCAAGGGTCTGATGTTTTTGACATTTATGTTTTAGTGATTTGGATTTAGAAAATGTGATTTCATTGTGACTACATGGGCTGCAAAGTCCAGCTAAAAGGCAAAAAGTTTAATGAGTTTCAGGCGTGAAAGCACAGTCGGGTGCAGTTAGACAAGGGACGTTTTGAAATGTTCTTAACTAATTGAGCTCTGCATCATGACATGTATTATGATAAAAGAAATATCTGCATGCACGCCACCTGGAACACTTCACACAGGGATGAAATAGAGCTCTCCTCATTAAGACAGGAGTGCATCATTAATTAAAATGTTACAATTAAAAATATTTGTGAGGCATAATACTGTGCCTGCTAACATAGCTCCTGGTTGCGATGGGTAATTGTATAGTCACGGACCAATTATTTGCCTCAGGAGATTCAGTCCTCCTGTGGGTCAAGCATCAAAGGGCAGCACAATAATGTTACTCATTTTACACAGTACAGGAGTCTTCATGTCAATCGAGAAAGCCTTTCTCCTTTGTATACCTGCCCTCTCTCCCTGAGGGGTTGCTTTAAAGAACTGACTGTTCTACAAGGGGAGGTGGAGGAGGATGATGTGTGAGGTGTTTTTCACTCCAGGAGCAGTGAAGCGTAGCGTCCACTCCACACCAAGAGACAGCCTCATTGGTCACCATTTACACATGAAAAAGTCCATTGGTCAGTGGGCATTTATCATGTAGTGAGGTAATATAGGACCTGCTGCAAAATCAGTTTCTATAACAAAGAGTCCTCTGGCACCACTCCTGCTACTGCTACTGCTACTACTAAGTATTATTCATTTACTACTGTTACCACTACTAGTACTTCTACTATCACTACCGCTATTACTACACCTACTCCTAGTATTACCACTTTTATATTACTGTTCCTACAAGTACTCTAATTATGACTACAACTACTACTGCCATTATAGTTGTAATTGGTTTAATTGTTTTACTGCTACCACTGCTGTTACTCATTATCATTAGTATAAGTACTGCTACTGTGATTTCTACTATGCCATATGTTGTTAATACTACCACTACTACTACTATTTCTACAAGGGCTGGGTGATATGATTTGAAATCAATATTTATACACATTTTCCAATATTTATATATGCATTACATTAGGCTAACTTGTAAACACGTGTAAAAGAAATGCTTACAGGATCAACTTGAGCGTGAAAGTCAATTCTTGACCTTGGAAATAGTTTGACAAAATAATATTAACTCAAGGTCAACATACGAGCTTTTACGAGGCTTTCAGTTTCAGCTCATGGTTTTCGTCAGCAGGTGGAGTTAGCTCAGTTCAACACATACTACGTAAACTATGAAACTTAGGTCACATGATAACAAAATACTGGTCTGATGAATATCGTTAGATGTGGTTAAAACTGAGATTATTTTGTCAAATGAAATCATCAATCAATCATTCATGTGTACAACACACTATATTTACTATTTCTACTGCTAGCACTGCCAAAATTGGTTGTACTAACACTAATCTGTGTTGTGGAAAAATTGAGTTGATGTACATTTTATTTCCCTCCCTATTGAGGCTAAGGAGTCTGCTTTACAAACAAAATGTGCATATACTGCTATTTCTGACTTTAACCTTACTTCCACTGGAGACAGGTTTTGCCCTGATCTGGATGGATCTGAAGGAGAATAGATGAGTAAGAGCCAATTAAGTCCTGTCTATCTTCCTTAGTCTTGCATCTCCTCAATCATTATAACCCTATCACACACACACATGCACAGACTTCTGTCTCTCCCCCCTCTCTGTCTCTGGCCATGGATGGCAGTGACCTTGAGGCAGCGGAGAATTTGGAAATCACAAACCCGTTGGAGAGTCAAGGGAGGGATGGATGTCAACGGTTTTCTTGGCAGATCCCAGGCTATTTAGAAGTTGGGGAGTGGGAGCAGGGGAAGTGTGTGCTTTTATTACAGGAGGTGATACCCAGACAGACAGAGAGAAACAGACAGACAGAGGGAGATAGAGTCAAAAAAAAAGAAAAGAAGGTACACGATCCCAGATGGAGGCTGGGTAATGTGAGAATACTCCCGCTTCTTTTGCCATTCTCTTTTTCTAACTTCCTTGTCTCTGTCACTACTTTTTGTCTCTTGACTTTCACATAAATACAGCAGAGCTACATTCAGATACTACCATTAAACTGCTACACGACAGCATGCCACTCACTCTCCAAGCTGCTCATTCACAAACAATACATGTACCCACACACGCACGCACACACACACACACACACACACACACACACACACGTACAAACGCTGGCACACACGCCCCCAACTTCCATTTCTGCTTGATCTCTTATCATATCCCAGAACACAGTACAGTTTCCCTCCCTCTGGCAATTCATTTCATGTTAACACAACATCAATCTGCAGGGCTGCCCTCTCACTCCGCACATCCATCCATCGCTGCGCCGCTTATCTCAGTCACCTTCAGGGAAAACAAATGATGTTTATATCCACCCCGCCTTGCCGCTTAGATCACCTCCACCTCACCGTGTTTGTGGATCCCTACACACTGCACTGACACTGGTTGGTACATGCTACAGTACATTATGTGTAGGCAAGTACTGTATCTGTCCTGCTGAAATGTTCCTGAGCAACACACTTCCCTCATCCTCAACTCTGAAGGGGCAAAATGGAACAAAGGATTTTTTTTTCTTTAACGGTGGGCCGTGTGGCATTTTAATTTCAAAGAACAGTTACCACATATATTTTGAGACTTAATTTTAAACAAGACTGTTGTTGAGATCGAGGTCCCACCCATACACCCGCCAGACTAAATCGTGAGCACACTCACTGTCAATCATGGCGTCTCACCCCCTTTTTATAGCATCAAATAACTAATTAAAACCAAACTTATCAGAAAAATTAACACTTGAACAAACATCAGTGAGATAAGAACTCCCTAAAATGGCAGAAATCATCTTTGGGAAAATGTTATTTGACGTGTACTTTGACTTTTCAGTTTGGCCCATGTCCCATCCGCTAACATGGAGGGGGCGGGGTTTATGACCTATACTGCAGCCAGCCACCAGGGGGCGATCCAGATGTTTTGGCTTCACTTTTGTGGAGCTGTCATGTCGTCCATCTTTATATACAGTCTATGGTTATTATATATTATTTTCGCTGTAGTACTCAGTGTAGTGAGTACTAAAATTCCACTTATTTATCCAATTACTTGCTAACCCACTAGTCCTCTTACATTTCCAGATCTTTCAGCTGCATCTTTTGGCCTTCATCATCAGAGTTTGTCATGGAGATGGTTCGGCACCTTGGTACAACAGCAAACCTATGGTAGACTCTTCCCAGGGCCATAGCAAGGTTATAGGGCCAAATTACCCCAGAACACCCCACCACCCAAGACCTTTTGGACAAGCCTACCAAAAACACATTCTTTTACTAGTTTCAATTTATTTCATGAAAATTTACCTTAGATGATGATCTTAATACTGTTTTGAAAAGCGTTCTCCAGACTGCCCTTTATGTTTATTCTTTTATTTCAATTTACTTTATTTCTAAAACATCCAATTTAAAGATACTGAGTATAAAACATGTCAAAATCAGCCTTAAAAAACACAATAAATCCAGTCTGTGTGTAGAAGGTAAACTCTTCCTCAAGTCGTAAAAAACTCCAAATTTGCAGAAACATGAGCTTTGTGTTCTCAACGGTAGCTACGGCCCTCATTCCTCCAATACCGGGCCAAATGAAACAGTAGTGTGTATAGCTAGATCTTCACTATGTCTGACAACAGCAGAAGGTCGCAGGGAGTGAAAGTCTAATGGGAAAATCTTTAACAGCGTGTTTTGGGATGTTTTAGATGAGCAAAATGTAAACCTTGATCAGATCTACATGTAGGTTGAATAATAATAATAGGTTGAATATTATGTTAGGGCTAAAAGTCTAGTTGTTGAGTGTTGTATTTTTATTTTTAGTTCCAGTGTTTTTTAGGTTAGAAGATGAGGATTTGAGTTTATGGTGGGTTGTTGGTGTGGTGAAGTAGTCTCTGCTATAATCACTGCTGTAGGGCTTCTTCGGTCCTCTGTGTGCTGTTCTTCTCAGCAGCTTCTTATGCGATGGCTCCTCTCACTCCCTACAGGCTAATTGGCCCTAACTCGATCTGAAACGGCAGATAGGTTCACCCATAATGCCTAGCGTTGATATCTATCCACTGGGGGCTGCTCTTCTGTGTTTCAGCAAAAGCGGCTCTCTGCCTGTGTGTGTGTGAGACAGAGAGTGTGTGTTTGGGTAGTGAGGGGTTGAGTGGGGGTAGCAGTGGGATGCATGTCTATTTGTGCATCAGTCTGTGTGTGTGTGTGTGTGTGTGTGTGCTTATGGGTGGTTATGATATTGTGTGTGTCTGTCTACAAGTGCGTGCCAGACTGTCTGCATGGTACAGTGCTAACACACCGAACACTGGCTGTTCCCAGATGTCAGTTTGTGCTGTGCAGGTTGCCTGGCAGCACGATGAGGTTGAGCGAACACGCTAATTTGATGAGAAGCAGCGTTGTAGTGAAATTGATGCAGATCTGCTTACTCTTTATCCAGATTATCATAATTCCAAACCTTATTATGTAAGCTTAATATTGGAAATAATAAATCCCATTATTGTAATTGCTGTAGTCTGGGAGCTGTCTCAGTCAGCTGTTTGGCACAACATCGCCATGAAAAGGTTAATGTCAGCCGGTGAGGAAGTGAGAATTGTCTTGTATAGGTTTTTAAAGACTTTGTGATCATTGCTGTGTTTTACTAGAGACTATACCCTGACTGATAATGCTATAGAACAGTAATTGTATGGGTATAAGAAATAACATTCTAAATTTACTTTTCTTCAGCAAATCCTACCTTTGTAAAGTACAATGTTTAATTTTAGCCGAGATTTTGTCAGATACGTACTGAAGGTGTTGATTCTACTCAGATTTATATGGTCATCTTTGGTGATATAGTTCAATGTAAGGTATGCTCGGGGGGGGGGCAAACATCACATACTGTATAATGCAATCCATTCAATCCATTCATAGTAAACTTTCTTGTAATGCCCATGGGAAAAGTCCTTTATTTCTTTTATTTTCTGGCAGAAAGACCAGTGGTGGTATGTGCAAAGTTGGGGTAATCCAAAATAATGATCTCCGTGGGTTGTCCCCCTAGCAGTCATCCCAGCTACTGATATCATGAACCTCATCACAGTTTAACAGAACTTTATTCGTAAAAAGTCAGTGTACCACTGAGATCCATCGGCCTCCAGATAAACTGATATTTACCTCCAGCTGCTGACAGAAATCTGAGGAGAAACACTCAGTCCATCATCTTGAAATAAGAAAATGTGCCCACTACATTGTCTTAGTATAACCTTTCATTAAGTGGCTTATTTACCCAGTTTCAAGTCTGTGTGCATAAAAATAACAAGCCCAAATGTGAAATGTGTTATTGATTGTGCCTAATATAGCAGAATAGGTTCTACTAGAAAAGGCTACATTTTCCAAAGAAAAATTAAATGTGCTTGCATGTGCTGAAAACTGCATGGGCAAACGTGATAAACAAGTTCAAATGCCATAAAATGTTAATTGTTTGCATTTGAAATGTTGCTGAAAGCTGTTGAAATCAGTTTAAGTGTAATCGCTAAAAATGTGTGAAACTTCCCTTTAAGCCCTGTAGGAAGTTGGTTTGTTAGTTTGTGGTTAAGTGCTGAAAGTAACTAAAAAAAAGTTGACTTGTAACAGATGACAGCAGCTGAAGTGTCAGTTAATGAGCATGTTTTGTTTGCTGTAATGGGAAACCCAGGGTCGCCTTCAACCCAGCCAAAAGACAGCAAAATGTTTATTTTAAAGTGTTTGATTCTGCATGTTTATATGGTGCAAAAGTTACTTAATGGTGCGTTTACGATTTAGAACACTTTAGCTATACACCACTGCTCTGTTGGGATTTTACTGTGACTGTGCAGTTTTTGTCCACCAATCAGAAGTAACCAAATCTCAGAGGCTGTTGCAAAACCTTGCACACCATCAGAAGGAACTTTTTTATGTAAAGCGCCCTCCTGGTCTTATAGTTGAACTGCTGCCACCATGCAGTGTAGTAGTCACCTCTGACCTTTTAAAACACACAAATGGTGGTCACTGCTGTGGGACAGTACAACAGAGAAGAGGATTGAAGGTCATACATTTGATTCAAGTCCGTGACCTGGCACGTTCATGGTGTGTGCGCTTTTGTCCACCTGTCCTCCAGAACTACAGCCTTTTCCTGTTTTTCTTTTTCTAATGAAAGTCGAGAGCTTCAGACCCGCTACAGTTCAGCCCTTCCTCTGTCTCCTCTCCATGTATCGCTCACAGTTTCTCTGGAAGTTGGTGTGATAGTAATGGGAGCTGCTTCATGAATCATTAAGCACATTTCTTTTTCTACAATAGAGTGCGATTTGGCTAAATGGATGTGGATGATGAGAGCTTTTCCATCTTATCTGTATTATTTAACGAGGAATGGTTGGACGATGGATGGTCAGGATCGTAGCGTGTGAGCCGCAGCAAGCAGCCACATTCATTATCATCACTCCTTGTCTCTCTCTCTCTCTCCTCTTTCATAATTTCTGTTATCTTGTTTTCCCTTCACTCTTCCATTCTTTATGCCCCCCTTTTAGCATCACTAGTTATTCCTTCCTGCGCTCGCTGTCTCTTTATCTCTGTCTCATTCTGTCTCTTTCTCCCTGAGGGTTTGTATCTAATCAGCTTTCTGAAAGAAATGTAATTATTGTACTAATGATATAATTTTATTCCAGAGAGCTTTTTGGCACACTGCCATGACACCTAGGCATAAATAAGTTGTAAGTATGGAGTGTATTCCAAATTTAGAGAGGGCCCTATTTTAATCAAGCCAGCGAAACAGAGCCTGAACTGTGTGTCACGAACTCGGACACAAAACTGGTGGACTCAAATGCACGACTCTCCAATCAGTGTGATGGGTAACAAAACTTTACTGAGGCAAAAGGCAATCAAACATAAGACGCTCTCAGGGAAGATATACAAAAGTCCAAAACAAAACGCTCACGAGGAGGATATTCAAAAGTACAAAGCAAACAACGATACGGATGTGAACAAAACCTGGTGCATGGATATTTGCTGGACCGCTTGACTCGACTCATCAGATAGACAGAACAAGACAAACTGGCACAGGACAAAGGGAGACGAGGACTATTTATACATGAGGTAAGGGAACACAGGTGAGACCAATCAGGGGCGGGGAAGACAATCAAGACGGCGGGAAAATCACAAAAAGGGAGGAAGTCAAGGTCTGAAACGAGAGGGAAAGGTGAGTACAAAATAAAACAGGAAGTGCAAGACGAGACTAGACGTGAGTGACTTTAACTTGACATAAAACTAAAACTACAACATGAAACACTAAGCATGAACATGAAATACATTAACAAATCTGGCGAGACACAACACTGTGTGCATCTCCACCTGCTATTTTGGTTCATGTACCTGCAGCAGCGCAAAGTGCAAAAGGGCTGGCTGATGTTGTGGGTTTTTTAACAGTTAATTCGTACAATCATGATGGAGCCGTTTATATGATCGCATCAATCCGACACTACTTCAGTCATAATTCTTCTTTTTTTCACGTTGTAACTGGTTACATCATCTTAAAATGTGATGCAGCAGCGTTTGCACCATTACGCATTTCAAGAATATAACATGAACCGCTGAGATTATTATTTTTTTAAGTTGGAAAGGAGGCTGTAACACAGGATTAATGAGCTACGGTAATCCAGTGTCTCTGGCATAAACAACAGAATACTGAGTTATAACCAGCCAGTCTGATGTGTGTAGAGGTGTGTGGAGTTATTTTGTAGCCGCCTGGTGTCATTTCCATGTGGTTTAATGAAGGTAAACACAGTGGAAGGTTGTGTGTAATGGCACTGCACTCTGGCGCAGCACTCCTCAAATCAGAGGCTGCAGATTTACCTTCATACCTGTCCTGCTGCCTTCAGGTGTCTGCAGGGATTTAAGCTGTGGACAACATATACTGTAAGAATCACTCATATTCATTTATAGATAAATGCAGACTGCTTTAACCACGTGAAACATTTTTTTATACCAATTTAAACGCATCTACTGGCCTGGGGGTGTTTAATGTAATTAGTTTATTTAGGTTTTAAACATTATTCTATCATTGCAGCTCATTTGCTTGAAGTTTTGGCATCAAACTGAAATTGCAGCAGAAACAAATGTGGTTCTGAGACATCTATTCTCAGAGCAACTTCTACGATCGAATCCATCAAAATACCAACAACTCTTTTTGCCCTGGCTCATTTGAATGAACCTCCCACCTGTTTCTTCCTCTCCTCCCACCTGTGCACCATGCACTCTGCGCTTGGCATCAAAATACCTCACAGACAGGGCAAAGGCAATTTCAAGGTCAGGAAAATACCAAACTATTTGAGCCCTGCTTGCTCTGGTTGTTGTCATGAAAATAGGGCCCCGAGTCGAAAGCCTGAATGTTGGACATTTTGTAACTAACTGAGGGACCAAACTGGAAAGGGTTCATCCTCTGGAAAGCATGAATATGAGATATTTTGCCCTAGACAGACCAACAGAATGATGGGCATTACCATTTCTTCCCCTGCTAGCAAGGCAAAAACAACAGACACTGTTGCAATGAGAAAATAAATCTTTTCAAAGGATGGCAAAATTATTTAGGAATATAAAAATGTACCAATCTAGTATTCAATTTGTTGGAGGAGTGGTGAAAAAATCTTGCTAATATAGTTCTTCACGACTCCCTTTCGGGGGTTGCTTTTCCCTGAACTTCACACACTTTCTCTCATGTGAGAAAACACTTTTTTTCCCCCATGTGATGATTAGAATGCACCGCTCTGCTCAGGGTATTAAGAGAACATATTCCAAAATGGATGCTTACACAGACAGAGGAAGTGCATGTGGTTCTGTTCATATTACATTGGATGTGTGCATGGGCGCATGTGTTCACACGTTTCTGGTCAAATGAGAGAGCCCTCTAGTGGCCGTAGAAATTATGACAGGAGCAAAGGAGGACGTCGGGTGACGTTATTCTAGAGCAACAAAGTCACCATAGGGAGAGGTCAGGGTGGATGGATGGGCCAACAAGACATCAGACATGGGAGACATGAGCACATATCCTTAACCATGTGTATTATTGTAACCATGACGATAAAGGTCCCCTTACCTTAACGAAGTAGTCATTGTAAACCATTACCCTGACTCTAACCAACTCGTTTTTGTGCCTAAACCTAACCAAACCTCAACCATAGCGTTGTCACATCATAAAACAGATTTAACTCAGTTGCCAGTTTATTAGGTACACCTAGCTATAACTAATGCGGTCCAGCACAACTGCCCTGCCATAAATCCGCCCCTCATGAAGGTTATGATGTTGAGTGTGTGTTGATTATGTTCACTTTTGAAGCTGTAGTATGTGGTGCTGTTGAACTGTATTGCATTATACTGAGAAGTGTTTCTGTTATTTATCCTACCCATATTGATATAAATGGGGTGGACAAAATAATAGAAACGCCTGTCAGTATAACGCAATACAGCTCCACAGTTCAACAGCACCACAAACTACATCCTCCAAAATGATCATGCCTCTGTGTGTCATTCTAGAGGTCATGCATATGTTGTTTAATTTGGTGGACTTGTTGAACCGGACCCTACCCATACTGAATAAAATGTTGACCCAGTCTGCCTCAGATCCTGGGTCAGGTCTTGGTTACTAGGAGCCCTGAAGTTCAGGGACTATGTGCCACAACATAAAGCACTTTATAATCGTATTATCTAGATCTGCCCCAAAAACGTATCACCTGGAAAAACTCTCAGCAAAACTCTCATCAAATTTTATAGAAATATGTAACCAGGTGTTTGAGATGTCCTGTTAAACAAACAGACAACCAAATGGGCAGAGGTAATAAAGTTTAGTATGGTTGGTTGTGAAGCCTCCTAATGAGCAACTTGAAACCAAACCTCCAACAGTAATGGGAAATAAATGGGAGTAAATAATTCCACTTAAATCCAAAATCAGATACTGCGTGTATCATTAAAAGAAAAAGCATAAAATATTAAAAGACTAAAACAAATTGAGGATAAAAGGTGTTTGGAAAAATGCCGAAATATGTTTCAAAAGACATTCAGTGATGACAGAGTTATATTTAACTGGATTCACCTCTACGCCTCTACAATTCAGTGAGAGCTTCAACATGACACTGTTACCTGAGTGATCAGGACCAGAATACACATCTGATGTGAATAATTCAGCAGGCAAGCCACAAATAGATTACTGTAGTGGCAACAGACGCGAGGCTTTGATCCTTTTTGAAGAATAAACGGCTGCAAAAACCTCCTGGTTGTTGCATCAGACATCCAGCAGTGTTACGGATTAGCAGCGCTGTCGAGTGGAGGTCATCTCACCAGAATACGGTGGTTTGATTTGTGACTCGTTGATAAGTGTCAACCATTATCATTTATTTCCATCTTTACAATCAGAATTCTGTTGCACTTGAATGGACCCAAGGTGGTAAACCAGTAAATACCAGTGGAAAACTCAGGCAATGTCTGCCTTAAAATAATTATATGCACTGTCAGTACAAGGACACCACAACAGATAAATAATTCATCTCCTGGCCAATTATTTTGCACATAGCTCCCATGGGTGGAGACAAACTGAATGCTATATTTCCCTGTGACACAGGAAACGATCTGTGTCAGATTGAAAAGGTGGTGTTTCACATTTAGCCGCGGGACACTCATCAGTCACAAGGTCCATATCCCAGACCAGCAAAGGCCTGATTGAAAAAAACACTGCCTTGACCTTCATTTGCATTAACATTCAGGTTTCTAGGCTTCCTGTCTGCCCCTGTATGTATGTGTGTGTCTGTGTGTGTGTGTGTGTGTGTGTGTGCGCGCCCCTGGAGCTGGTAGAGGTGAGAGGGGAGTGTGTGACTACACCTACATCATACATGAATTTATTCATTGTTAAGGTTGTCAAGCCCAGGGGACTTATAGAACCAGCCCAGGTCTTCTCCATTTGGCAGAGACATCAAATTCCAATTTAGAGGAAATGTCATTCATGGTGGTCGACGGTCAAAATTCAGATCATACTAATGGTTATCTCACCTTCAAATCACTGTAGGTGATGTGTATGAAGTATGGAGTGAAAATAGTCTCAATATTATTTGAAAATGTATATTCCATGATTTGTAACTGAAAAACAAGATTTGTAACTGGAAAAAAAACGATTTGAAAATATTTTACTTACAGACTTTTAACTTCAGCTTGTCAGATCTGATCCTTTTCGCTTTCAAAAAGCTTCCTGCGCATACAAATGTCTGGTGTTACGCACGGATCAGGTTACTTTCGCTTTTGGGATTTTGAGACTATTTTAAAACCTACCCCTAACCACAGAGGGGCGACGCTATTTAAATTACCGCGGCTCGTCTTGCTTCACTGACCTTCATATGACAAACAGTGATGTTTCTTGGGCAATAACAAGGCTCATAGAAGTATGGGACATATTTGATTGTGTAGACTGGTGACCACGGGAGCATATTTATGTTCCCAAGGTTCTATGCTCACCAGTACAATATTCTGTTAACACACATTAACCCTCCTCCTGTGTTCAGGTCAAATTTGACTTGTTTCAAGTTAAAATATTTCATTAATATTATCCAGTTTTTTTTTATTGGAACAAGGCTTCAAAACAGCTATATAAACACAACCAAACAAAATCATTTTCTTTGATTTTGAAGGTCTCATCTGTGGTGTTCCGAGTCCAATCTGACCTGGCAGAGAATATTAAAGAGTCTTGTTTGGGTTGTTTTTGATCCACAAAACTACCCAGAATGTTTACAGCTGCATGTCATACTATGACTTTACACTTGAAGTTCCCTCAAGTGTAGGCCTATTATACTGAGAGCCATACGGCAGTGCTGGGGAACAGAAAACCCCTTTGACGAGTTCCCACAATAGCCCGTGTCATATTGAGCAAATACAGACCTGGGGAACATCTTTTTCAGGTTCCCATTATGTGCTATATAGCTCTGGGGAACATAGGACCCTGGGAACATAGGAATCACCCCTGTGATCCCATACTCAATATATTCTTGTTATTGTTTTATTGTGATTTCTCTCTTGGGACAAAAAAACAAAGTGACCAAAGCGGAAATCAATGGAATATCAGTATGTCAGTTTGATTTTACAGGAGAGGCTGAGGGACGGGGCTGTTACAAGTTAATAATAAAGAGATGTGTGTAAGTTATTTTGGCTTGTGAATGAGGTTCTAATTCCATCATGTTACTGTGTTTGTCGAGGAGTCAGGAATATCAAACTCACACGCACACAAATGTTGGAAGTTGTTCAGCCCACTATTTTCACCCAGGTATCAATATTGAAACTCAAGCCTATCATGACACTCTATAGCCTGCCTGTATTACATTCTCTGTGACCTTTAGTGGGTCAACAGTAAATCCCACGAGGGATTATATCACTGGCCGGACTACTCTACATGGCACGCTGCTATACTTACTCACAGTTTGCCCGTGGGCGTCCATCTTGCCGAGCATAATAGCAAAGTGGGACCTGCAATTTCAAGTAGCCTGAGGGGGGTGGGGGGTGGGGGGGTGGTTACACGGGAGCCAGCTCTGCCCTGCAATCAGACTTCAGAAGGGGCCCTCCTGCTGTCCAGCTGGGGACAGACACATGGTGGAGCAAGGTGACAACAGAAGTCCTGCTACGACTGGTTTCATCAGACTGATTGGTAAAGGACATTATATTGAGAGAACTACAGATGCACACAAATGCAACTCTCAGTCCTTTTTAACACACATGATGACATATGTTTAGGGTCAGTCAGCTACTGAACCACCTCAGAAAGTAAGGGTTTATGGGTGTAGACTAATCCCTGGCAGATGTATGCGTTGTGCTCTCTAGCGACACTGCCATTACTGTGGTGGCAGAGTCAGACTGAGCATGTTTTCACTGACAACAAAAACACGGATCTTCAGGTTGATAACAGTCACCAACAGATGAAGGTAGCATATATGTTAAAGTGAAAGTCTCAAAAGATTGATTATGACACAAGTTTTGTGGGAAAAATGACTTGTCTTTTGTCCAATTTTTAGGACTTGTTGAACTTGTATACAGTCAAAAATCAGTAGAAGTAGGTCTGAAAGGCATATAAAATCAGCGTATATGTCAATTCAAATGGGCACAGTATATTATGTCAATGTAAAACTTCCCTGTAAGTGTTTTGTCCTTGTCCAGAGCAATGAAGGCAGCAACAATGGACTGCAAAAGTTGTCTTTACTTTAACTTTGGTACAGACTGTCATGTCACCCTGTATTCAGTGTCTAAATGTGTAAATGCTTGCTGCATTCAGTTGTTGTAATGTGCACTGAGTGCTGCCAGACATAATGAGAGTAAAGAGTCTCAGGTACGAGTCGAACGTTGGATCGAGAACGTCGTGTTGTCAAAACACATCAGCATTCAGAACAGGGCCGATCAGTGCAGGCGTTGTCGGATCTGGCCTTGTCTTTTGTCACAGCGCTCCTCAGCCGCCACTTACACATTCCTCATCGCCATAGCAACAGTGGCTTTCCCTACCTCGTCTCTCAGCGAGAGCCGCGGCCCTGAAGATGTTGAATAATGCTGATCTGCCATGTGAATCAGTGAATGGAGCAGACACAGTGCGATGAGTTTGTCCACCATTCAGCATGACTCATTCCAGTTCATCAGACTTCTGTTAGGATTGATAGCAAGTGATTTGAGCACATCTAAAGATGAGATCCTTGGGATTTTTAGGATGCAAAACGATAAAGTTCACATTATGTATTTTCACAGACAATAACTCAGGGACCTTACTATCCTCCACAGAAAAAAGGGCATGTGCATGTATAAATCCTTAAACAATAAAAGGAGAATAGTAGTAAATAAACATGTG
>VMKM01000866.1:0-220320 GCA_008360985.2 Macquaria ambigua
TAGAAAATGGTTCCACCCAATCAACCCTCATTTTAAAAAAAAAACATGCTTGTTGAGCTTTCTATATATATATATATATATATATATATATATATATATATGTATAGGTGCAGTAGGTCTGAAATCACCTGCACACACTGTGGGCCTGAGGCACACACACACACACACACCTAATCCCCACTCAAAACATGATTTTTATTTGTGCCTCTTAGTAAACTCTGAACGCTTTCGTCTCCCTAAAACAAGCCACTGACATACACAATGAGCAAATAGAAAAAAAAATTGATAAAATGCTAAAAGAATAGCAAATCCACTGTGAAAATAAAAAGAAATGATGAGGGGACAGAGACCTAGGGGAAATATGGGTGCATTTTCTGGTTCATAACTGTTAACATTATGAGGAAATACAGCTCATTAAGATAGAGGAGCTTCAATACACATTCCAGTCATGAACAGACCATTACGTCAAGCTCTAATGGATAGCTGATGGGAGCAGTTCCAGGTACTGTCTCTTGATGAGATTAATGATATAAATCTAATTAGTTTTTTAACTTTTGGAACGTTTTTCATGGATAAAAACACTAATCAATGGACTATCTAAGATCATAAGAATACAATGGGATGCTTTTATGTTTTAGTGCACATGCTCACACTGTTAATTGTTCTGGTTGGGTGGCATTGGGATGGAAGGAAAGGGAGGAGTTGTGGTGACCTAATAACTAATAATCATTTTGTTCTATTTTTGATATTGTTGAAACAGGTTATTCCTATTTATTGTGATATTTGCACAACATCTTGATCATCACAGGTCTTTTTCACAGTTAACAGACCTCGTTTGTCTTAATTCATTAACTGATTTTAACACTTACGACAGTTTTCTTCATCACTGTTGTCTGAGCAGTCGTCATCGTCGTCGCACCTCCAGATGGTCGGTATACACCTTTTGTTGTTGCACTGAAACTGTCCATCCTCACACTCATCCGTTGCTGCACGGAAGAAGAAAAAAAAACAAGGAGGGGAGAACAGCGTCCAGATGGATCAGCAACAAACGGATAGAGTGGAGTAGTAACCGCTAGTAGTTCAACTGTCATTTGCAAATGAATGCCTAATTGATATTCAGCATTCATTCAGGTCAATTGGCTGAGGCGCTGGGAGCGTCGTGGTCTGTGTTGTCTTTCAGTTAGATCTACTTTTTTCCGACATGAATTAAAAAGAGAGAAACAGTATAGCAGAGGAGGCCGCGTGTCTGTCCGATATAATTCTCCACAACGTGAAGACAAAGATTCAGTCTGGGCTACTATAGCTACTACCACCTCTGATGCAGTATGGATGCTCACAGCAATGAAACACATGACAGACACGCAGAGGCTTTTTCCCCATCCTGAGCCCCGTAGTAATTCATTTAGCGACCAAGCTGCCACGCATTCAACTTAAATAAGTCATATTCTTATGTATTAATGATAGAGAAAGTATGTTTTATCTCTTTTTCTCTCTTGGTATCAAACGCTCATGCGCGCTGAGTCGCTTACAGGCAGCGCTTCCAGTCTCTCACCTCTACAGCCCATCACACACACACACACACACACACACGCCACGGTTTATATTTTATTTCACTAACGTCTCGCACGCAGGAAAACAAGCAAACTACTGACCTTCCGAGAAATGAAGCCTCAGTACTAACGAATGAAAAAGTAACAATGTCCTTATATCCGTCCACATTTCTTAAGGAGGGGATGATGGAGCTCATTCACATCCACAAAACAAAGCCCGAAAGCCGCTCTTGTTGTAGCGCCGCTGCGAAGCTGCTGCCTCCCTGCCTCTCCGCCGTGAAACCCCGCCTCCCTCCGCCTCACTGGCTGCCCGGAGCGTGAGGACAGCGCGTGGGGCGGGGAGAAGAGTTGAATAGAGTACAATAGAATAGAACAGAGTAGAGTACAATGATGGTTTCATATTCTCTTCTGTTTTTGAGATTGAAAATGTATTCTTAACAGTGGAAACAGACAAAACAAGGTCCATTTAGTAGCTTTTCCGTAGCTTTTGAACAGTACCATAGCAACAACTAAATAGGCTTGAATTTGATATTTTTGTCAACAACTGTTTCAACCTCAAAAATAGAATAGAACAGAAAAACAATCCTGTGTTAACCTGTGTTGGTGCATGGATTGTGGACATGCAGGGACTATTATAAAGACTATTTAAAACACAGCCCCCACCATGGAGCACCCTTCATTGACATGACCGGTGATAATGGAGAAGACCTGGAGCAACTTGCTGTCATTTCTCACACAAAATGATGAAAACAACAACAGTCATTTTAAAGATTTAATAGCTAGCACCCCCCACCCCCCATCCCTATGCACACAACACATGCAGGTTTTCCTTAACCACATCTATAGACAAAATAACTTTGCAACACATTGCTCTGCAGTAAACACCTGTTTGGTTTAATTCAAGGCAGTTGTGCTCCCAATATGGGTGTAATATTGATTTTTCTTTTTTCAAAATAAACAATTCAAACATAGATTTAGGTAGATTTAGGATGGTTAGGAGACTGCTTTGTGGAAAATGTAGACTGAAAAACAAAAATACCTATGCCTATGCATTGTTTTATTCCTGTCTACCAAACTAGCTAGCTTTTACTGCTTTTCAAAAACTATCCTGTTAGCTAGGTGTCTTGAGTTCTTGAGGCTCTACTGTGACCACTAGTCTGTCATTTAGTCCACCATCTCCTTGAAGACCAGACTGTAATATTCCTTTAATATTTCTATTGCATATTGTCTTTGTTTTTATATCTGTGGACATGCAGTAGAAAACTAGCTAGCTAACATCTGTGCACCACTAGCTGGAAAACGTGTATGTGTGTGTGTGTGTGTGTGAGTGAGAGAGAGAGTGAGAAAAAGAGAGAGAGGGGTCCTTGGGTTGTACATGTCACACCCACTGAGCCAGTGAAATCAATTTTAGAGCATGGCAGACGTGTAATAGTGGTACAGTGTTGGGGACTAGCAGGAACAGATAAGAGGGGATCAGGAGGTCAAGCAATTTTGTGTCCCTGTGGTGTTTTTGTGTTCAGGTTGGGGGGTTGTAATTTAGAAAACCTTTATTAAGTAGCTAGCTAGAAACCCACTCAGGGATGTGGCAGTGGATCCACACGGCCAACAAATTCTTGGCTCTTTCAAAAATGTAAACAAGAGAAAGAAAGAAAATATGTCTGATGGAGAGCAGAGGGAGGTGAAAGATGCGGGACAACTTGGCTTCAGTGAGGCAGAAACTAGCGCTGTGGGCTGCACCTGTTTGAGCATCTGCAAAAGTCTCTTGTACAGTACCGTATCCTGTTCAATAACCCCATTATTAATATACCCCCTATGCAATAATGTGATATGATTCTCATCTATATGCAAATTATGTGAATGCTAAGGTGAACCGCAGGCTATACGGTTTCTCAGAGGCAGCAGCAACAGGAAAAGGCCCCCCTGTACCTCTTTCATTAACCAAACTACAGCGTTATTGCTCTTACTAAACACAATGAGGTAATACTCGTCTGCAGATAAAAGTGCATCAGTAGTATTTACAAGGTCTAGTGGCTCCGAGCCAGAGCAAACGAGGCTGTCTTTCAAATCTAGGCCACGACCATTGCTGACAGCATAATCAGTCATTTTAATGGAGATAAGCTGAAGGATAACTTAATCCCCCTCCCAACCTCAACATATAGTAAATACACAAGCAGACACTGGCACATATTTGCACAAACAATTGTATTCACAGCCAATAAAGTCATGGCACTGAGGGAAAAATCATGATAGTTGGGGCCTGTTGTCATGGTTGCACGGCAACCATCCAGCAAGAATGAGGCAGCAGGAGCAGGCGGAAAGAAAAAAACACAGTGGCTGTTGAACAGGTGTTCAAATCTGTTACAGGAATTATTGTCTGAAAATCAGTATGTTAGCACCATCAGCCAATGTGATATTAGCTCGCTCCAGACCTCCCCGTAACAAATTCTGATTTTGAGCTGTGACCAGGGTGTTTAGCTATACAGGAAAATATCCCAACACAAACAGCTGCCTAATTTTCTGAAAAACTCCATGTCTCTTCAAGATATAACCCTCAATACTGCAAGTTGTCAGGCAAATGAATTGGGAATCACAAAGTAATGTGTTTTTAGTTTGAATTTCTATCTCCTTAGGGTGTATGGTCCCCATCATGCAATATAGGCTTAATATATAACATGTACAGAAACAGCTGCTCATAGAAATACCTCACATACTGCAGGTTTTGTACTTTGAAAGATAATTATAACATACAGTATGTGCTATCATTTGTGCCCATCTGGCTTGCTCAAGTAAAAATGAAAGCGATGCATATTGATGTACAAGAAATGTTTTTTGGTTTAGTTGCACATCTGATTCTCGCACATCAGAGATAACACAGACTAAATTGAGTTTACAGTCAATTTGCCTTGAGGAGTGAGTCATGACTAAATGAAAACACTTTTAGCACATTGAGGATTAAGCAGGAGGCAGGGTATATCTGAGAGAGAGAGAGAGAGAGAGCGAGAGCGAGAGAGAGAGAGAGATTGTCAATCAGCTGAAATGTGAAAATACTAGAGAGCAGATTTTGCATAACTAACTCAGGCCATGGTGCTTTGCCTGCTCTGGCCTCAGAGCCCTGTCCACTAGCCTCTAAAAAGCAGCCCTTGTATATCAAATAGTATCTACAAGTAAGACAAAAATAAAGAAAGACCAAAAGAAAAGTAAAATGTTTCTGTAGGTAGAGAACCATGGCCTTCTAAAGACATCCAAGAACTAAGAAAACAGACCTATTCATTTATTTCAAGTAAAAATGAAATAACAAGACCAAGAGTCTGCAGCTTTGTGAGGCTGCACTTAGACACAGCGAGCTTTTAGCTAAGTGCTAATGTCAGCTTGCTACCATGCTCACAATGACAGTGCTAAAATGCTAATGTTTAGCAGGTAATGCTTGCTGTGTTCACCATCTTGGTTTAGTGTTACCATGCTAACATTTGACAGGGATGTTACTAGTTTTACAGGTATTTGGTCATAAACCAAAGTACTGGACAAATGAAACTCTTGACCTGATAATGGTGCTAGATGAAAAAGTCAGGGGGATCACCAAAGTTATTATAATTCATCCAGAGGGGAACATGAATGTCTGTAACAACTGTCATGGCAATCCCTCCAATAGTTGAAATATCACTCAGAGCCACATGACAACCTGAGGAAAAGTCAGGGGATCGCCAAAGTCAGTAGGATTCAAAAGTGACATGTATTGCAATAACTGTCTACTTCCCCACACACTGATAGATTGCAGATGTATACTGTAAAACACTCGCAGAGTACGGCACATGCCACATCAAAATCCCTCATCACTCAAGCTTTTTGACAGACTGTCTACAGATCAGTGCTGTTACTGAGATGAAGTCACTTCATGACACATCTCTCTGCCTCTGCCTGAGTGACATCCAGCTAAACTATGTCGGTCTGTGCAGGTGTTCATAATTTGGGGTTGAAAGTTGTAAGGAGGATAAAAAGTCAGGACTGGTAAGGTTTGTCTGCATTTGCCTAGTGTGTCACATGTTGTCAGGGGCCTCAAAAATTGGCAGCAGATCCTTGTCATTTGTCACAGCAGCCAGTCCAGATGATGTGCCACATTTTCTAAACATTGTGGATTCAAGAGAGGCTTCCATCATCTTCACATATGGTCACAGCAATCATGGAAATCTGCAGTTCCTCTTGCATCTGAACAGCATTTCAGTAAATACTGTGACTTCTACCCAGGACACATGTCTTATTTAATTAACCTTTAGGGGATACTTGCTGAGCATGCATACTGTTTTTTTCCCCCCAGCCGTTCTCTGCTCTGCATTCACACAGCTGCAGGGGCTGGCATCGACAGGCTTCATGGTTCAGTTACAGTGTAGCTATCCACCGATGGCCTCTGAGCACTGAAGCAACTAGGTTTTAGTACCTTGCTCAAGAACACTCAACAGCTGCTGTTGAGAGATGAGATTTGCTCAGTTTCCTCCCACCTTTCACCGGCTGGTTGAGGGGAAACTGGAACAGCGATGCTCTGGTCACAAGCCCTGTTTGTCTAACCCAGTGGTCTGCAACCGTGAGATTAGTTCATCCTCTCTGATTGATGTTGCACCTGTCAGTGAAATCAGCTGCTGGAGTGTGGGGCCAGAACGAGAAACTGTTCACACAAATCTCTCTATGGCACATTCTTGGACACCACTTTGTCAGGCAGCATATTGCAGCAGGTTTGTGGAGGCCGCTGTTCTGCTCAACACTCCTCCAGACCCCTACTTTAATCTTAACCATAACCAACAATCACATTTTTAGGACTCTTAGCAGAATTGTACCTTTCCTCCACACACCCAGCACTGTTAAAACTCGAAATGTGTAAAAACTTGATGGATATTCTTGTGGATGTTCTTATATAAGTGCGATTGAAGCTAATTTATATGTATTTTCCGCAATATATATGTGGTATATATATATATCTAATTCAGTAACGCTTTAGATGACGGCATGCCCAATTTGCACTGAAATGTAAGTAGGATACATTTACTCAAGTAATGTACTTAAGTACAATTTTGAAGTACTTGTACTTTACTTAGGTATTTCCATCTGCTACGTAATACTATGTTTAGAGGAAAACATTGCACTTCTTACTCCAGTACATTCATTTGACAGATGTACTTTGCAGATTAAGAATTTTCATATAAAGCATATGATCAGCTCATAAAATATGATGCAGCGTCGTAGATTAAACTACCCAACAGCATATAAAGTCATTAAAATTAGCTCCTCCTTATCCAGCTACAACAGCAAAATGAAAATTACATGGACCCTGGTGGGAGCTGTCAGTGATGTGCAGGTTCATGCAGGAATCAACAGATGGACTTTCTGGCTGTTGAGTCGTATCAGTTCAAGATTCACATGATATCATGCACTGCATTAACCTACTCTGTAAGGTCAGAAGAATAAAGTACGGAAGCTTTATATTACATGTGTATGGCGCCACTCTGTTGTGTTGTGATTGGTAGGTCTACTTATCTTTTACATTTAAAATTTAATAACAGGAATAGGATACTGTAATGTTAGTAATTAAAGTAGGTATCAGTAGTGGAGTAAATAGTAATTGTGTTGTAAATGAATGCTGTTCCAACGTGCGTATCGTATTTCATGCGACCCCTGCATAACTCAGAGCCTCACTTGGGCAAAAAAGTCTGGACGCCACTGACTGCATGCACTGTGCAAACGTTTACTGTTCAGTATTATTGTGTGGGCATCCTGCAGGCTGCTGTCCAAACTTGGAGGCTGCTGCCCTCTACAGGTTGATCTTTGGCAACAACAACTATAACAATACCACACATTTTACATAGATATACAGATATTATAATAATTACATAACTGTACTGTTGATGTATTATTACGGTAAAAAAAGCAACAATACTGCATATTTTATAGATACCTGCCCCATTTAAATGAATATAGTCAACATTGTTTTTCCCAAAATGTATGACGCTGTCTTACAATGTTTTTTAGTACATTTACGACCATGTGTAGTGCAGTCTTTTGACAGTATTTTGACAGTTTTGACATTTTCTGTTGATGTGGCTCCATACTCAGTATATACGATTTGAAATGAACCAGTGACTATAAGGTTAGTCTTTCATCTTTAAGGAGGTTTGAGGTAGGAATTGTAGCCCTTTTAAAATAAAATAGTCCTAATTTTTAGACAGTAGACGATTGTACAGTGATAGTGACTGCAAAAATGTGTCACTCTCCAAATCACATATGGACTGCAATCTATATATATCTTTCCAGAACTGTAGCCGCCTTTACTAAAGTAATCAACAAAAAGCAGAATGATATATTTTATGCTCAGGAATTTCTAATATGTAATTTATACCTATATCAATTTTCTACATCCAGTTTTATCAGAGCCTGCTGCATTGAGGAGTCGCTCCCAGAATGCAACAGGCAAATGACAGATGGTTGATTGTGCAGCAAATTATTATAAACTAATGTGTCCTAACTTATGTCTTGCGGGTGAATCAGATTGACTGGGGACACACCAGTGAGTGACTCATTTTCATGAGTCATTATTCACAGATTTCTTTTATGATAAAAGGAACCAGCACTCAAAAAATAATTAACTGGATAGATAGACCGGCACCCGCCAAGCCTACTCCATCTCAGTACTCCGTACTAATTCTGGTCATTCTAAAAAATTATGTCCTTGAGGGTATAAGATGAGGCTTTAACACAGGAAATTCATATATTTCTTACAGAGTTAGATATGCCCATGACTCAAAAGCACAAAGAGGTATTATAGTTTTCAGTGAGTCAGTCCAGCAGATTCCTTTACCATTCAAATAAAGCTGTCTGGATGAAATAGTAGACTGTAGAAATCATTCTCCAATCATAAAATCATTAGTGTTATTGTTGTAACACTAATAAGAATCAGATAGAAAGGCAGCCATTACGTCAACATCTCTGATAATGTAGGCTGTCAAGGACTAAATGCAGTAGAGGTAGAGGACACAGCATCAGCACTTTGTACAAACCAAAGACATAACGTATGCTGTAAGTGAGTGCAATAACATCTATCCATCTATCCACCCTTCCACTCCCTCATCTGTTCATATATTTTATCCTCGTCTCCCTTCTTTTCCTCATGATAACAAAGAAAAAATGTAGATATGCTTATTTGTTGAAGATCATAATTTGACATTTGACTTCAGTTTATATTCCAAGGCTGACCTTTACACTTAGTGATATTGTCCACTGGGGGGAGGGAGTGCACTTTGAGCTCCTGTTCCACTCAGGAGCTCCTGTAAGGAGGCCTTCACTGGCTTGTCCCTCTGCATTTGCGAAAGGGGGGAAGGATTCCAGCAAGGTCTCAGCATCAACACTTGACTGGTGTTGAAGTGATGTAGCAAAGTGTTTTATCTATCATTCAAACATATGTAGATACTGGCACCAGCACTGTACAACAGTATGGACAGCAGGATTGTTATTTCACTTGTCACTTATAACTAGTCACAGTGTTGGACCTCAACAAGGAGATTCAGATGGAGGCATATATTGTGAATCTGCATCTATCTCTTTTTTTTCTCTTTGACTTTTACTGGAAATTACAAATCAATTTGCTCATTTGAATCAGTTCGTTAATTTTTCCTAAGCTAAGAAAACACATCAATGTTCATACACATATCAGTCATTAGAAAGTGATCACATCTTTCATAACACTGTGATGTTATGGCACTGATTTACTGTTATTAGTTCACTGGGTTGATGCTTTTCATTGTTTCATTCAGTTCAGTATAAAACTAGGTATATACAGGCACTATTTATAGATTTACAGGAATCCTTCAGTAAGAAACATCTTTCAGTAAGATTTTAACTGGCAAGTAGCGCACATATTATCACAGCTGAGCTGACAGGCACTTTCAGTCACAACTGAGTGGAGCTCCGCTGCTAAAAGCTACATTTCTGTGTTAAAGATTTGTTCACACGTATGCTGAACACCTCTACGCCCCTCTATCCCTAATAATACTTTACGCCATGGTGGCCGCATGTTTCGTGTACATCTTCTCAAACTCATTTTAGTGTGAAGACCACAGACAGAAAATTAAAGAGAGTGTATTAAAAATGTAAATGCAATCAGATAGATATGTGTAGTTAACCTTACCTGTCAGTCAGACCTTTCTTACTGAAAACACTTCTCAGTGCAGGAAAAGCACAGGTGTAACCTATAACACTAACAATGGCTCCATTCCATTTAGTTGTACAAGCAAGCCAGCATGTATGATAGCAAGGCCCTGGCACTGGAACAACAAAATGGAATGAAGCCATTATCACTGTAGTTATATTAGTTACACCTGTGTTTGACGAGTAAAACTGTCCACTGTAAGAAAAGCCTATAACAGCTACACCTGTGCCTTTCAAGAAGATTGACTACCTACAAACCAAAGCAAGAAAAAGTGTACTAGTTCTCAGATGCCATGATTCTCAGGAAGAAATGTAAATATAGCAGGCAAGATATGTTTGGTTATTAAAGGAATAATTTTGTTTTCTTTCCAAGAGTTAGATAAGAAGATTGAGACCACTTGCATATTTGTCTGTTATGAAGCTACAGCAGCGCGACAATTAGCTTAGCTTAGTACAAAGACTGGAAACAGGGGGAAACAGCTAGCCTGACTCTGTCCAAAGTTAAAAAATCTTCCTAACAGCATGTCTAAACTTCATTAAGTAACACGCATCTCAGCTATTTTTGGCCAGGCGGAGTGACTTCCTGGAGTTTACGATGGCTGCCATGAAATATTCTGGCACATAACCTTGTCATTTTTACACATCAGTTTTTGTACAAATTAAAGAAACAAGATATAACATGTAAATTTGTGAGCTTTACAGATGCTGGTTTTGAGTGTTTTTTTACCTTTGGACAGAGCCAGGCTAGCTGTTTCCAATCTTTATGCTAAGCTAAGCTAACTGTCTCCTGTCTGTAGCTTCATATTTGATAGACAGATATGAGAGTTCTCATCTAAAGCTCCACCAGAAAGTGTATTTCCCAAAATGTCGAACTAATCCTTTAAATTCAAGGCAAAATGTTTTGAAGACATATGTTCAGCTATGGCAGGTGTATTACTGGAGGAGACAGATCAGCAGGCAGCATTCACTGTGGTCTAAGAGGCTTAGCATAGTGTGTGAATGACGCTATCCTTAGGATCACAGAAACACCATTATCAGTACACACTGACATCACTCAGCCCTCCACAACAGCAACGCAACACCCCTCCACGCCTCACACACACCACCACCCGCCTCCTGCAGCACAGTCATTGTGTTCACCGGTCAGCCCATTGTCTGTGCGGGGGCATGGTGGACAATGTCGCCAATCTCTGTCCAAGCCATGATCCAACACTGCTATTGTGACCCGTCTTTTTCCCACTTAACCAGACAAGATGGTGTTCCCGTGTGATGAGAGGAGGAGGAGGAGAGAGGGGTAGGGGGTGTCCTCTGTTCTGCCTGGCACTGGGGCAGAGAATGAGAAGAGGGCACAGATCACAGATTTGTGACACCAGTACAGTCACTGTGGTGATCATGAGCAGACATGTGGACGGGCTACGTACACAGCGCCCAGCCAGGACGTCAACATCATCATCACATCTCTACGTACAGTGAGTATTACACAGTGGAAGTCCCTGCTTCTCTATGGTTGGGTCCTTGCTGTTTTTCTGCCTCCAGCGTGAAGTCAGAATACTTATTCCATCTACGCTGAGAAGAGTCTCATCCCTGAAAGCAGCTTGATTAAATTTACAATTTAACCATTGGAAATGACTCCTTGAGGCTGGATTATTTTTACGTGAAACTACATCTCCTCAACAGAATGAAGCAACAAGAGCAAACTAACTGTTGCAATGCTTTGACTAAGGTTGTCTGATGGGATACAGATGGATGGACAGCAACACTTGACACTCATCTAACACCAAGTGAGTAACTGTTTTCACAGACGTTGAGATGAAGTACAGGAGAATCCACTTTGCATATTTGTGGTAAATAGAATAAAAAAAGTTAAAATAAAGAAAGATTCTGATCATTGACCCAAATTCTGCACAACCTTACAAGGTGTCATTCTGGTTTTCGGCTGGCTGAGCTGTGACCACTGCCCACTGCCGTGCCCTGTGATGCAGACCTTCTACCAGCCCCGCCACACCATCCGTCACACCCCAGGTCTCTACCTGGACCCCACCCTGATGCAGCGACGTGTCCTGGAAGATCAAGTGGAGCTGTGGTGGTTCAGAGAGCCACGCCAATCCCTGCTGTGTTACTGTGCCTCGGTGGCCCTCATACTGGGGCTGGGCCTTGGTGGCGTGGGAATCCTCTCCACCACCACCAGCCTGTCCGGGGAGTGGCGCCTCGGGGTGGGCACTACGCTCTGCCTCTTAGCCCTGGCTGTTCTGCTCAAGCAGCTTCTCAGCTCGGCCATCCAGGACATGAACTGTGTGCGCAGCCAACGTCGAATCAACCAGCTGAAGAGCGGCGGGAGGGCTGACCCGGCACTGATCTTAGCTGTGGGTCTGGCCGTGATGCTCTGTGGGACGGTGCTTCTATGCGTGGCCACAATCGGCAGCCAAGGTCATGACAGCAAGGAAATGTTGGTGTCCAGTTTGGTGCTGATGGCTGCTGGGGCAGGCATGGCTCTAGCTGTAGTGGCCTACAGCGTGCTCATCTACCTTAAAAGAAGAAGGGAGCAGAGGAGAAGGAGGATGATGAGAATGAGCAGGCCGAGGAGGCTGGGGAGTCGAGCTGTCAGGGTGTTCAGTGTCTCAGGAGGACAGATGAGCCAGGCCAGGAGAGAGACATCCTCCAGCAGGACCAGCCTGATCTGAATGGACTAAATGGGCAAAATCTCTCAGAGAAAAATGAACAAAGAGGAAAGATAAGATTAAATTTGTCTAGCAGATGTACAAAAAGGAAAACAAAGAGAGCGTCAGTAGCCTTAGTCTTGGACTTCACAGCTGTTGGGGCATCTTTCCAATCTTTTCGTTACCATTAGCATAACACTGACTACTGTTGAACATCATCAAAAGTAGTCATCAAATAGTTTGTAACAGAGCAACAGACTGCTGCACTGCATGCTTTCAACAATGGCTCAAGAATCTGATAACCACACCTTCTGCATGTTTTTACTGTCTGAAAGCACCATTTTGATACATCTGAGTAGTTATGGTTGAAAGTAAGGCCTCAGTAAGTGTTGCCATCAAATCAAAACATCACTGCGTTGCATATGTTTTCTGTGTCGATGATATTTCCTCTGACTCAAAGACCGAGTTTGGCAAAGTCAATGAAAGAATGAATAAATAGAAAATTGGAATTAGAAAGAATTTATTCATGAAGTACATTTCCAATAAAATGATTTCACACTATACACACAAATGCATGAAAATACTTTTTTGCTATCTTACATCATGCCTCTCACAAGCGTCGGACACTTTGAAGATGAAATCTGTAACCTTCGCACTACAACAAAGATGGTGAAGTGTCAAGTTGTTTCACCTCTTTGCTGTTTATTCACGGCCAAAATATAATCAGCCAAACCCCGTAACTTGAATGTGAATACTTTACTTTCTCAAATGATTGACAGGTGCAAGGTTTCTCATTAACAGAATAATAATAATTTGAATAGCAGCTTCCAACAACTTACAGATGGATATACACATAATATATTCACTTTAAAGAAAAGTTACGGATTTCAGCTTTGATGAAAACAATTTATAGGCTGCATAAAAGGAAAAAGTAGAGATTATCAGACAGCATTTCAACTCAGTCAAAATGAAAAGCTAACACAACAAAGGGCAAGGTATATATAGGCAAACATGACGTCAGCAAGGTGCAGTCAACTTTGAAATTATATATACAGTATATATATATATACATTGCTCTTTGTCATGGTGGCCATTTGTCTAATGAAGACCCAGTATGGTCAAATTATGAAGGGGCTGTAATCCAGTGTGCAGATAATCTCTCCTTTTTCCCTCACTGAATCTGCTATTGTGCACCCAGGCAGAGTATATGATGGGATGTGCTCACAACTACTATACTGTACTCAATGACAAACAGTAACACAGTAGCACTAAAAAATCTATTTACTTCTGTTTATACATTTTCGTTACTACTTTCATCAGGTCATACTATTTAGATTTGCTCATTTTGGACACAAGTCCGATCACTATTGCAGCTTTGGAACGTTTTGAAGCAACTGTGGCTCATTCAGTTTTCACATTGATCATACATCTAATGCGCACTTTCAGTGGTTCCCAAGCTATGGGTCAGGACCCCTCCAAGCGGTCGCAAGATAATCTTAGAGGCTGTGAAATTATTAATTAGAACAAGAAAAAAAAAAAGGAAAAAACAAAATTCTGATAAAGAAATTTGTTTTCTTTTTTGACTTTTGTTTAAACTTTGTCTCTTTTCTTGTGATATCTGTAGTTTTGCCTATTCTGGCCTATAACAATGATTTAAATGAAACAGTATGAGATTTTCTGAGGGGAACTCACACTTTGGTGGAACCACTCACAGTTCATAGACATGTGCAAGGTGTGACAAGAGGCTACAAGTAGACAACGATTCATTTTAAGGGGTCACAAGCCGGAAATGTTCAGAATCACTGCTCTACTGCCAGCTGTCAATCAAAATCTTCTCTATAGTGTCATTTTATTTTAGTTGTAAACCAGCTGTTTTTGATTAAGTCTCCCTAATCATCCTATAGTGAACTCAAGATCATCGTCGCTGTCTTCTATCCCTTCCATCCCCTCCTCCTCCTCTCTTTCTCTCTCTGCCCTGTCTTTCTCACTGGTCTGGATATAGTTATCCTCAATGAAACCATCATCATCTTCATCCAGTCCTCTTGGAGTCCCTCCAACCCCTCCCATCCTACCCAGATTGTTATGGAAGGACCCCTCCTCCTGGCCGTACTGGCTGACCCCGTCGGCCTCTTGGAGCAGGGAGTGTCTGTAGCTGGCCAAGAAGCGATGGAAGAGGCGAAACTTGACAGCCATCATGATGAGGAGTGAGATGGTGAGGACTGTGCCCAGTCCTGCAGCCAGATAGGACCACTCCAGAGACTTTGGGCCCTCATCTGGATCAGATGCCCCTGGGAAGAGGGCAGGAACAAACATTTATTGCATCTGCATATGACAAAGAGGTCAGCACCAGTGCATTCAAATTGTTTCCAGTAAATGAAATGTTACAGAGTTCAAAGTTCCTCAAACACACCTGGTTGTAAATAGTTAGACGATGGTAAAATACCTGACAGAGTGTGACTTTTGTTACTTACTTAGATTTCCAGTACTGTTACCGTTGGTGTTATCTTCTTCCATCAGAAGATGTCTCTCAGCGGCTTTGTGTCCCCCAACATCAGATATAGAAGCCGGATGTGCTTCTCTGATAAAAGCTCCACAAAGAAAAAGCACCACAAAGAGGCTGCTGCTCCACCGGCTCATCTCTGTGTCCTGAGGGAAAACCTAAAGGAGTCAAATCATCAACTGATTATATCTACTGAGGGTCATGAGAGAGTGTTGGGAGAGGCACAACATTTTAAATATTTAGGTAATTTCGGGGAACAAAATTTCCCTTTTGTGTTGTTATCCCTTTCCTTAGCAAGGAAACGCTATTCGAGGAAACAAAGAGGGAAATTTGCACAAAAAGGGATCTTTTCGCAGCCAACATGGAGAGCAGGAACAATTACAGCAACCAATGACTCTTTTAATGTACAGATGGGATTGTCAGTGTTGTTTTGACAAAAAAAATGGTAATCCATCCTTTAATGCACGATGACATACTTCATGTTTCATAATTCACGGACAATAAACTATTAACCAATGTCTTGTGACTATCTATAAGCTTAATACTGACACTGGAATATCAGAGGGTTAACATTAACTCAATGTTCAAGGCATGTTTAGGTTTGATTGGACAAACTGGAGATCTGTTACGTTGTTAAATATAAATGCAAATTTCTCTTTATTGTCCTTTCTATTTTGTATTTCCTTTCCAAGATGTGATTGTACCTTCCATTTACACGGTTTAACACATTTGATTTGATCAGACTTAACCCTGATTTACATAATGATCGCCATCATTGTCGTCATTATCATCAATGATGGTAACCCTTTGTTTGTGTTAGCAGTAAAACCTCCTCCAGAGCAGAATTTAGTAAGCTCTGAACATCAGCTGATGATATCTTTCATTCCAAATTATAAGCGTAAGAGTTAAAAAAAGCTAATGAATCTGTAAACCATGAGCTAAAAGACGCCTTCAACCAGCCAATAAACACCTCTCTTGTGGCACTGGAAATGACTTATTAACAAACAATTTGACCTGAACAAAAATATCCTTAAAACTTTGTGATTCGATAGTCCTCTTTTTCCACACAGAAGCTGACACATGATGTTAGGGAGTTGACTTGCCAGGTCTTGAGCAATGTTCCTGAACATAGAACCAAACTGCTTACTAATTAACTTTAAACACAGCGTAAACACACATCTGTTATGCAGAAAATAATCCTTAATCCAGAGAGCAGACATACAGTGTATCCATACTCCATATTCTGGCTGAAGATATTAAATTTGAGGTGGCAGTACACAGGTAATATGAGTACAAATTTTCTCTAGTGAAGCAGGCCTGCACACAGTAGCTGTGTCTCCGATAAACACTAGTCATATGACTACAACAGACCCAATACTGTCTAACCTACATCTCCAATGCACACATAGTAACCCCACTGACAATTTACACAACACACACAAAAATCTGAAAGGACTTACCTGAACAAAATGGGATAATTGACAGAGCAGGTGTATGTCTCCTAGACCTGACTTTTAACTGCCGTTTTTGTCTTCCTCTTCAGCTCCTTCTGAAAAAATAAAGAGTATATTGCTGGCCAAAGGTTGCAGGCCATAATGTCACCCTTCCCGTCCTCAAGACAGAGATGTTAATGAGTAACTTTATTAGGTTTGTCATCCATTTCTCCTCCTAATTCCTTTTTCACTCACTAGTGAATGTAAACACATTTTTATCTCCATTCAGTATCTTTATCGTGAGTATTACCATAAGAAAAATAGAGGTCAATAATCAATAATTAGAAGTAATTGATAATTCAGTGACAGGGACAAATAAAGCCTTTGGTTAAATTGTCACAATTGTTGCATCTGTGCTCTGAGGCCAGAGAGTGGCACTGTGATCACATAAGACACGTGTGAAACAAAAGCACTCCACAGAGTCTACATGCTGCATGTGCATGGAGGGCATCTGCGTCAATGTGTTTTGGGGGTTTACAAAAGATCAGTGAGGTCAAAACTATGGCTTTACATGGCTTCGGTGGATTTGTCTCTCATAAAAAGAACCCACTGAATCATCAGGTCTCTAATCGGTGGTGCTGACAGGAGGGCACAGAGAGGAATTCATTAAGAAGAGCTTCAAATGACTCAAGAATTCTGACACTTGACTGAGAGACACCTAATTATACACGCTGCACTTTTAATCACCAGGAATAGAGCCGTGCTTCACGAAGGATCACCATGAATCCTCTTTGAACAGGGAACTGGAGGTGAGAACCTTCAGAAATCAGAAAAAAACAGCTTTTGTTCTTTGAATTTACTTCTATATCGACTGTCCTTTTAAAAAGAAATCACCTTTATAATGATGATGATAATGAACCCTTCAACCACAAAGATTAAGTAAAGATATTTTTCTGTGTGATATTTGCGTGAACAGTAACTTCAAAGTGACGTACTCAAAAGGCACAGTAATCTCTTAAATTGGCACTGGTTTCTTCCTTTACATCAGCATGAAGTCCTTTCATCTCGAATGAACAAGACTATTTTCTTTGTGGAACTTTTTTTCTTTTTAATCAGCTCCGACCAGAATACACTTTCATTTAGGGACTGAGTGAAAGTTACTGGGATGAGGAGGGGGGTAAAATCATCACTATATGTATTTTTTATTTGGACTTGACTTTTTAAAAAGACTACAACACCCTCCCCTTAATATCTCAAAATATAGTTCTGGGTTGGTAGAACTGGTTCCACCATTTCTAACTAAATAAATTAAAGAATTTAAGATGGTGTAATCTAATTTAAAACCTTAATATATTTATAGAAAAATAACTTTCACAATAGCGCCCAATGTGCATATCCAAAAGTGGAATTAGCCATTTCAATATCTATGGAAAACATAACAAAAGGCTGAACTTGAATTGTAATATGGGTTTAAGTTTATATGACATATTTTACTTTTTTTTTTTTTACTTTTTTTGTTATGAGGCAGAAGAAAGTGAAGGAGAAGACGACATCTGGCAGAGATAACACCTAGTGTGATGCAAAAAAAGAAATCCCTGAAGCAGAGACAGAATTGTTGCCTCTGCATATGGGAAAGTATACCTTTAAGACCCACTGCACACACTAGAACCATCGTTTGAGATTATTTTATTCCTCTTTTTATATATCAATCCTGTAAGGGAATGCTGAAATTTGGGTTGTTAAAAAGGTAAAGACCCTTCTCCGCTCTACCCTCCTACCCCTCTACTCTCCCTTCTGCAAAAAAACAAACTATATAACCCTCCCTCCTTTTCTGACCTCCCCTCTGCTTCTAATAATTTGTGTACGGTTCCCAGTTTTCTATTTACTTAATCAGATGTAAGAACAGCAGGGAAGCTGTCGTTTCTTAAATCGTGTATAATGCATTAATATTCCATTTGCCAGCCCTTGTAAAAAAGAAAGCTAAATTAATTCACATTCACTTTATAGTTACATACATTCCAGTCGACTCAATGACATTTCAAGTTTCTCCTTCTATCCAGTATTAATTGCTTTTCTTGAAACAAATACACGCCTGCTAGTGTGTCACGATAATGTGATTAGTTTCAAATACATTTGAACCTATTATATCCTATTATATGGATCATATTAGAGTCATATTTGAAAGACCTCTTTGAAACAGGTGAAACTGTTGAAATGGATAACTGGCAAAAGGACATCTACATAGCCCGCTCTCTGTAATCTGCCACCTACTGTGATATGTTTCTATGCTGGTCTAGGTGTTCACTGAGTCTGTATGTGTTTCAAGCCTTTCATCCATGATCTTTACTCTCAGCCTTTAATCCTGAACAGTCACATCAAATGTGTGTCATAATGCACAGTTGTGACAAGCTCATATTGGTACAATCCAGCACCGAACCAGAGGCCTGTACTACGAAGCGGGATTTGCGGTTAGCGAGATAACTTCAGGTTCAACTCTGGGTTTTCAGTACTACGACGGTGGTTCACTTCTTACTGGGGTAAATCGCCATGGTAACTTATGCTGCACGGCAAACCTGCTCTGGAGCAGGTTATGTTCGAGATAACAGATCAACACGTACTAAAGCACCGCCTACTGACCAATCAATTCTCTTGGAAAATCGCATCACCAATAGAACAGAAGTGGAGCTCGGTACGTGGATCGTGAAGATCGTGAGAGAAACTCTTTTTATATGAGATAGTTTCTGTGTCATCGTACAACAGAGACTGACTGAAGCACTAAAGCTTTGTACTTACAAGAGATGAATGTAAGCCTATTTACCGCCAAATTATGTTTTTATATTTATTTATTTTTTGTCTGTTTGACACCACCGGGGTTGCAGCTGAAAGAATCAGGCTAAAATTGTCACACGCCATAAGAATACATCTAAGCAACACATTAACTTAATGTAATACTGCTGAAGGGGCAGTGATATTATCAGCCTGTTAATTTGCACATTCACACAGTTGGGTTTTTTTGCCAGCTGTTCTTCCTAGATTGAGCAGCTGCAGCTGTTTTTAGCCTGGATGATGTTTAAATTCTTCGTATTTCTCTAATATTACAGTTTGCTCTTCGTTGGTAAAGTATGCCGCTCTGCTGCCAGCACACCTGTCATGTTTGTGATTGGTCATATGCTGCAAACACCGCCCCTTTCACGTGAACACGCTCATGGCTTGACTGGAAAACCCTGGGTTGACTTCGCGAGTTGATAACCAGCGTCGTGTGACCGCTTAGCGGGATCGCGGTTGTTAGGCACAGTGAAGCCAGATAACGAAAAGAGATCCTGGGTATGTTGAACTTGCTTCATAGTACAGGCCTCAGGTTGACTGCTCCCAGCCCTGCCATCATGACGAATATCTGTAAAAAGATTAATGCAGCCATAGACATATTGTACACATTTTGCACCCCATTTAACAGTTAGTTCTCATCACTGCTCTAATACATTAACCTAGCTTATTAATACGTAGTTCGAAGTACATAAGATGCTAATGGAGGTTCTACAGGTCAAGTTGTTCTCTATTCCAGGAATACATTTCATATGCAGTTAGGCTGAGAAAGAAGATCCATCCAATTTTAATCCATTATAACTTTTCTCATTATGCTCATTGTCAGACCTCGAGCTGAGCAAAATCTCTTTGGTGCTTATAAGCCGGCCCGCAGCGTGCTAAAACTGCTCATTGAGGGAGGGGGCATTGGATTATTCATGTTGTGGATCTGTATTAAATGCTGTGATCTTACCCAAGAAAAGAAGGCTGTGAAAAAGCTTGTATAATGCTTACTGCAATGATCAAAGCAGTTTTGTTGTCGCTGTCATCCCTTTCACTGAATCTTCTTAACACATAACATTTTCAGAAATGCCTCTGAAGGGGAAGATTAAAAACCCAAAGCCACCAAATCTTAACTGTCTGACTTTAAGTCTCACTCACCCATCAAATCTTTTTCTTTTAAACTTTCAAATCGACACAGTGGCTTTAAAGCAAAGGGAAAGAGAGACGGGGACAGCCTTCATCATCAGAGTTGCTCAGCTGGGTGTGTTTAATACAAACACAACAAACGTCAACCTTGGCAGTGGAGTTGCTCATCAAACAGTTCCTCTGAAAAAGAAGTCTGTACTGAGAAACCTTAAGATAAACCAATAACAAACGTATGGAGATACATTCCTTTCAGAATAGCAGTTTCCATGTTGATATCCTTTAATAGATAACATATATCTGAGTGTAGGTGCATCAAAATCCTGTTAGAAATTCACAATGTAAATGCTTTTCCACCACATGGCATCTGGCCAGTTCATTCTATCAGCATCACTGCAAATTAATCAGGTTGCATCTTTTGATTCCGATTTTACTGATGCTCTTTCAAGAACTGTGTGAATAAATCACTGTGTACATTCACAGAGTGCATTTGAAACAAAGCACTGCAATCAAACACAGAGACATGATGTGAAAATAAATTGGCCCCTCAGTTTTGTTTTCCTCTTTCATTCTTTGAAATGTACATGTACAATACAGTGGATTACTGTGCTGACATTTACAAATGAGAACTTAAGAACCTAATGCGTACAACAGAAACTTAATTCCTCCAAACATTTTGACAAATATGCTAGCAGTTGATTTGTAATATTTTATTAGGTAACTTGTACACACATTTATGAACATACTGTTAAGTGAGGCCCTTTCTTCTTTGTTTTAAAGTACATTTTTGCACATTTTGACAGAGAAAATAACAGACTGATGAAAACAGAACAAAAGTGTTGACATTAAAAACTGAGGTCAGTTTCCATATAACAATTACACAAGCAGAACTTTATCACAAACACAAGACATGACATTTTGCATGAATTTAGAAATATTTAAGCTACCATTCTGAGTTACAAAAACAAGGCCACTTGAACGTTTTGAGAAGGAACTGACTTTCCAGTAGATACAGAGAATAGTGCGTTAGCGGGTCCATAGAAACGCAGCTTTGCTTATGTATGCCTCTTTATATACCGTAACTCTGTAAAACGATGACCCTAACTCTTCAGACAAAAGCTAAAAGGCTGATGTAACATTTCTTGACATTGCAAGGTATGCAGCGTCATACTGCCATTTACTATGCAGCGTGTTTTGATGTGAAATTCTAATCCAAATGTACTGTAAATTTGATTAGACAGATAAGAAGTTAGTCCACAAATCTTTTCTCACTAGAGCGTAATTAAGGATAGCTTCACATTTGTCGAGGTCTGTAGTAAAACAATACTCAACATGCCTTTATGTACATGCCCTGAGTTTGACAAATCAAGTTGGGATCTTGCAAAGTTACAGCCTTTGAAGTGCCAAATTCTCTCTTTTTGTTACCGCAACTCAGCAAGGAAACACTGTGTGGAAACACAAAGCGGGAATTTAGCTCTCAAGAGACTGTAACTTTGGAAGATCACTTGATTTATGTAACTCAGACTTTTGAAGCCTCATATTCAAAGTGTATATATATACATATATATACGTATGTATATGCGTGGGTGGGGGCTTGTTGCTTAAAGTGAGACTGAAAAAAATGTCCATAGCTCAGTGGCACAGTGGTCAGAAAGTTTTGTGTTTGTCCTGAAAAACGTCCATCTTTATACTCGTATGCAAAGTATACCAGTATATGCTGGTAGGCTGGTAACGTCCATTGTGCTATTTGGGAGCGGCAGCTACGTAGAAACTTGCTGGAAATGAAAGTGCATGTTCTTTTCAACACTCACCAAACCTGTTCTCACCTACACCTGGACCACAGCTTCACACTGAATGACCTCAGAAAGAGATGGGCAGCTCAGCTGTTTTTCTACAGTTTCAACCGGGGTTGCTGACCTTTCTCTCAGAAGCCGCCTGGGTATCCCACAAAAGGTCATTTTTCATTGCCTTCCATCGAGACTGTTACAGAAACGAGTCATATGAGCTTTTTTCTCATCTGCCACCTCAGTGGTGATCGCATTCAGACACGTTCAAACTGCCATATGTTAACACAAAGCAAGGGGCTGCGTGGGTGGGGGCTTGTTGCTTAAAGTGAGCTATAAATACAATCAATGACGTCTAGTTTGAGTAGCAGATGTGTGATTTTGAAGGCTTATCAGAAATGATCACAGCGGCAATTATATTATCTTTCGTTGCCACCAACGTGAGGTAAAGTGGAAATATGGTATTCTCATTACAAAGTTTCTACCAGAAATGTGTGCTTGCATGTATTTGACTGGCCACTGCAGTGCCTTGCCTTGATGAGCCAGGTGCAACTTTTTCACCAGACAACCCTACATTGGCACGCCCGCTGCATCACCAGACTGGGCTCATTCAAATGAATGAGGGGGCAGCTGGGTTTTTTTTAATGTTTTATGCAGAGCTAAACTGAACGCAGCCTAAGATTTGGTTAATTTCAATTACTAAAGCTACTGATGCATAGCATTAGCTCAGGCAGAGCACTGAAATCGCACTTGATTGGTATCAGCTGTTTCACTCATGCTTCCCAATCACTGGCTTATTCACACTTGTGTGGCATCAGCTGACTGCTACCATTCAGTCATGTTTGTGCAGGTGTACAGTGGGCCATTATCACTGTCACTCTGCTGATTTTGCTCATGCCAACGCGGTTCAACATTCCTAGTTTGGCATTACAAGAGGTCTGCGTGTTGTATGCTGTACAGATTCTAAAGCCCATTTGTGATTTGTGATATCGGGCTATATAAATAAAATTGACTTGACTCATGAAATTAACATACAATCATTTTAAGCATTTGAACGAATAACCAACACTGTTATTTTTCTGGTGAGGACAGTCTCGTCACACTGTGGATCCTCCCCACAAATCCCTCAGTCCCTGAGTCAAACGTAGCTGGTGTGGCTACAAATCTACAGCACCATACTTCACCAGGGTGCACCCTGACTTTACAGCCTGGCTGTCCAGACTCATCAGTTGGCTTGGTACGTCAGGCTTTTTTTCCTGCTATAAGCCACATCTTCAGCATCTTTTCCAGATACCCATTAAACTGTACATCCTGAATGTAAAGTGGGCCCCAACACTCGGCCTATGTCCCTAGTTGCCCATAATGATTGATTCTTAATGAGTCTTTCTTGAGGCCAATTATAAATATTCTCTTCCAAGAAGATGGTGGATAATCAATTTCCATTCATATACTTTTAATTACTGCTGCATGGTGGTGTAAGACTTAGCTTACTTATGCAGTCATGAGGAGGAGAGTAGAGTGCATGTAGTGCATGAAGAAATTCAGAAATGCTTTTTAGAGCCTTAATTGTGCGTGTTAGCTAAATTTGGTCGACAGGACTCAGAGTGGTTCTTTTTTTCCCCAGGCGTTAGTATTACAATACTTATTATTTACCCCACTCAACCACCATGACTCCCCTGCACACCACATTATGTCAGCTACTGTTCCTCCCAGTGTCATAGCGGGCCCCTGGCAGTGCAGTCTGCCTCCAGATTCACTGGTTCTCTTGACTTGTAGACTGCCAGTCCCATTTTTAAATAAGAAGTCTCACAGCGGCCTACGAGGGACTTTCCACTTTCACGCCGGTGACGGTAGCTGTGAAACACCTCTGGAACAGGAGCTCGGGGTCCGGTGGCTGGCTATCACAGTCCAGCTTCCTGCTCATGAAGTGTTTTCTGAATCCCTGTGGACCAGATGCACAGGCTGTTCTTGCATGACTTGATGCCTCACTGGGATCTCCTGCTAAAAAGCACACAGACAATTGCACAAAAGTGGGTAATTTAAAACCTGAATAGGCTGCTGATAGCAGAGATTTTCACTACGTTGAAGGAAGAGCACATCAGAATAAAACTATTATCATGGTATAGGCTACTCAAGAGAGCCTACACACACACACACACACAAGCACACACTTACCTGGCGTTCGGAGGGGAAGGCCGTTGTCAAGACGACTGGGTTTGGTGGCGATGAAGAGGTAGCAGAGGACACATACGGTAATGAGGAAGGCAAGGAGGACCACCGCTGCAATGGACAGACCAACCAGAGCGCCGATACTGAGAGGAGAGGAGACAAGGAGAGAGGAGAGAGGAGGAGACGAGAGAGAGGGCAATAAGAGAAGACAGGATGATGTGAAGAAAAGAGAAAAGAGGAAGAGGGAAGATCAAATATGGAAAGATAAATAATGCAGTAGAGGGTATGAGGTGAGAAACTAAAATGAAGTAGACAATTCCCCTTAAAAGGTATGGGGTTTTATTTTTTTAAATGCCAAAAAATAGTTATTTTTATCCATAAATGAAATAAATAAAAGTGTGTATGGTGTGGTTGTAACTGTCTCGCTGGAATAAAGCAATGATCCAGCTCTCCTTACTGAGAATGTGTGAAGGGAAGGGATGCAAGGACACCAGCAGCTGAAGTAATTAGCTTTGTAAAAGATTTTGTGTCAAGCTGAATCACAAGAGAAATGCGTCTCTGGATAGTTAAAAAAAAAGCAAACAAAAGCTGCAATATCAAGAACATCATTAGCCCATCTGTTGATCATGGTAGAATGTGATTACATAGACTACAGCATCTTTAGAATATATATATAGACAATTTATATGAGTGATAAAACAAGTAAAACACCGAAAAATAATGAAGAAAAGTGACTAGCCTACCCATACGGAGAAAAATAAAGTGCCCTTACCTCAGCCACCACATGTAGCCGTACTCATACGGGAAAAAACTGTTGGGATCATCACAGCAATACTTAACATCATTGAACCCGCAGCAGTAGACAGCAATATCAGCGTTTCCCGGTCTGGGGCAGGAGAATCCGTCCACAAACACACCGTCAGCGCTGTAGTAACTGCTGCATTCAGCGCTCATGCTGCAGCAGAGGAGTGGAAGAAAGGAAAAGAAAAAACAAAACAACACTTATTATCCCGTAGATTAAAGTGAAGAAGAAGATCCCTGCGTCCTCAGTGTGGGTGGGTGTCCGCTCTGCTGTTAGACCGGCGGCAAGAGTGTTTTTCTCAATCAGCTGTTTCTCCAGTGAGTGAACAACGCCAAGAGACGGAGAGGGAACACGTTAAATCTGAAGAAAACTGGAGCGAGCGAGCGAGCGAGCTCTCTCTCTCTCTCTCATCACTCACAGACACACACACACACACACACACGGCCTCACTCTACTTACTTAATCTGTTTTTGGACAGTGTAAGCTTATTAGTTCTTGAAATTGTCTGCAAAACGTGTGAAAAACCAGGGCGCACTTTTTTATTTTTCCTTCTTTGACATTTTAACATTGACATTTCAGCGCATGACAAAGCTCTGTGAGTCTGCACCACCTCACCACTTATTATTCCCCGGAAGTCCACTCAGCTACAAACTAAAGAGTTATGATTCTGAAATGATGTGTGATTTTCTGATAAATCCGAAATGAAGTCTGAACATGTTGTTAAAGTGAACTAATTTAAATTCAGCGGAGGTGGGCTAATGTCTCAACGCCTCTTCAATTACAGGAGCAATACAGTGACACCAATAATATTTGTAGGTTACAGAACACCTCATCTTTTTTATATTCTATGTGTTATATTGCAGAGGCGTTGACCATACACTCTGGTAATTACATGAGCTGCATTACATAATAGTAATTTTATTTTGTTCCTATTGGAGGAGCCCAGTAAAGGTCTACATGCCCCCTTAACCTGCTGCATAGGTCTTTCATGATGAAACCAGAGAATGGCTGCATGGTGAGAATTTGATGCATATGAATTGATCCTCTGATTGAAGTGGTGCAGTGCAGGTATATCATCATCACCCAGCCTTCAGTGAGCACAGGGACATATTAGCACCACTGCTGTGCCTGCTCCATCGCTAATTAAATGTCCAATCAAGTCTGTGTTCATATGTCTGACTCTAAAGTACTGTAGGCAATCATCCACTATGACACACACATACAAATACAATAAAACGGTCATTTAAATTGATTATTTTTGCCTTAGATGCCTCAACCTATTACAAATAATATGAACACCATACAATTTAATGCAACAAAATCTCCATACAATTTAAAGACTACGTAGCTATGGTACACCCACACAGGTGTTGTCACTTCTGGCTAATTAGATGTGTTCTCAGGACTGTGTGGGTCTTTGATTGACATCTCCCTCCTTGTTGAACCTGTTAAATCAGGACAACAATTTATTATTCTCCTAAGTACATTGGCTGCTTCCCAAAATACTCCCTATTTACAGTGGTCCATTATATTACACTCCATCATTTCATTTCCCACACAGATCAAAAAAAAAGTAGGGCCCATTACCTTCTGCTAACAATCCCACAATGCAATGCAATGCAATTTATAGATGCTAAAACAACAACTTCGAGTCATGCAACTCTTCACCCATCAATACTGAAGCACATGATTCATATGTTTCCGAAGCCTCACTAATGATTTCGGACAGGAGTTTGGAAACCTCGTAATTCTGAGTGTAGCTCCACCCAACCTTAACCTGAGCAAAGGTCTAATCAGGACAGTTAAGTGAAAACATGTGTGTAAATGAGCAGCGGCACCTTCAATCAATAGTGTTCATTACAGTTAAACAGAGTTCAGTGAACTCAGATATTGACAGCGAAAGCTACATTGCGCCAAGAGAAGCTTGAGTTTGGTGGTAGCACAGCAACTCAACCCAACAAGCCTGTTATGAAAGATGCTTCACAGCAGCTCAAACAAGTATCTGGCAGGTCTGACTGACAGCTCTGTCACAAACATTCATGGCTTCAAGCCTCCCTTTGTGCCCTGCAAGACTCGCTTTTGTGAAAAACCTTGAAAATGGCAGGTCTCTGCATTAAAACGACCACTAAAGGGACTGCTAGTATTTAAAAAAAAGGAAGGCAGTCCTGTTATGTAGCAGAGGCTACAGAAAATCATGTTCTGTATATAATTTCTTTGCATTTCACTGCGTTCGTATCCTATTCAATTTCAACAAGTTAGTCCTTCTATTGTTAATATATCTCATTTCCTTGCAATTTGAAGTAAACTCTAAAATCGTGACTCAAGAAAAACCCAATTTGCGACAATAAAGCCTTAGTTAAATGATGCATTCCTGTCATATCAGTCTGTATTTACCCGTTTTTGACATTTAAATAGCGTTCACGTCATGATCCAAGCTGTAATTACAACCGAGAAACTTGGTTTGTCTAAAAGCTCCGATATATCCTTGGCACTTAATATTACACCCCCCGAAAGTGATAGTGAAAACCACGCCAGTGTGTCATCAGCCTCTGTTATTGATTGTACTGTAATAAGGTCAACAGAAGCACTGCCACTGCATATTTATTGGTCCCAGTCCTCCAAATTAGCTCCCGCTGACACGTGAAGCAACAGTACAGGAAAACATCAGTGAAAATTTCCTTTTGAAGATGGAGGAAAATACTACTCTGAAGTGTAGCCTACTTAAGCCCAAACACAATGACACATCATCATCAGGATCGGTATCGTGGCATATTTTAAAGGATCGGTATCAGCTAAAATAAAGCCAATCAAAATCTGATTCTTTCTGTACATTATTTTCTGATGTAATATAAAGCTACAATACTTTATTCATGACGTCCTCAAAAAGAAATTGTCCTTCACGCCCATGCTCGCGTTGCGTTCAACATGCAAATTCGTGTCATTGAACACTTGTGAAAGTGCTGAAAGTATGAAATTTTGCGGTTAAGTATGAACCAGCAGAACTTGGTTCAATTTCCGTTGTGGGAAAAGCAATCAGTATCTTTGCATCTCCTGTCAACTGTGTGATTTTTAATTTATCTCTCTTTGGACGTATTATTTTTTATTTATACCAAACAAAGTACATAAGAAAGAAATGATGAATGTACAAGTGTTTTCAAAGACTCGGTATCGGCAGATAGCCAATATTAAAGGACTTGGATTGAGATTGGTACCAAAAAAAACTTGATCGGGACATCCCATATTTGGTTGGATGGATGAACATCACTGGAAAAACATTAACTGTCAAGAACAAAAATTCTGAAAGGGTGCCTTTGTTGAGGATTCATTTTGTCAGTGGTACCGAGTTTCCAGGACAAAAATGTAGTGACTTATTGTTGTGTGTATGTGTGTACTTGGTATTTCTCAACAGGTTTACATAGTCACATTGTGGGTACTCATTTCCAGTTTGGGGAACAAAAAGTTTGTCGCCACAAGTTTAACCATTTATTTTAGATCTGCATTAATCTTTTTTTTTTTTGAGGCAACAAGGTATAAACATTTCTAATAAATGTCATGCAATGAAAATGCCATCCCTAGAACCATTCTGCTAGCATGGCTAAAAAGGTGACAAGACAGGATGAAACACTAGACAAACAAACCAATATGATATTTTATTCAAATTACTTAGACCTGGAATTGACTGATTGAGAACCTCAACATCCTTTAATCAAAAATAAAAACAGCCAGTGTGCCTTGGTAGTGTAATGGGTAAGGTGCGTGACATTGCAACGTCCAAGGTTTGAATCCTGGCCAGGGAAACTTTGTTGCATGTCGAATCCCCTTTTCTTCCTATGTTTGTATGTCAAATAAAGGCAAAAATTGTCCCCCAAAAAAGAAATTAAAACAGTCCTTCCATTCCTTTCCATGACCTCTGCCGCTCTAAGGATAATGTGCGGATTTAAATAAAGAGAAAACGAATGTAAGGCATCAAAGTGAATTCCTCTGTGTGAGGTACATTGCTGGTATGAAATATATAATTATCTGTAAGATGGACAGTGAAAGGTAAATTAATGCACAGGGAGATTTTTAGTAAGACCACTCAGCTCCAGGGTTGGGGCTCCCATTACAGTAACAAGGCACGGGGGAACACCCTCTGGTGTGACGAGACTGCACATGAAAGATGGCATTTTCAGTCACCATCTTAAAGAGGGAGTGCACCGCTCAATAATAAACTGAGCAAAATTATCTTTTTTTAGAATCACAATTCTGTACTAGTTTTTCTCATTCTTGCCTGCCCGTCCGTCTGCTCACAACTGCACAGAGCTACCAAAAAACATGTTTGCACAAACTGCTGAGCTTTACAAAGGGGGTGTCGGAAAGGAAAGATGGATAACAGGAGTCCCATCGGTCATTTACCTTTGCTGGATTTATGAGCAAAGAGATTAATCTTTCCTGCCACTCGAGACAGTAGTTCCCATGATAAAATGCACAAACATTTTGTTACAGGGACATTGCTAAACAATGCTGGAATAATCTGGATATCAGAACATAAATTGGAAAAGTGCCAGAACAAAAAGAAAATTTAGGAAGGGTTAGAAAGAGAGAGGTATCCGATCATTGAAATGTCTTGCCTGTCTGTCACATATATCTGCCAGTTTTTCAGGACTGTGTTCATCTAGGCTGATGAGGATGGAATCAGCTGCTCCACTACAGCCCAGCAGGCAGCAACCGCATTGATTCACTCAGTTTAGCATGCAAAGTGCCGAAATCTGCTAAATTTTGCCCTGAGATGATATGTAATGGAATATGTTGAGGCCCACAGCGGATGACTTGTGGATGTTGAACATGTCTGCCCCATCTAAATGAATGAGGAGCACACCAGGCCTGACCGCTCGCTCTAATCCCGGATTACCTCTGCCAGTCCAATCCAGCAACGGGGAAAATATTGGCAGAAGAAAGGGGATTATTTGACTGTGGTGGGGGATTGTGGAGGGACGTGTGCGGTTAGAACACACACCTTCTTGTTCGTAAACATTCACACACTCACACAGTCGCAAATATGAACATATATGCCGTTTCAAATTCAGTGTGAGGTCCAGCGTCTCATCACTTGTCGACTGTAAATAATCACAGCAGTGACACGACCCCTGCCACTGAAACCTGCTCCCATCCATCTCTCCTCCCCTGTCAGCCCGCAGAGAACCGTCGGTAAACATCCTCCATTACCGCGCTCTGCCACATGACAGATAATGCTGACCACCCCTGTGCACGCTGCGTGTTGCACAGCAACAATCGCCACAACTCTAAAATAAAATAAATAAAATCCCAGCACCGCCTCACATGTGCTGCACTTTTTTTCACTCTAAATGGTGTTTTATTTCTGTCTTGTTTGAGTTGTTATGCACCCTGCGAACAAAAGTGTATAGCCATTAACAGTGTGGTTTCCTCTCTGCATTGTTCATTAACTGAAAACATGTCTGAGCTCTAGCTGTCCTCTAAAAGCCAAAATGAGTCCAAGAAATCATTTTTCAATTAACATCTTCATTGGTATTTTGTAGGCATGAGTGTAGTGCATAACATTGTCTGGAAAACATGATTGAAAAAGTAAAATGGCTGCATTGTAAGAGGTTTACTGCTCTCACAGCATCAGGAGATAGAGCACCACACCACAAAGCACCAGTCTCTGATCTCCTGATATTTTCTATTCTGCATTGCCTCCTCAGTCACAGTCGGACCTTAAGCACAATGTGTTTCAATTAAATTAAAATTTCACACCTGCTCTACATAGAATTGTATCCGGCAGTTCCCCCTGAGGTGAACCGACACCTCTGCAGCTACCAGTCCACCTCTGTATCTACTGGTCCATGCTGGTCTACTACGGTCATACATTTTTAAATAAACTGAAAAAAGTAAATAACTATGCATTACAAGATTCAAAGGTGAGAAGGAGTTGTGTTCGATGATGAATTTAGATTTTCAGTAATTCCCTTCAACATTTTGTTCATTTTCCGTAGATAATAAAATCTGTAAATCGCTGCTGTCTGGCAAAACTCTCCCACTGCTACTTTTGAAGATTTTTATTTTAACTCCAAATTTCAGTTGAAGTGTCATGCTTCTCTATGCTTTCTCTTAAGAAAATCTACAATTGTTGAGGTTTTGAAACATCTTTGCCTGATGACAGCAAAACTCTTGAAGTGGACATTCAGGGATAGGATAATTCAGTCCAGGGTACTTCATGGACCTTCCACTGAAATGTCATTAGGAGGAACTCAAAGATCTACTTTTTTAAGTAGCTCTACTTTTCTCACTTTGCATGACTGAATAACCACACTTTTAGAGTCTGTGACAGAGCGTGAGAGACGTTTCCAAAGCACGTTTCATCATCCTACAATGGCAAAGCCTGAGTCTATCAACTGAATCCAACTGTTCTTCATTGACATTTTATTTTCTGGCATAGAGAGCTAAAGGATAACACATGGGTCCATCCATCAATATCCACCCCACAAGCCTTGCAAACTCTTATTACAGCATTTTGATTTTGATCAGAGACACTGCTGTGAAAATTGCAATGTGTCCGCTGTATAGAGGCTTCATTTTCCACAGGGAGCTGTGCTGAAGGCAGAAAAGTTGTCTAGCCTTTTTTTCTGATCTATGACCAACGTGGCCTGTGGCTTTTTTAAAATGACATTTTCTGCAGGTCACAGAAATGGCATTAGCGATGAGCATTTCAGACTGCAGCCGATTTTTTCATGCAGGGGCGGCGCCAGCATCCGAGTCCACGTCTTTAGCTGCAGACGACAGCACATCCTGGAGCCCAGTCAGGGATTACACAGCAGCCTCACAGCAGATGTGGCATCTGGGATTACAATTAGAGTAATATCACGCATCTTGTTATGTTAACAAAACACGAAAGCCTCTGGTTTTCCCGATGTGTCACACGTGGGGCATTGTTGTTAATGGAAATGAAATAAGCTGTTTGCATTGTGCAGGACTTTGGTGTAATCAGGGTGATGGAGGTCTGAGGTCGAGGTGTATGCACAGGGGCTCTTTTTTTTGCTTTTATATTTAATTTTATCTTTATTAAGATTACTTTTTCTTTCTTGTCGTTATGACTTTAATTGATCTACTTTGGGCTCTCCCGATACTTTTCCTCCTCTGGTCCGTCTTTCTAAATTTCCATATTTTTCTTTAAGTCTTTCTTTTTTTAGTTAATCTACCTTGCATTCCCCACCTGCGTCCTTGTTTGTCTCCATCCACTTCCATTGCTTCCTGTTTTGCCTCTATCATAGGCTGTAATAGGCAGCGCTCTGCATTATCTTCTCTCTAATTTGATTGTCATTACTGAGCAGGTCAAAGATGTGCACCTGATGGACCTAATGTCTGGTTTTTTTTGTTTTTTTTTTACAACCCTGTCTCCTAGAACTTACGTTTCCATACAAGACATTTTATCCAATCAGAAGCCAGAGCTGACTGCAGTTGGTCCTAATTAAGCATCCGACAATTAAACTAATTTATTAAGGTAAATGTATTAATGTATAATTTTCCACTTAGGTTTAGAATAGCTGTCAAAGTTGTATAAATGTTAAGTCATGTGTTCTTTGTTGTTTTATTTTGAGTGTAACATTGTTTTGGTATCTAAGTACCAAAACACCACCATCCATGACCCACGCTATATGGGGGACCATATCGACAACCCCTTGATGTGATCAAAAGTCACTGCCAGTTCACACATGGTCAGCCCATCGGTTTCAAGTGTAGACGTGGTTTCCAGACAGTAAATGTAACAGACAGAGTTGCTGGTAAGGATGTATCTGTCTCATCTATTGCTACAGTCAGGGCTAAGGGACGTAGGACTGTGGTAGGACTGTGAGTGAAGATGGTCCTTTACTGCTGGCAGAACCTGTAAGTGCACCATTACCAGGAGGTTTACTTGTTGTACCAACCTTGGTAAAATCTGAGAGTCACATTTTCTTAGATTCAATCTCCAATACTGTGTATGTCATGTGTAGGCACATCCATCTTGGTCATGGATTGAAATGTGTGTGAACAGTAATGTAATTACTTTTTTCGGTAATGAGTAGTGTGAGGGATTACAAATTGAAATTCAGTAATTACATTATATAATCCCAGTAACACTCGGTGTGTCAGCTTTTTAGCTGTCTTACCCAGAGTTGGATGAGTGTGTTGATCAATTTTGTCCCTGTGCGTTCAGTGGAATGGGATTGGTCCAGGACGTGTTAGCTTGGCTCAGGGGCAGGAGGTGTGGGGTCTCTCTACCGAAACAGGAGAAACCTCCCGACTCCAAAGTTATTTAATTGAAATGTTGAGTCTTCTTAGCTGGCTAGCTAACGTTGGTCACTAATAAGCCTCCATTCAGGAATCACCTGGAGGTGGAGGTGCGGTGGTGGCCGAACTGTGAGGACGAGACTTCTGGAGTGCTGCGTGCAATCCCTGGTGCTAAACTAGCTGCTGGTCGTTAAGTAAGTACCTTCATACCGTAGGCTGTCCTCGTAAACCACAATGTCTCGTTCTCTGTGGTTATTTTTGCAATGAGTATACATTTTTCATGTAACTTGCCCAACACTGATTGTCATTAGCCAGACAGACTTCTGACTACTCAAGAGCATGTACATGCACATCTATAAACATGTTCCTTTATCATACTTCTGTGGATGTATATGATATATCTTATTCACACATGTACCTTCAGTTGTGTCGTCATCATTATGTTCAATCATGTGTACTGTACCTCCGTGAGACATAAGAACAGGACAACAACTCAAACAAAACAACAAAAGATTGTAAGGCCCTGTTTCTGTTTTGCTCTGTTATTCACCTCATGTCACTTGTGCAATTTTTTCCCTTTTTTTTTTTTCTTTTTTGTGATCTGGAACAATCCGCTGTCCAATTGTTCAGAGAGCTCTCTAATCCAGCCTTAGATCTGAGTCGTGCAGCGCGGCCTAATAGGATGGTAGTATTAACCCTGATGACAATACTACCAGCTGTCGCAGAGCCCCCTGTTGGCCACCAGGAGGAATGTGTTGAGAGGGTGGGGGGGGCAGAGAGACAGAGAGGGAGGTGACTGACAGAGAGAGACAGACACAGATAGACGGGTGTGTCTGTGTGATGCTCTTAGTCTCATGTGGAATAACCAAGGAAGCAGCTCGGAGGAGGAACACAGAAACTCCTGAAGTGCTTTATTTTTGGACGACTACCTCTTTCATTTTACTTTTCACCCCCCTCTGTTGACCAAATCCCAAGTTTTTTTTTTCTTTCTTTAAACTTTTTCTTTCTCAGTTGTTTCTCCTCTCTCAGTACCTACTGCTCCTTCATCAGTCTGCATCTATCTATCTCACCCCACCTGCTGCGTCCGCGCTCCACCATTTCATCCAGCGTGGTGGTTGTTGGCTCTGTGCTGGCTCTATATGGCTGAATAAGTGGTAAAAAGGGGGCGGTTGCTCTGGTGGCTTTCTCTGAGGGGGGGGGTTGCGAAGTTGCAGTCAGGACCAGGACAAGCAGGAGGCCTACGTGGTGGAGGAGGATGGCGGTGGCTCTAGATGAAGTGTGGGGGCGGGTGAAGAATGTCTGCAAGCAGAACGGACTGCTCATCCTTTCTGTGCTGGCCGTGGTCATTGGCTGCCTGCTGGGCTTCTTCCTCAGGGGCAAGCAGCTCTCCGAGCAGGTCAGTTGGTTAAAACACCTGGTAGTGATTGTGACCCCTGGTTCCCCCTCACACTACCCACCAGCCCACCCGCCTGCCTGCCTTATCTCCCCCCTCAAGTGTCCGTGTGTGACCCCCTGTCTCCCTCTTAAATGCCGAGATGGATTCAGACGCCACAACTCCTAATACAAGAGATTACCCAATTCCCTGTTCCCTGCATCTGCCTCTTTACCTCCATCCCATGTGCTAAACACCATTTTCACAAACACACACACACACAAACATGAACTACTATCTTTGTGAGGGCACTGTATTGACTCACATTCAGTCCTTGGAGGCTTCGCCATAACTGTTACATGCCTAACCCCAACCTTTACCCTAACCCTAACCCTAACCTAGGCATGAGTCTAACTTTAATCTTAAAACCAAGTCTTAACCCCAAAATTAACCATGATTGATTTTTGTCCCTCAGATAAGAGATACAGCACTGTAAGTCTCCATAATGGGATGAATTCACAGCACACACATATTCACTTTAAATAATAATGTTTTCACCTTATTTTTATAAACCAGCCTCTCTTGGTCCATCGAAGCCCATCTAATTCCGCCAAGATGCAGGTTTCATCACCACTAGGACCATTAAAGTGAAAGACGGGACAATGTAATGAATAGCGGATTGTGCCTCAGACAGATGGAATGAGGAAAGGACTTATTTGATGGCCGTTCAATTTCACCTAAGTGACTGACGCGAGGCTCTTTATCTTCACTGCTCACACTGAAATTGCAAAAGAGTGTCAAAAATACAGCGTCAAAAAGCCTCCGGGGTCGGCTGATTTTGTAAGTGGTTAGCTTACTCCTAGAATGGCATTAAATTGGTTCATCCAAAAGCCAATTTGTCGGCTACAACAGGCACATTGTAATGGCACGAGACATCCCCAAGTGCAAGGGAATCGTTTTTTTCCTGCTATTTTAAAATGTGGAACAGTAATTCATCAGTCGCTCAGATTGTCTATAGCCTCTCGGCTGGACTCAGCACAGCCATGCAAAGGGATTGCCAGTGGGGAGAATCACTCACAGAGACATCAAGTCAACAACATACCATTCATGTTCACTTATATAATTCACACAAGACTGAATGGGAAGTGGAGTTAAATGGGTGGAATTCAGAGAAAGCCAAGAGGCTGCAGATGAACAGAGAAATAAAATTTCTGCAGGCAGCTGGTTGGTTATTTCTCTAAGCCCTTTTTTGATAATGACTGAAATGATTGTAAGAAAGAAATGAAAAAAAAAGATTCTAAATTCACAAATTCTAAGTTTGAATTGCTGAGAAAGCGCGTCATACTAAATGTGACTGAAAAGATGAAAGCTACAATTTTAAGGATGCTTGAAACAAAAAAAAAAGAAATGGATTTGAAATTGGATGATGACATTTTTCCCACTGGTGGTGGTGGGTGTATGTGTGCTTTTGTATGTAAGATGTAAGATGTGTGGGTAGGTATTGCCATTAATGTTTGAGCATGCATGTGCGGTCAAATTAATTTCTAGCAAGAGACAGGGGAACTTCTGATGTGTGCCTTCCTGGGGATTTCATTTTGATCCATGTGTTGCGTAAGTGTCAAAGCACTGCTCTGATAACTGCAGCGGTTGTCTGTTTTATATGGAGAACACATTTCCTTTAAGAAGAGTCAGTGTGCAAACTCGTACTTATTCAAGTGGAACATTTTTGTCTGACAGTTGCTGATTGCGCTCAGTGCAGTGAACAAAAGGCTAAATCACTTTATCCTCCCACATGGCCTGGCTGACATACTGCGGATGGAAGTTCTCTTTGAGTCCAAGTGGAAAGTGGACAGTGAGCTGGCAAAATGGCTCACGTTAGTACATATTTTCCTGTCCTCCTCCCACTATTTGGTGTAGGTACACACCAGCAGCAGAATACAAGGATGAACTTTAAATCAATTCTGAACACGCTGCTGCAGGCAAACGTGTGTCTACTTTCTGCAACTTCATTTGATGGAATTGTGCACCATGTGGGGGAGTTTGCTTATGGTGGCCTTTAGAAGAGGAACAATGAATAAGACTTAGAAGGAAGAAGGACACACACTGAGACACCCTCACAACTTCAGCAGGTCTGGCCTTACTAATTTACCTCAGAAATGGGGATCTGATGTAAACAAAGGATATTACCCTGAAACATGCAGCCCAAAAGACAGTCCAAAAAAACTGAACCCATCATGTGACACTAAACACCAGTGTGTGACTGTATATGGCTCGATGTGTGGATTAAAGCCCATGCAACAGCTTTTCGTCACAGTCTGTTTAGCTTGTGCAAAGACACCAATTTACCATAATTTTTCCAAGTATATTTCCTTCTTAACCCTGTGACAATATATCATAACATAACTAAGAGTCTACAGCTATGCTAGCTGCTCTGTGAGGCTGTATTTTGCCACAGCGGTGGTTAAAGCTAAATGCTAACATGCTCACAATGACAATGCTAACGTGCTGATGTTGAGCAGGTATAATGTTAACTATGTTAACTGGCTTAGTTTAGTGTGTTAGCATACTAACATTTGCTAATTAGTACTAGACCCATACAGCTGAGGCTGAAGGGAATGTCATACATTTCGCAGTCATAATACAAACTATTGGACAAATCACAATTGGAAGAACATGGATGTCTGTACAAAATGTCATGGCAATCCACCCAATAGTTAATTCAGTAGATAATTCAGTCTGGACCAAAGTGGTGCACTTGACTGATGGTCTGACATTGCCATCTCTAGAGCCACACTGCTAGCGTGACTAAAAACGCAGCAGGCCCTATCTAAATAGTGTATGATCTTTGACACACACACACACACAAAAATAACTCAAGGCCCACTTACTAGATGTATTCCTGAGCTGAGATGGTTCAGATATCAGGTAACAGGTGGTTGCTTGGGGTGTATGTATATCGTACATGTCATGCTACATGCATGCAACAAGTCAAGAATGAACCTGCAGCTCAAGTATATGATCTGACTTGATTTCAGAGCTAATTAATTATTCGCTTTTAAGCAGCTTCAGTTTGCTTGTTTTTGCCTGTCACTGAGGGTTGAAATAAGTGACAGATAGCACAGATTAGGGAGAATGTGGTTTTCCGTGGAGAGACAAAGCTCATTTCTGTGTCTCTGTCACAAACACAGTGAGCTGGGACTGTGGTCAACAGGCTAGAAAATCTGCCCACACTGAGCATGCCAGGTCAATACTCACTCCCTCAGCAGGAAAAAAGAAAGTAGCCTGTTAGCTGCCTGAAGAGTGCTCTCAACAATCCTTAACACCCTGACCTCGAGGTGAACAATTCATCTTTGTCTTTTTTTTTTCTTTTTTATGTAAAGCACTTTGTACTGCTTTTGTATAAGATGGTGCCATACAAATACAATTTGAATTTAATTTAATCTTCACTCTAACAAGTGAAAAATGTCCAGAACAAGTTGTTCCGATTTGTTTAATTACAGGTCACACATGGAGAGGATTTCAATCCCTTGAAGAGAGCAGAATAATTCAATTGTATGAGAAAGCACTATGTTGCTCCGTCTTTGTTTCTGTCACCGTAGAAAAATGTTTTTCAGTTTTAAGTGTAGAATGAAGAGGATGGTAATGGATTAGATTCAACTGTGTGGCAGCTTGTAGGGTGACGGTGAGGACAGTTATGCTTGCATGCATGCTTATTTATACGTGAGAAATGTGTTAGCCTTGAGGCACTTTCTACGCCTTATACACCCAAACAATTAATCTATTGTGCCCAGTCTCAATAGAAGAAGTGACGACATAAATGATGTGTTTACATCACAGCCAAGGAAAGGTTATTTGTATAGCACATTTTATACACAGGCAATTTAATGTCCTTTACATGAGTCATTTAGACCACAGAATAAATTATATACATTAACAATTAGTAAAATGGCAGACTAAATGAAAAAAAATAACATAGAAAATTAAACAGCATAAAAAGAACAATATTGAGGGTACAGATTCAAGGTTTAATGAAAAGCAATGGTATTTAAATGGCAATGTTAATAAAAAGCCATGTCCAACTGAAATGTCAAAAAGTAAATTACAGTATGTATTCACAACATCTCTGTACCTCATGCACTGACAATATTTGAGAGTGCAAGAGTATTCAAGGGTGGATTGTTTCTTAAATGACCTGTGTCGCTAACCTGCAGCTCAAGTATATTTTTCAGTCTATTTCTACTAAACAAGTGAAAAAAATGGCTTGACCCCTGCCCTCTTTCCACCAAATTAGCTCTGGTTCTTGAACTGGTTCCGTTCAGGATTCTTGGAACCTTGGTGCTGTCTAGAGAACCAGCCCACGTTTCCACCAGTTTTGAGAGGAACCATTGTAATCAAGGACGCGTCATCAACGGAGGGCGTTGCACAATGCACAACAGAAGTAAACAGTAGTAGCAAGATGGCGGATCGCATTGATTACCTGCGAGCTTTTGTTCTGTTATTACAGATATTTGTTTTTACCCAAAAAACAAGCATGAACCAATTATTAATGAGAAGAAGACGTAGAAGACTGTTGCCATAGTAGACCATAGACCATTGTTGCCTTCTCCATCCTCTCTTTCCAACCTGTAGAATATGACACGCCCGCTGATGTCGTCACAGTTCACACTTCAGGTCAAGGAAAACCTGCTGTTTTTTGGTTCCAGCTGGGAACCAACTTTTCAGGTTCCGAACCAATTTAGTTTGGGTCAAAATGCTCCGAACGGTTCAAAATTAGGTGCGCGAACCAGAACGGAACCTGTTCCATGTTGGTGGAAAAGGGGTATCTGCTGCCCAGCTACAGTTCATAAAACGATCTCAGCATTTATTGGTCAAAACACAATCATTGTCTCAAACGTCACTCAAATGGACAGGGATTTAATAAAAAGCTGGATGCACACATGTAAAGACAAGCGTCATGCATTCATGTGTATATTTTTGCACAAATGACGTACCTATGCCAGCTCATGGATTTGTGTGTGCGTGTGCATGCGTGCGTGTGTGCGTGTGTGTGTGCCTATGAGTTCACCAAACGTCTAGCAGAAACAGCCAGTGTTTGTTCCACTCTTAGCAGATGCCAAGACTCAGTGACAGCTTGTCCTTCCGACACACAGACAATACACACACGCACACACACTCATGCACATACACATTCATGTGTAGGCTACACTCTGAATCCTATGTTCACACACTGATATACAACAACACAAAGCATACAAATGCACCCCCACTCCACACACACACACACACGCACGCACGCTCACTCAGCCATTTGGCCTAAAAGCTCTCTCACTCCAAACAGAGTCAAAATGCTTTTATTGCTCCATCATTTCACTGCACAGATGTGCTGTACTTAAATTTCATTTTTTCATTTCCAACTCTTCACCTTGGTTTTTTTTTTTTTGTACTGGCTTTTTCCCCTCATGTTTTATATTATAAATGCACATTCATAGATTTTTTTTGTTTGTTTTCGACATATTATCACCTTTAAAGTTGTTTTGGAGTGTGAGAATAAAGTTATCTATTTGCACATGCAGCTGACACAGAGCAACATTAGCATTCATTTGGATTTGTCGTGTTTTTGGCCACCAGACATCGTCCATTGTTCACTCTCATTTTAGCTCAGTTTTCGGTCTCCACCAACTAGCTGGCTCTTTGGCTGCTAGATGCTCCACTGTGTTCACCAGCTGGTCGCTAACTCTCTGTCGTTTGATGCTGGGCAGGCGGCGTACATCACAGCTTGCGGCTGGAAACAATGGTGATGAGAAACAATAAAGTTTCAGGCTGGAAAACCAAAACAGCAAGCTAAAAGACGTTAAAAGCTCCGTCGAGCTGAGGGAGTGACTGACACCTTTCTCATTACATATAGTTATTTGATCTGTTGTTAACATAAAAATATTGATTACTGGAGCTTTAAGTGAAGTTGGGCTGGGCAGGAAGGGTAACCTCATAGCTTAGTGAGGTGTGTACCATTTTAATGCTAAGTTGTTGTGTAAGTTTAAGTCACCTCTCACTTGTAGCCATATATTTTCTCTACCCTATGAAGGCATCTCATTTGACTTTTTCTATCCACATCCAAAGAGCATGACCATAGGCGAGGGCTTGGACGTAAATTGAAAGCTTCACTATGAGCTTCCATTTGAGCCAAAATTATGTCACATGCGCACTGTCTATGTCCACTCAACGTGTCTATGTCTATTCAACTTTGAACTGTACTTCATTTGTGACAAAACTATTTCGACAGTCAAATTGTCTATGTCGATTGCTGTCGTTTGACTGTTTTGTTGTGCACGTCGACCAGATGTGTCGTCCTCCCTGTCTTTTGACTGTGTTCTTATGAATGTCGTTATAAATGTCTAATAAAAACCTTTCTATATTGTTGACATGTTTGTGAAATTGAGGTCAACATGAAGAATGACACCAGGATTCTTGTTTCAGTGCTTTAAAAGTAATATTTGACATTTGGGGAATATGTGTATTTGTTGTCTTGCGGAGGGATAGATGAGAATATTGATACCTCTCTTTTGTATCATAAACTGTGTGTTTTTCTCTGCCATTTGCAGGAGGTGAAGTACTTCCAGTTTCCCGGAGAGCTGCTAATGAGGATGTTGAAAATGTTAATTCTGCCACTCGTCGTATCCAGGTAAGAGAAACACACCTCCACGCACACACAAACACTTTGCACTTTGCGTGTGTGCCAAATGCCAAACTTGATAAAATAGATGCTTAATTATGTGGGTGGATGTTGATTTGCAGTGCAGGAGTGTGAGTCAGGTTTTAATAAAGAACTAAACAACATAAAACAACTGAAATGAACTGATCCAAATTAAACTAACTCACTGGGCAAGTATCATTGTCACTCCAGTCTCTCTCTCTTCCACGTACATACATATTGTAATAAGTGAGGCTGCCGTATGCTGCAGAATCATTTTGCATACAACACACTGTTGCCTCTGAATTGAGGGCTGCTGGCCCTCAACACACGCCTGGGAGCTATTTGAATGTTCTTGTGAGAACACTGAGGCTGCATCAGAATGAGGTTTTTTGAATTTACTTTGTAGTGGCTTCTAGTGCCTTACATGTGGAAAAGTGCTGCACTACTACAGTATAGCAGAGAGTATAGCCATTTGGTCCATAGTAAGACATTTCCTGAAACAAAATGGGAAATTCATTCTCATTCAAATATGTGCAAATGTATGTCTGTGCTTAGTTTATGTACTGCGTCAGAGACACAATATTTGTAAAAGAAAAGAAAAAGGAAAAATAGCAATGTATCATACACCTGTGGGTCATTTTTGTTGTTTGTCATGGCTGCATCTGCGTCATGCATCTTTTGCTTTGAATTACCTTTGTTATTTTGCATTTTAACTCCAGCCTGACCCCCCCCAAGCCAATCAGCTGTCCTCAGCGACCACCTGTTTGTTGGTCTACTGTGAATAACTGGCAAAATATAGCAAACATCACAAAACATGTTGTGCTTTGAGTCGAGGGCGCAGCTTTTCTCATAGACACAGCCCAATATTCATGAATTAAAAAACCTTCAGTTGCCTTGTAAATGTGAATCTGCCTTTACACCCACCTCTGACTTAGAGACACAACTTCAGGCTTGTCTTATTGGAAGGTAATTCTGGGAAATGCTGGAAATGACTGTTTAAATGGAAGACAAGGCAATACAAGGCAAGTTTATTTGTAAAGCACCTTTCAACGACAAGGTAATTCAAAGCGCAATAAGACATAAAAATGCATTAAGGCAAGATACAAAAGATACACAAGGCAATAAAAAAAGACAATAACAAATTATTTTAAAAAGAGTAAAATAAAATAGAATGTAAAAATAAGCTAAACTTGAATGAAACAGATTAAACAGAACAATAGGATTTATAATGCAGTTACACTGCAGTGCGAGATATGGATGAAGTTTTAAGCCTCAGTTTGAAAGAACCGAGAGTTGAAGCAGACCTCAAGTTTTTTTATGGGGAGTTTGTTACAGATAAAAGTACACAAAGCAGTCTGGGGGAAGTTATAACAAACCTTCTGTGTGGAGTTTGCATGATCTCTGCGTAGGTTTCCTCCAGGTGCTCCGCTCTCCTCCCACAGTCCAGAGACATGCAGGTTATGTTAATTGTTGACTCTAAATTGCCCGTAGGTGTGATTGTGAGCGTGAATGGTTTTCCGTCTCTATGTGTCAGCCCTGTGATTGACAGGCGACCTGTCCAGGGTGTAACCCGCCTCTCGCACAATGTCATCTGGAATCGGCTCCCTCTGAGGATGAGCGGGTATAGCTAATGGATCAATGGAATGGATCGTGCATTCTCCACACGGTGTCATGAGTTTTTTATGCATAGCCTATAGGATTTGGTACTCTGGCTGTGCATCATGGCTGCATGGTGATCAGTGTAGATGAAAAGCACAACCTAGATGAGACTTTTACTGCACCCAATTACCTTTTTCAACATCAAGGATTAAAGAGTAATGTTGATATGGAAGTAAACCTGTTGCCCTTTTATAGCTTTGGATGAATTCTTAGAAGCGAGCAGCTGGCCCGATTCTCCAGTTTGACTATTTTAGGCCCAAAGCTCTTAGTTGCCTGCATGAGGTCAGTGATGAAAAAAAAACTCCCAAAACAAATCAGGCAAACGCACATGCAGGGTGCTTTGTGCAATAAGCTACTTACAATCTATGTAACAGCAAAGACTGGATGAGAAGTTAATCCTCACTCTGTCTCTTTCTGTCTGCCTGTCTCTCTCTATCTGTGCTTCTGTGTCTGTCCCTTGTATATTTCTCTTTCTGCCTTCATCGATTGTTGTTTAAACACAAGGCAAAGGGCAGTAAGAGTATGTGTTACCATGAGCATCTATGCATGCTCATGGTCCACTCCCCCAGTTCCACAGATTCAGAGCAGGAGATCACTTGAGTACAGGTTTCCCTGCCAAACGTGAGGCACGTGAGGGCAAGAGACGGTAATTACAACTAATCTGGAACAGTGCAGGCAGGCACGGGCCAAACGCAGCCAAGTTTAACACAACACTTCAGCACACGGCAGCGTCTAAGCAATCAGGGCAAACATTCAACACGCTGAGCATGGGCTGATGCTGCTGGAGCTCCTGTTGAGTCTGCAACACACACAATGTTCCTGGTTCCTGCCTGCGACTCGATGGAGGGAATAATGGATAATTAAGGCGGAAGGCATGGCTTGTTACCTCACAGCTGTTGTGTTTGGACTAATCACTATCCACCCGTTCCCATCCACTCTGAGATGATTTGTGGCATATCTGCATATCTTTGCAACCCTCTGCAGAGATTCATATCAATCCAGCCGCAGATGCAAACACACTCTTGGTCGATATCCTGCTTTTCTCTCTCTGTCTCTCTCTTCTGCCATGCCCACTGATGACAGCAGAGTGTATCTAGATTGGGATGCACAGACCGGCTGGTTGACATGGTGCATGGTACAGTAGGGCTTATCTAGGGGTGAATATCTGCCCCGGCCCTATAGCCTGCCTGTCCCCATTTTTTTCCCTCCCAGCGCCATCTGCGCACCAGCCAAAGCGGAAACCAGATTATCCCAAGAATGCGTCATACAGAATCAATGGCCACTCCACTTACTGCCTCCTTATGTTCCATGTTTCATTTAGTTTGGGGATTGTCATTAAAATGAAGTATTAAATAGAACTAGATTTTGGAAAGAAATGTATGTTTATTCAGTTTTTTGTGTGGTTTCTAGTTAAAGACAGTATTAACATTTCAATAAAGCCCTTGGAATTCGCCAATGCGTTGGCTGAGATCTGAAGGTCAAAGGTGAAGAGCAGTTTAATGATATGCAGCATTTGCACAAACATATGGCTGATCCAAACTGTATTCAGAGTGCTGATAGTTGCATCTGCCTTTGTGTGAGGTGTAAATGAGTCTTTCTTGGTTACGACGGCTAACAGTGCTGTGATGTAAGTGCCTATTTTTCACTCTGTATTTGTCTGTAATTGACCCTTAGTTCTAAATCAGTCTCTCCATATGTAGCTTTAAGCTAAATGCTCTGTTACACACAGTGAAGGAGAAATAATTGGTATGGAAGATGAGCATTGCAAAACAGATCTAAGTGTGTGTGTGTGTGTGTGTGTGTGTGTGTGTGTGTGTGTGTGTGTGTGTCCTGCAGGTTGTTTACAAGGTTTTGAGAAATATGAATCACATTTAGCTTCCCAGAAAATGACGGTAAATGTATGATAATTCTTCAGCCATGGGCATCCTTAAAAATAAACTGAAATTCAAATACATGATTGACCACCTTGAATATGGTGCACAACATCTCCTGAAGATAAAAAAAAATGTGCATCTTAAACATTTGACTGAGTTCATTTTAATTGGGCGCCCCTGTTCTGATTTTTATTTCATCCCCACTGTTTTCGAGTTGTAGATTAAAATAACACGTGTGGAAGACAATGTTTTAATCATGTTTTTTTTGTGTGGATCGATATTAGCCCTTCACAGTGAGATTTTTCTTGTCACTGCCTAATTTCTGTCCTCACACAGGAGCAGGGTGATAGAGCGCCCCGATTAGGCTTGCCAGCCAGATAATTCCCTGTGAATATTTCTCTGACAAGAAGAAGAAAAGAGAGATGAAATGTAATTTTCTTGAGACAATGTACGAGTGAATACGAGTGTGAAGAACTCTGATTATAGCTTCAAATTTAAGTCCTTGTACCCTTTTCTCTGAATGTCAGGGTGACCGTGTGAGTTTGGGCATGTGCCATGTGCTCATCAAGTCACATTGTGATGATTGGTTGTCAGGCTGCGGAAATGTCACAGTCATGCAGGTTAGGATGTCTCCTCATCTTAATGCAGCCTAATTTATTTTGCTGGTTGCACTGCAGGAGTACCCAAGCTCATTTTTGTCAAGTACTCCCTCTATGGTGCCATGCAGGGACAATGTCTAATCAACTAGAGGCAGTCAGACTACATTTATGAACAATACTCATTAGAGTGTACAACATTGAAGAGCATAACATTTCAAAGTAAGATCTTGTTAAAAGGAAGCCGTAACAACTAATTCATGTCTCCAACTCGTCAAACATACGCATTTAGATCTCATTTGCTTCGACATTATGTTGCTGAAGTGTGTTTTGTCTTTGTGTTGTGAGTAAACGACACTCTACGCCTGGTCACAACAGCATTTAAAAAGTTTCCAATTCAGTTCATTCCAGTGGAATTGCTGCGATTACTGGATTTGCACTCGGAGAGAATTATATTTCAGTTCAACTTCGGTGAACTTTGACCCGCGTTGACCAATATCAAGCTGCCTTGACGATACTGACCTTTGAGGGAACAAAGAGCCCAAAATGGAGGAAGCTAATGTAGCTTATTAGCTACTGACTGTTGCATCATTCGCTTTCGTTTAACCTTCTTCTGTCTGAGCATAAACTGCTCCACAAAAAAGACAAGGTTTGCAGACAGGTATGAGTAGTCAATGGTACAAATACATCTTTTAAATAAACTATGTGAACTCATTGTCCTGTTAGCGACCAAGCTAAGCTAATGAGCTAGCTCTGAGTTTTATTTTCCCACTTCAGTAACTTTTTATTGAACAAAATGGTGTACACTGGTGAACAAAATGCCAGGGGGGAGTAAACAGCACAGTACAGAGAAATTAGAGAGAAGCTCGGAGAAATGTTATGACTAGTGCTATCCCAGCTGGCTGGCGTGTTAGCGGTTACCTCATCAAGCTACAGCAGTTGAGTAGTCACTGCGAACCTAGAACCAAATATTTCACAAAGTGCCACTTTTACAGCACTGTACGGTCCCTGACAAATGAATATTAAAGTAAGTGTAAATAGGATCTGCAGCACTCAGCAGCATGAAGAGGAGCTGAGACTGTTACCTTATGGTCGGAAAAACACAGAACAGTGTAGTCCTCTATTAGCGCAGTGCAGATCATTTTATAGAAATATAACACATATGCAGTGTGTTGTGTCACGCTGGTAGTTTTTTAATTTCAGTTATTAAATTATTTTATTGACTGCTGGGTTTGTTTCTTAATATATAATGTTATTGTTTTTACATACAGATAAACACACATTGGTGTACAGCAGGGCAGTGATGATTTCCCCTGATGGCCAATCAAACCACAGTAACCCAAACTAAGAGCACAAAACTCAAGAAATCATGAATTCATTAAATCAATTGTTTATTAATTCCTTAGATCATGAGATGTCTAGCTTGTCTAGACTTACCATTGACGTATGTCCTGTTTCCCCACAAGACTGGATCAATACACAGCTAATAACACATGTAACCAGCCTCGACCTTCATTTGAACAGGTTGCACTATTTTCACAGACACAGACTTGTATTGACTTTCTTGCAGTGATGCTTACAGTGTTCTTGTCAGCAGGGTGACAAGCGTGTCATTGAGAACTTTTTCTAACGTAGTAGACTTATTGACACAAACTGACATGCACCTGATTTCTCAAGAGAGCAACCATGGCCTTTTTTCCACAAACTATTATATTTAATTTATTATTCATTTCATGTTGTGGCAAGTCCATGGAAATGTCCTGGATTCCTGATAATTATTTTTGGCCATTAGTAGTCAGCATTAGTTGTCAGAGTGGGCTTCTTGTTTGAAATTCTCTTTTCCACACCTACTGTATGCTAAATTATAAAAATATATGTGAATATATGTGATATCTAGAGACTTTAAATTATCCTGGAACATCAAATAGTGAAACTGCCGTGAAGTAGAACATCGATGTGGCCTATAATGATCTGAGCTGCTGAAACAAAGGCCACAGAGTCACTACCACTTGTCATGGATATTCTCCAAGGAGCCTCTGCCTTCTTTTTTTCATGTGGATGAAGGATTACTGTAATGCTCTTGCTCAGCGAAGGTGCAGCAGGGAGAACTGTAAGCCCCATATGGTCCAAAAATCTTGTGGCAGATCAGCTGTACGTGTGCTCAAAACCTCACGATCAAGGCAGCTACACATGGCTGTAATCCCACCTTGACTCAGATATCAGAGACAAGGACGGAGAGCTCAGTGTAGACACTCTGCCTTCAGTATCACGAGTCCAGTCATTCAATTTCCTGCCAATAAGAAGCAGAGAAGCAACAGCTCAAGTACACTAAAAGTATCAGGTCCTCTGAGTTCACAGGGTTTTTACATTGCTCACCAAAAAAAAAAGTGCAAAAAGTGCATAGATGTATTCTTAATTTTCTAAGTTATGTTGACTATCTTCCTGTTTCTGTGGCATAAATTTAAAAGCCGTTTCCACTCCAGTAAACCCTATTAATTTGCGTCATATATATGCCATACATTCTAGGTTTAGATCTTACACTTACTACCACTGGTTTCCAACCTGGGGGTCGGGACGCAGCAAGGGGTCCCAAGAAAAATCCAAGAGATCCCGGGATAATTAAAGGGATAGGAAAGATACTATTATTTATGACTCTTCCTGTTCTTTCACAGGCCATAACACGTGATGAGGGGTCACGAGTAGACATGGCTTAATTTTAAAGCTGCTACAATCAATTCTTTTTTTTAATTTACAATGGATTACATGAGAATGTGTATATGAAATATATGAAAGGGGGTTGCTCGTAGTGACGTGCCCACAGAGATTCATCACCCAACTCTGCAGTTCCTCACAGCTCTGTGGAGCGTTTTAGTGTCTTTCAGCTTACTGTTTTGGTTCAGTCCCGCTGTACACTACCTGCCCAGCACCAAACAGCAGAAAGACAAAGCTAGCAACTGCCTGTTGAACATAGTGAAGCATTTAGCAGCTAAAGAGACTCCAAATAAATGCCAATGTTTTTGTAACAGCTGGATGTATAAATAGGCAATAAATGGGCAACTTTCTGCTAACAAGTTCATCATATCAAGTTATATAGTTATATATGTCAGTGTTGTGTTTACAGCTTGTTTCTGCTGTCCCAGAGTGGCCAAAAAATCAGTTATTGCAGGTTTAAGGAGTCACAAGCCAAAATGGTTGTGTACCGCTGGCTATATAGTGCATTTATAGCACAGTGTATACCATTTCACAATTTTACAATTGGCATTTATGTACAAACCCATCCACATCGTGTTAGACATTAGTGAAATTATGTCTGGAAATATCCTACAGGAGGTGTGATGGTATGACACTGGTTATCAGTTACGAAGGACAGTCTGTGTGATTCAAAACAAAAGTATTCATCTCTTTACCTTCATTTATCCCATGCAGGGGAATAAAATGCAGAACACATTAAGAATTACCAAGAGTGCTTATCTACCCAAAGTAGAGGTAAAACAAATTAAATGTTAACACTAAATAATCTGCTGATGAATCAGCAACTGATTTGAATCATTTGGCCTAGGATAAAAGAAAACTTTGTCAGTTTGAAAATAAATAATTTGTCAATCTCCAAATGAAATAAGATCTTTCATATTCTAATCATGGATTACTATTCATTTTCTGAAGTTTTTATCAGCTCACTCTGATGTTTTTATTGGTTTCACAGCTGCTGCCACCAAAAATTTTTGACTGTGATATTATTGTCAGATTTAAATGCACAGAGTAGGGAGGAGGAGGAGGATGTCATGAGGTAAATCCCTGGAATAGCAAATGTAATTTTTCCCCTTTTTGATCTCCTGGCTGCTGTTTCTGGTTTCCCAAAGAGCTGCAGTTAAAAAAAGAACTGCACCAAACATCTGGACATACAATGCAGCACAATTCAGCTGAAACTGTTTGTCTGCCATTTCCCAGAAGACTGGTGTTTTGTTATACCATCAGTCCACCTCAGCTTGACTTTCTACTTGTTCTGATTTTCCTGCCAGAGGTCATCTGATCCCTGACCTGCGCAGGGCAAGCCCCTTAGTTGTCGCTGCTGCAGCTGCACTTGTTGTCCGATGTACCAAAGTAGGCAAGGTTTATTCACACACACTGTGTATCTTTCTGGCATTGTAATTCCAGTCACATCACAACACTCAGTTCAAGCAACAAACAGACAAAGGTGGAGCACCATTGGCAGTGAATTGAAGAATGAAGAGCTTTTCTGCGTAGATGGGAACAACATGTCATTGTGTCATTAATGACATGTAGTTACAACTTGCATGTCAGCCCTGTTGCGGTCTGTGATAAGAATCCCAATCATGATGGTTGGTGATCACATCCTGGCTAATCAAGCACACTTACTTTGGTTTTATACATATTGGCTCCATAGCAGTCCCATTGCATGCACACTAATACATTCAAGTGTTTCATAAGACATCATACTTCAATGGCCATTCATAGGAGTGGTCTAAAGTACAATGATGGAACTAAAATGATAAACGTTCAGCTGAGTGAGAATGCATTAAAAAGGTAGCAACAGTGGCAACCGAAGTATATTCCTCAAGAATGGTCATGATTCAATTTGATTTTGTATAAAAGATATCAACAAATCAAAAGGCAGTGATGTTTTGGGTCAAAATGTTAATTGATTTTGAAATATGATATCCTTCTGGAGTGACTTTGAGAAAGCAATGGGAATTGAAAAAAGGCATCACTGTAGGTGAAGGGAGAAGTATGAAGGAGAGGTAGAGATTCATGAATAGAAGGTTTAGTTCTACTCAACCTGAGAAGGAAAAGCCTGAAGACAATAAACACTAGCAGTGGGGGTGATGCTCTTCTTTGTGTTCTTTTGTCCTTCTAAGTGCAGGGTCCGCTGCAGATCCTCTTCCCAGCAGCAGGAGACTCAGTAGGTTGGATAACTGCCAGCATGGGGCTTCACCTTATCTTCTGGTTTCCGTTTGTAGTCCAAGTAGTATTGACCAATCACATTTGAGCGGGCTTTGGTTGGATGCAGGTAAACAGTCTGCGTGGGGCGCAAAAGAGGCGGAACGCATTGGCCAAAATGCAATCTCGAAACCCGTCAGCTATCGCCTGATGACGATTTAGCTTTTTATCAATCTCGAAACCGAAGAGATTAGCTATTTATTCGCTTTTTAAAAAATATATCTGCATTCAAATCAAACCCGATGGGTTCCGAGAATATTCGTTATCCGAATATTAGTAGAAGCATAGTAGTAGCTGTAATACGCCGTTACTTGAAAACCCAATAGATACAAATTCAGGTTGCATGAAAACATTCCCTTTTTTTGGTTACACGACAGTGAACATTTTATCTCGCTGGATATTTAATTTGATGAATATCAAAGACTAGTTGGTTAAAAAGGATATTTGTTATCGTAATTTTATCAGACATATCCTGCTTGCATGGAGGTTAAATGGTGACACATTCACGCTACAGAGCTACCCAGAGTGCTTTCACCTTCACCGCTGAGTGGATGCACTTCAGGGGAAAGTTTTTTATACTACGCCCTTTAGCTTTCTTACTAAGAATGAAAAGAGAAGGCTGAGACCACTCTCATGTTTGTGCGCTAAATATGAAGGTAGAATGTTATAGAAGTGGTTGTATTAAAATGTACTTGTTGGTGAAAAATGTATTGAAATATACTCTAAGAGGGAGTTTTGTGAAACTTAAGTATAACCATGTAAGGCTATAAAGACTGGAGAAATATTAGACTTTTTCTGTGTGTGTGTGTGTGTAGCATGACCCATCTCACCAAAACATGACAACATCAGGTTTTCTGATTGCCACGACAAAAGCCAGGAGAAGGTTAGCCTTTAATTTAGCATAAACACTGGAAACAGTGGGAAACAGCTAGCATGACTCCATCCAAAGGTAAAAAAATCCACCTACCACCACCTCTTAAATTTGTTTAATTCATACACAAACTCTAGTGTAAAACCTGCAACTTGTGGTTTTGTGGGATCTTATGTGTTAGACTATTTCTTGGTCAGGTACAGTAACTTCCAAGCATCATATTTAGCATACAAACATGCGAGTGGTATCAATCTTCTCATCAAACTCTCAGCAAAAAAGCGAATACTGGTAAATGTATTTCTCAAAATGTCAAACTGTCCTTTAAGGCAAGATTATGTTACTTTTGAAAGAAGAAAAAACACATTCTTTCTCTTACTACACTATGTTTTAGCATTCACCATTATCCTGTAACGACCACTTAGTCTTGCTTTAAGTTAAACTCACTTTTCAAGGGTATCTCAACAAAAATGGATCTAGGAATACGAATCTGTGACTGCTTTGGACGATAGCCCTCATCTATACTTTTTAGCTGGAAAAGTGCCTTGACTTCATTCCAGCTCATTTTATTGTAATGGCACCAGCCTCAGTCAGGCAGCTCAGCGTTATGTGCATCTTCCCACCACACTCACACATGTTGTGATCTCAGGCTCCAGTCCAAACCAAACGTGGCTTTATTTCTTGTGCAAGTGTGTCAGCGCTGAGTCGTTTGTGTGTCTGTGGAAATATTATGTGGCTGCAGCGTAGTGAAAACACTTGTCGTGGAAAAACTGCCTATGCTCTTTTAGTTAAATAAAAGACAAGAAACACTTACAGGTCGTTGACAAAGATGTATATTGTACAATAGGAGACAATCAGAAATCATCAGCTATCTCAAAGAAAAGATAACAGAACACAGCTTTTATAGTATTTTGGAAACAAAGAAACTCTTTTCCATTGGTCAGTATTGCATGGTTCGATAGGTTTAAACCTATAGGAACGTCTAAAAACATACCAGGACTCTTAACGCACATCTGGAAAACATAAAAACATCTCTATAACATATAGCTGACCTTTGACCTCATGTTGCTTAGCATACATAAAACCTGAAGACATGAAACTAAATAAGAGTTCAAGAGTAGAGACATTAATAAAACTGGAACTTTTAACTAGTTAGTGAATACACAATCATATAATTACTAAATATTAATAAGTATACAAACAAATGATTATGAATAGATGATTAACATGTGAATAAATGATAAGTTATAAGCTTACATCTAAGTTTACTTTCACACACTTAATCCTGTGATTCATTTGAACTTTTTATAGAGGAGGTTCTGCAGACTGTACAGCAGAAAATCACAGTTGCTGCTGAGACTTTCAACCAATTTCATACTTGTAGTCACACGTTGGGAAAATCAAAGGCTTTCTGATGATTCAGCATACTCCCTTATGCTATCACACGCACGCACAAACACACACTTTTGCATTTGTGCCACCACTTTTTTGCGTCTTTCAAAACTGTGTACAGACTGGCAGAAAAAATAGATTACACACTTTTTTAAGATGTAAACATTGAGCAGACTGTGAGAGAGATGGAGATGGAGACTCTGTGTCGCACATTCAGAGACGATAAAAAGGGGGGGGTGGGGGTTGGCAGGATGAGGTTGAGCACAGACAGCGACCGCACGGAAAGACTCAGCAGCCCCAACCAAACTCTTGCCAACTCAAACCAGATTACAATTTGGACAGGGAGAAAATCTTGTCACCCCAGCTCAAGAGACAAGATCTCTCCAACTCTCTCTCTCTCTCTCTCTCTCTCTCTCTCTCTCTTCCTACTTTCACTGGCTCCACCCTCCCAGTGTGCCTCCATTTCAGCATCCCCCCACACTTCCCACAAATGACTGCCTGCATGTTCTACACAGCTGAGAAGCTTTTATTCTTCTTTGAAAATTTACAGCAGCAAATGTCACCATGCCGGTGCAATGAAAATTAATATCTTGAACAGAAGGGCTATTCAAAGCAGCCAATTTAAATGCAAAAGACTCTGTTCTGTTTATAATGTTTATGATTGCAGTTGTTTATCCCCCTCCCCCAGGCTTTCTGTGACAGAAAAGAGAGGAGTAGAAATCTCTGAATGGCTAAACTCACGATTCACGAATAAAAGAAGAGAGACAAAGACAGAAAGACAGAGAGCATTCGATCTGATGCTTTCTGTCATGTTCCCTGATGCCTTATCTGAGACGGCAGAGGCAGTTTCTTATATAAAAGACTTCTCTGGTTTGAAAACAAGCTCACTGTGGTGCCATCTTGTCAAAGCTGTACAATCAGCTCTTAATTGAAGCCTTGATGGAAGGCTTGCTCGTACATGCATATAAAATATGTTATTAGGATGAATATTGAAGTCTGCCAGAACATGTTCTCGGATCTGATGTGTCACTGCAATTATCAGTTTTAGTTTGAGTCTTTTCAATCTCAGTGGTTTGTTTTCGTCATGATGCTCTTGTGACACTGTTGTGAAGGAGGACTGATATTGTTTCATATATTTACAAATATATTTTTTTTCCTGAATTGACAGAAGTTATAAAGTTGCATTTAACCGTGGGAACCCTATATCTCAGTAATATATTCAATAACCAGCAGCCTAATTGTACAATTTAGTGCCATTCATTTCTTTGCTCCATAAATGCTTTGAGTGCAAATGGATGCTAAATGAGTTAACTGAACATCTGCAACAGCATGCCAGCCTGCCTCTGCAGGGACACTGGCATTCAATTTTCAAAGTATCCACTTCTGAAAATCCTTCAGCAGTGGTTTCACAAAGTCCTTCTTGATTTCTAACATTAACCTCTACCTCCTTGTCTGTCTTTTTGTCTCCCTGCTGTTTCTGTCTCTGCCTCTGCGTGTCTCCGCTTCCTCTCCATGCTCCAGTTTGATGTCAGGTCTAGCTGCCCTGGACGCTAAGTGCTCCAGCCGCCTGGGCATCATGACCATCTCCTACTACCTCTGGACCACCTTTGTTGCCGTGGTAGTGGGCATCGTCATGGTGTACATCATCCACCCAGGTGGAGCTGCTCAGAAGGAGGACTCTGAGGACAGCAAGAAGCCAATGACCAGCTCTGCTGACGCTCTGCTGGATCTCATTCGGTAAGAGACTGTCACGTATCTCCAGTGTCGCTTGGCTCCGAGCAAACTGTCATCATCCTCGTAGGAAAGGGGGTCACAGATGTGAGGTGTATGAGCAATGTCACGCCACACACATACAGAGACACTGACATGCACATGACTAATATGAATATACAGGACATTCATGAGACTCCATTGCACCCTGGGGTGCCTTAACAATAGCCAAAGAGTGCCAGATTTACTAACATCCTTTTTTTTACTGTTTCACCTTTGGAGTCTCTTGTTTCTCTTTTATGTGTCGGAAATGTACATAAAAACAAAGTGTTCTATGGTAGTGGTTCCCAACCTGGGGGTCTGGACCACAAGATAAATCCGAGGGTATTGTAAGATAACTAATAAGATAGGAAAGAAGAAGAAACTTGTTTAGCTATTCAAAAATTGAACAATTCTGTGTATTTTTTCAGATTTTTCTCATATTTTTGCCTTTTATTTGTAAGATGCTGGAGAGTTTAACCTCTTTAGGACTCTAGAAACTATTATAATGAACAATCTGAGAAGGGAACATCACCCTTTGGTTGCACTGCTGATGTGCACGAGTGTCACGGCTAGGTGTTGCTTTGCTATGAAGGGTCACAAGCCGAAAAGACTGGGGGCCAGTGCTCTCTGGGAACGTCCTGTAATAAAGCCTGTTATGTATGGAAGATAGGTTGGATGTCTATTGTGTGTTATCATCTGATCTTTCTAATGTACATTTTTGAATCAAATACATTCATGGGTCTTGGGGCAATGGACAGTCCTTAGAATGGAAAAGTTTAAAGACACCAACATTTAAAAGTTGGTTAGATTTTCAACAAATTCATATGAGATCATTTTAATAGAAAGAACAAGAAAAAAATGTAAATACTGCTATTGGATGTTGTGAATTTACAGGTGACAGCGCTTATGAAAGCACACTAAAGGGAAAAAATAATTGTAAGCACTGAGAGTAAATATAATTTTCTGTTTCTTTCTGTTTCTTGGAGACGTGTGAGAAAGAGCAATGTGCAAACTTTATGTCAGCATGTTAATTATAGTGCCAATGCTGCGTGCGCGGCGTGCTGTTTCATGAGGACTGAAGTCAGGGAAGTGCTTGGGGTCAGAGCGTAAAGCCTGGAGCCTCATGTGCTTCGTGTGGGTTACAGCACTAAGCTAATTAGCGTTGCTGAAAGATGAGTGGGTGTGTTTGAGGTGAACCTGGGTCAGCCCCGCAGTGAGAAACATGACGGTGAGGCCCTGAGAGCCGCTGTGTCAGTGTGACAGTCGGTCACTGGGGTAAAGTCAACGGCCTGTAATGCAGAGAGCTGCTGAGTGGTTGACTCCACCACCAGAATATTCAAGTTTATCATGATTTTATCACAAATACACAATGAACAATGAACTTCATAAAAGCCCCCAACCATGTGTTTTAGTTATCTTTTCGTCCTCTGTTGATTTTGATCAATAATACAAAGAATAAATTGTATTTGAATGACTTACTTTCAATCAGAATGTTAAAAAAAGGGAATAATAAACTGGCCAAGCTCATGAAATCCAGCTATGTACTGATCATGTGGCAGAGGTGAAGCTCTGTCGTTCACGGGATCTCAGTGTGTGTGTGTGTGTGTGTGTGTGTGTGTGTGTGTTTTACAGAGCACAGCTGTGCTTTGGATTTATCTCGCAAAGCTTCTTTACAGCCTTCATCTATCATGCAGGCATACTATATCGGTACACTCACAAATGGGCCCAACAGGCTGCAGTAATGTCGTGTGTGTGTGTGTGTGTGTGTGTGTGTGTGTGTGTGTGTGTGTGTGTGTGAGTGTGTGTTTGTTTGTGTGCGTGAGTGTGTGCGATAAGTATGTATAATAAACACATTATCTATGAATATGTGCATACTTGGATTTATTAGGGGCACTGGGGTCAGAGTGGTTCATTAGCCTGCTTTGTGCTGTCTTAGACACAGGATAGGCTGCTGAATGGCTAAGTCCGTCAAATCCGTGCAGAATACTCACTATAGTCCACTGGGTTGCACCGTTTGTCCCCGTAGGTCTTTGCCATATGTCTTTTAAGTCACTCTGCTGTAAAATACAACACGCCTTTTAATCTCGCTGCATCTGAAATGTGCTCTTTGAATGTTAATGCAGTGCTGATTCCTGTAGTTAAAAGGCAGCAGAAAAAAGTATTATTGGAATCAACCTAAAATTTATAGTTGTAGCATCCGGAGGTAGGCATGAAGGGAAATTCCCCAGCATGCACTGGAGCAATAGACTTATTAATAGACTAATGACTCTAAATAGATTCCCCAACTGTGATAAAATGGTTTGCCTTGACTTAAAAGAATTTAGTTCCAGATCGATTAATGGAATTATGTTGATTTAACATTAAAATATTTAGTGTGAATCATTACTTACATTATTTGTTGAAGTTGAAAATAAATTCTGTGTAATCCTTATTCTAAAACTTCAAACTTTAAAAATGTTATTTTTATACATCTCAAGTATGCTTCTTTCTACTCTTGTTGTTCAACTGCATTATTATATTGGTCTTAGTTTCCAACAATAAAACACTTTTGTACGTGGTTAAATACATTCAGTTTATTATTACATGTTAGCATATATGAAAATCATTGAACTATGTGACAATTAAATGACAGTGATTATTACAGTATATATCTCCACCCATCCATCCATTCATTCATTCATCCATTATCCATGCTGAGCAGGGTTGCAGGGGGCTGAACCCTATCGCAGCTCACATTGGGCAAGAGATTAAGTAAACCCAGGACAGGTCACCATCACATGGCTGACACATATAGACACTTAATTAGGCTAACTTGCATATCTTTTGGTCTGTTGTCAGCTCTGTCTATGAGAGGTTTTGGGCATCCATTTTCCACTCCAGATATACGTATTTCCCCCTTTTCCACTCACTTTGCTCATGTTTCCATATTCTAACTGCTCCTCCATCATCAGGTTTCACCCCACCCACCCCCCCTCCCACCGCCCTGCTCATTTACTGTATCATTAAGCACCTTTGTCCTCTCTGCTGCAGTCAGGCTACCCTTGGCAGGCAGAGCACTCAATATGCTTTTGCTCGGCTGAGATATGAGTGGGCTTTTTAGGGCCATTTAAGTGTATCACCTTCCTACTATCCGAGCAGCTTTCACTGAGGAAATAATGAAGATTGTGAACGTTTTCATCAGCCAAGATCAATGCAGAAAAACATTACCACTAACTGTAATACAAACTAATAGGGGCAGTTTTCATGAGGAGCGCTAAGCTTTCATCCCTCATTGATTTCCACATATTGAATTGATGCCAATAACAAAAGGAGAGGAGAATCAAAACCTGCTAAAGAGGACTTTTAGAATTATTATTAAAGATGGAAGAGATGCAGATCCTGCAAGTTAAAAGGTGGCTAATATGTTGCAAATTCACTATTGTCTTGCAGGGAACTTTGTGGCCATGAGCATATTGCATCTGTCGTGTGGTTTAATGTTGACATCAGTAGTTCAGTTTCAGAGCCAGTTTAAAGAGTAAACATCTTTCTTTACACTGTGAGTCAGCTGTTCTCTTATTCATTGTGACTTTGCATTGCATGTGTTTCTGTGACTATAAAGGGCATTTTTTACTTTGGAAATACCTATTTATGTATTATTTTTATAGTATCTGCCATCCACTGAAGGACTTTAACATTTTTTTAACAAATTCTCTTCCCCAGCAACATGTTTCCAGCCAACCTGGTTCAAGCTACTTTTCAACAGGTAAGCAAAAATGTTTAGGGCAAAGATACACTAAAAAGACAAATAGAAAAGACAAAACACAAACAAACAGCACCATTATTTTGGAACTGAGGTTAAAGCAATAGCTTATAATAGTAATAGTAATACCCTTATACAATATCTTGCTGAGAGTTAGATGAGAAGAATGGAAACAGGGTGAAACAGCTAGCCTGGTTCTGCCCGAAAGCCAACGAAATACATCTCTAAAGCTCACTAATAAACTATCTGTACACAATTTAATCTGTACAAAAATGTGTAAAAAATTACAAGACCCATTTTCTTCCCTGTTTCTAGTCTTTATGCTAAGCTAAGCTAACTGGCTGCTGGTTGTACCTTCATATTTAGCCTATGGCCTATATATATATATATATATATATATCAACTCATCTAACTTTCGGCAAGAAATTGAATTAGTGTATTTACCAAAATGTCAAACTATTCCTTTAATGCTCACTGTTGAGGCAACAACATTTCTTATTTTGTCTTTCACTGCACAATTCTTTGTTTTAGATGAACATGAAAATTACATGTTAGCATATAGGAAAGTAAATCTGTGGCCTGTGCTATCTATAAAGTGCTATCATCTTTATCGGAAAATACCATAGAAACAGAGATTATAAAATAACACTGTCTACTGCGTTCATTGTCATCGCACAACTGTAATGTGAATCTTTTAATCTTTTTGAATAATTTAAATGTAAACACCTCTGATATGAGTCCACGCACATTATCATGTGACTGTCTTTGAACATCTCTTTTGGTGTCATGTTTACTGTGCTGATGCTGGGGCCTTTGCTCTGTTTTGGTTTCAAGTATCGAACCCAGAGAGTCCCCGAGCTCATCCCCAAACCAACGGTGGCTCAGCTCCTGGATGAGACCACCACACGCAGGGTCTACATCTACGGCATCCAGGATGACAACGGCACAGATGTCCAGAACTTCTCCCTGGATCTGACGCCGCCACCTGACGTCATCATGAAAACATCACCTGGTACCAGCGAAGGCATGAATGTGCTGGGGATTGTTATTTTTTCCGCTACCATGGGTAAGTGGTTGGTGTGGATCCTGCACACACACACCTTCACAGAGTAACATGCAAATTGCACAAACATAAATATGTATAATTGCATAATTGAAGTTTTGGCACACCCACATCTTTGCACATTTTATTTTAAAATGTGTTGTGCTCCCACGAGGAAAGCAGAGAAAAAAGAACTGACAACATTCTCATGAATTTACACTGTTGAATCATCATTGTAGGTATATAATTGATGCATTTATCAATTCATGTATGCAACATATGTTGTTGTGTTTTTTTCTTCAACCCAGGTATAATGTTGGGCAGAATGGGACCCAATGGAAGCGCTTTGGTCAACTTCTGCCAGAGTTTGAATGAGGCAGTTTTGAAGATTGTTGCCATTGTCATCTGGTAAGAGTTGGATCTTGAAAGTAAACAGCAACAAAATAAAGTAACAAAATGTGTGATACTAATAATTTTAGCTGAAACACCATTAGGACTTTTTCATTTTTAGCTTGGCTCTATGGATGGCAATGTCTGTCTGTTGGTCAGTCAGTTGGTCCACCACTTCAGTCCAGACTGAAATATCTCAACAATCATTGGATGGATTGCCATGAAATTTAGTAAAGACATTCATGCTCCCTAAAGGATGAATCCTACTGATATTGGTGATTGCTTGACTTTTCCTCTGGCGCCACTATGAGTTTGACATTTTTAGCTTTTTGTTAAATGTCTCCACAACTATTGCATAGATTGTCATTTCATTTGGTACAGACATTCTTGGTGCTGAGAGGATGAATCTTCATGACTTTGGTGATCCCCTGACTTTTCCTCTAGCGCCACCAGCAGGTCAAAAATGTCACTTATCCAGTGAAATATCTCAACATCTATCTGATGGATTGGCAGAAAGTTCTGTTCAGATATTCCTGGTTCCAAGTCAATATATCTTGATGACTTTGGTGATCACTTCAAATGTCAACACATATTGGAAAGATTGTCATGACATTTGGTTCAGACATTCATGTGCCCCTCAGGATTAAATGTAATGACTTTTGTGATCCCTTAACGTTTGATTTAGCATCGTCAGGTGAAAACTTAAATTTGTCAAATCTGACCAAATACCTTTAAAACTAACAGCATTCCCATGAGCCTCATCTGTACTTTGTGTTAGTGTTAATTAGCAAATGTTAGCATGCTAAACTAAGCTGGGGGAACATGGTAAAGCTACCAGCTACCCGTTAGTATTGTCACTGCGGGCATGTTAGCATGTTAGCTCAAAGCACCGCTGTGCCAAAGTACAGCCTCACAGAACCACTATGGCTGTAGCAGAAGACTTGTTGAGCAGTAAATACACCATGACTGTTAAAACCTAACAGCATGAGGACATTTTAAATAAAAGCTGATTTCCTTTTATGAACATGCACTCTCTCTACCTTCCTTTTTTCCTTCCTTCACAGGTATTTCCCCTTTGGCATCGTGTTTCTGGTTGCCGGTAAGATCTTGGAGATGGATGACCCTTCAGCCATGGGGAAGAAGCTGGGTTTTTATGCCATTACGGTGGTAATGGGCTTGGTGCTGCACGGTCTATTCATCCTCCCAGCCATGTACTTCTTCATCACTAAGAAGAGCCCCATCGTTTACATCAGAGGCATTCTGCAGGCCCTGCTCATCTCCTTGGCCACCTCCTCCAGGTAAAAGTGGAAGATCTGACTTTTCACAATTAAACACTGCATTGGATTTATATTTTTTTCTATTTATATTCATTTTTAAATGTGGGTACTGTGTATCTGTTTTGCTGAATTTCTTCAGATGTAGTGGGGAATAAACCCACTTAATCAAGTTCGCTACATTTTGATTTGCTTATTTCCCTGTATAAGATACAAATTGTTATTATATGAGGTGCACCTGAGGCTCTTATAGGATCTCTCAAGAAAGCTAAATAAAAGCTAAATGAAAGCTTTTCAGAAAATGTTATTATTTGTATATATTAATGTTTCTGCCATGATGTTTACCAGAGTAACTTGAGTGAAAAGCTTCAATATATGGTTCACCAAAAATAACAAACAACTAAGAGAGAATCAAGGTCAGAGTAGATATGCTTTTACACTATATTGCTAGTGCAAATGGAGTGGATAATGGAATTGACCATTTAACCTCATACTCCACCTCAGGGCTGTCTTTGATGTAATGACTGGCTATATATTGGTCTTTTCCAACAACACTACACCTTATAGCCTTTCAAGTGAGTGTCAGAGTGTTGACTCCTGGTTTACAATCAGTATGTTGAGGCGTTAGTCTTTCTTGACACATCCCCTTCAAATGCTCTCCTGCTGATGGCAGTTTTCAGTGGGGTTTTGTTCAGTGAGGCAGTGGAGGTTCCTGTAAATATGCAACTATTTGGTGTGTCATTGTGTTTTGTTACAGCTAACAAAACATAATGACTAAACGTAGAACTAAACGAAAAGAAATGATCTTTTTCTTTTGTTTTTCTGACGATTTTGATCACAGCATCTCGAAAAATGTATACATATTTGCTTGCGTACTGGCTCTCTCTACTTGAGCTCTTGTGCAACAGTTTTATGGAATTTATTTGACTATTTAAATGTTTAGTATCCTCACATAAGTTCTTGTATATGTAAATCAACAGCATTATCCCCCATCAAAACACAAAACACAAACTATATGTCTGGTTACTTCAGTGTTTTCCAGAATTACAAAAGTGGAAAACGTTTCTGGCACATACTTTTGTTTTTTGGTCCTAATATTAATAATAATATTTCTTTTTACAATGAAATCGATCCAGTAAATAAATATATTGACAAATGAATAGAACAATTTGAGGCAGTTTTACAGCACTGTGGGTGTTTCAGAGAAAATTACTACTTGGAATAATGTAACAAAAGATTTTGTCTTTGTTGTGTGATTGACAACACATCTAGTAATCACATAATCGCAGCTCCTGTAAGAGGCATTTCGTGGTATCATAGAGTTGATTACACTGCGCTCATTATCTGTAATCATTTATGTTTTTCTGCTGCAGCTCTGCCACTCTGCCTATCACCTTCAAGTGCCTCCTTGAGAACAACCACATCGACAGACGCATCATCCGCTTCGTGCTGCCTGTCGGAGCCACCATCAATATGGACGGCACCGCACTCTACGAGGCCGTGGCAGCCATCTTCATAGCCCAAGTTAATAATTATGAGCTTGACTTTGGACAGATCATCACGATCAGGTAAGGCTGGCTTTATTTAGACCGGAACTGGCTCATACAAATTGACTTTTGATGGAAAATTTTAGTATAATAAAGTATAATAAATGTCAGCAGGTGAGGGAGGTAAAAAAAAAAAAAGAAAAGGAAGCAGATTAGCACACTCAGATGAAATCCAGCAGTTTCTGTAATTTTAATAATTTTGTTGGATGACTTAAATAAATTTAGTGGGGGGAAAAAAGCACAGGGCTTAAAGTGGCACTCTGATTTTACACATCAAGTTCAGTTTACTCGTCACAGGGAGTATGTTGCAGCCTGTAAAAACAAAGTCTGACAATGTAAGCAAATTTCATCTGGGTCAAAAAATGGTGCAGGCACACTTGTGTTTTGAGTGCAACATGTGATTTAATCTAACGTCACACATTTAGTTTAATTCTGAATTAATAAAAAATATTATGGGATTTACTAGATACACATATATGTAAATGTCACACAGATTACGCCTCATATGAGCTTCTTAGTCTGATCTGATTTCTGCTAAATCAGTTTGGAAGCCCCGGGGACACAGACAGACAGACAGACAGACAGAAAAAAACACCAACAGTCCCCCTCCCACCAACACCACCAGCCTATAACTTTCAACCACCTTACCTGTGGCCCACCCAGGTCTAGGTAAATGGCCTGTCCCTCCCCTAATTTCATGACGTCCTACTGTAATAACATTAAGCAGACCTCTCCTCATGGCTGCAGTCTGTGCCCATTCCCTCATAATCCCTTGGCGGTAAAACCCATATGACCTGTATTACTCTTCTCCCTTGTCACGCCAGAATTATAATAATTTTTCCCTCTCTCTGCGTCCTGTTCCCGTGCCGTTTGGCTGCTGACCATGTAGCTGTTCCATCTGCATGCTAACCCCCCCCCCCCGACAGTTTGTCAGTTTGTGATCGGAGGTCCAAGGTCTCGGACAGAACATCCGCTAAATCACTCGCCCTACATCTCCCATTCTCCGTACACAGTGGTGGAAGAAGTATTACAAATACTTAGCTTAATTAAAAGTCGGAATACTACAATGTAAAAATACTCTGTTACAAGTAAAAGTCCAGCACTGAAAATGTTACTTAAATAAAGTACAGAGTTATCATCATCAAAAATGTACTTAGTAAGTAAAAGTATGAACATAAAGTTTAAAGTATGCATTACGCTGAATATAGCTCCTTTCAGAGTGTTAGATTATTAGATACTGTATATTATATTGTTGGATTTGCATTTTTAATGTTGTAACTGGTTGAGGTGGAGCCAATTTTAACAACTTTATACGGTGTTGGGTCATCTCATCATCATTATTAGCTAACTGCATTACTTTGTGGGGCTACAGGTTACGTTAGAAAAATACCCCATTTTTCAGGGTTCTCGCTTTAAAGTGAGTCAGCTGGAGAGTTTTCAGCCAGCTCACAGAGTTTTAGTGTTAGCATTAGCTTACACTAGCTAGCTAAAGCTGATAAAATCTGCGAGCTTTTTTACAGTTTTTATTTCAACCAGCAAATTTCATCAGATTGGCTAAAAATGAGGAACCTGCTTTAGTTTATTTCTGTGTGAAGTCACGGACCCAATTGTTTCAAAACTGATGAAGAATTGTGAGTAGTAAATTTGCCAAAGTTTTCAGTGTAAACTGCAAATGTGCCGTGCTAGAATGGAAAGCTTCAGAGGCTGGCAAACAGCAATCATGCCTTGTCACGCCCCTGACAAAAATATACCTATTGTCAACTAAAGTAAGGTCACCAGTGTCAAGGTAACCAGTCCACCTTTTCACCACCTTGCAGCATTCAGCAGTACATGAAATCTGAGTGAGGACACTACCTGAGTGTCACAAGGTCACGAAATTGTTGATAGAAAAACAGTCCGCAGCGCAAAAACGGTTGGAAACCCCTGTTGTAAGCTGATCGTGTGTTTTGTGTTTCAAATAGTAATCTGAAAAGTAACTGTAGTAGCTGTCAAATAAAGGTAGTGGAGAAAAAGTACAATATTACACTTTGAAATGTAGTGGAGTAGAAGGACAAAGTAGCATGAAATAAAATACTAACATGCAGCACTTGAGTACTTAGTACTTAGCCACTTTCCACCACTATCCCTACATCCACTTTATTCTTTTACTCGTGCACTTATACTCCTCTCAAACTAATCTTCACTTTCCTTCAGTTCAGAAAGATCATTATGCACCTGAAGACTTGTTCCTGTACGTTATAAAAATAAAAGCCCTCTGCTCCTCTCTCTGTTCTCTCAGCATCACTGCCACTGCAGCCAGTATCGGTGCAGCTGGGATCCCACAGGCTGGACTCGTAACCATGGTGATCGTGCTGACCTCTGTGGGTCTGCCCACCGATGACATCACTCTCATCATTGCTGTTGATTGGGCTTTGTAAGTAAGGGTTCATCTTTCCCATCGTGAATAGCTGAACACAATCAAAGCCACCAATTCGGTGGTTATGGCATTTAAGAGTTTTCCGGCAAATTTTAATCTTCTTCTTCTTAGCTGGAGTTTATATATAGATGCAATTACCAAAATATACCGCAGTGGAAAGGTAGCAAACATGATGTATTTCGATTATTGTAAGCCTCTGCATTGCATAAACCTGAACATCTCAGTGAACAAAATGGCCGCCAACTCTATAAGCTCCAAGGACTGAATGCTTTTTATATTATGAATAATAATCTTATTTTCCCAAGCTTCATTAACACCGTGGATGACTTTTGATTTTATCATTAAGGGATCGATTCCGGACCATGGTCAACGTGATGGGTGACGCCCTGGCCACAGGCATTATGGCTCATATCTGCAGAAAAGATTTTGTCAAAGAAGGGGAGCAGGTGAGAGCACGCAAGACCAAACCAATTAATTCGAAGGTCTTCTTAAGGTTGTCCTGGCTCATGTGTGGGAATAGTTATCTTTGTTTGAAAGACAGATAGAAAAGTGGTTCAAGGTTTCAAATTGAGTGCTTATAATGCATGTAGAAGGTCATTTCAATAGGCTGTATGGCAGATTTAAAGAAATAGTTCAATGTTTTGGGAAATATGCTTATTCGCTCTCTCTGCAAGAAAGTAAATAACCGTTTTCCCCCAAATTTTCCTTTATGTATTCCTTTAATACGTCTTACCTTACCAGCAGCCAACATCTGGCTTCTAGGACATAATAGAGCTGACTGTAAATAAAACATTATGGTTAAAAAAGGATTTCATTTCATCAAGACAACAGGCTAAACATATTGTCATATGAAGTTATAGAAAATGCATGCAGGTAATTTTATCCACATTTACCATCAATAATAATGCAAAAGCTTTAAGTTTACTCGTTCATCATTTTGAGAAAAAAAAGCCACAAATGATTCTGATTATGGTGTAACAAGTAACAGGAGACTAAATTTCATCTTTCTAGTCATTAACGTGTCATTGTGCCATTTCATCACTCTTGTCAATGTGACAGCTGTCTTTAATCCATGCATTAACTTTTCCACAAAGCCAAAACATGTCACTATCCAACCCTGGATACAAGCTTTTTGTATGATTTGCAAATATATATATATATATATATATATATATATATGCAAATTAACAATCAGGCCACAGGTCAGTTTGCTGGCACACATGAGAAGTGCCTGCTTAATAACGTGATTCTAAGCCACTCCTCTTCTTCTTCTCCTCCATGGTCCATGCGTCCACCAGGTGCCTCTGATCTGTGAAACTAAGCCCATGATAAGCATCCAGCAGATGATGACCTACCAGAACCAGAAGAACGGCTGCTACCAGCCGCCTCCACCAGGCAGCAAGCAGGACCACCTCTCCCCGGACGTGGCTCGCCTGATCCAGCTGGAGGAGGGGATCCGGCCGATAGAGAAGAAGAAACACGCTCACTCCTCTCACCACAAGAGAGAGCACAGGGACAAGGACCACTGTTCCATTGATATGAACGGGCTGGAGACTAACGTATAAAAGCAGCTGCCCTGCCAACAGCCCCTGGCTCGTCTATAGCTGCAGGGCCAGCAGGAGAGGAAGACAAATTAAAGATTGAGGTGACTAAGTTCACGCGCTTTTCCCCTCCGAGAAGGAGAGAGGCCCAGAGTGGATGAATGCAGATGACCCTGGAAAAAAAAGACGATTTTTCTTTTTTCTACATAACCCTGAATAATGACCCACATTTGATTGTGTATGTTTGTGTGTGTACATATTTATCAGAGATGTGTTATTTGGTACCAGCAGTGACAGTGCACTGCTCTAGCTGACAGACATTTTAAACCGGAGCTCTGATCCTGTTCGAGGTTTCACTAAACATCCTCCCAGATCTGTGAGTCAGCCCACCCCAAAGGAGCAGAAAACAGCAGTGGAAAAAAAACAACAGAAAACATCATATCTCTTTTCATTCATTATGATCTGGTTTGGAATATTGGTTGTCTTTTTTTTTTTTTGGTTTTGGTTCTCTATAATGAAACTCAGGAAAAATGTTGCCTGTTGGGAGCATTTTTCCAATAGATTCACTGACTCAATAACGCGCACAACACAGAGACAAAGCGGGACGATACAAGATAATTGAGCAAGAAACCTTGATTTTAACACATATGCAACAGTTTGGTTCACATTCAGGAAAGAAATGTCTCAGATTTTGGGGTAAAAAAAAAAAAAAAGCAAGGGACTATTTACGATTTCCCAAATTTTCTCAGCAGCATCTTTCCCTGCACTTCTCTTCTCTGCTTTGTTGTCCTGGGTCAAAGTGGGTACTCTGCCTCTGCCTGTACGGTCATTGCCAGAATCAAGATGATGAAAACGAGGACGAGTGTTTGCCCTTGTGTTGAAGTCATGTTAAGTTGTCTTTGCACCCCATTGTATTTCCTCTTTGCCTTAAACGACCAAAGGAGAAGCATATGGGCCCAGTGCGTCACTGACGTACGCCGGAACAGCAAAACAACACAAGTCGACAATCACAGGTCAAACTCTGAACTCTGTCCACAGGTATGTGATATATGCTGTACATGTATGTATTTCAAAAGTTTTAAAAAGCGTAGATTTTACTACCATGTCAGTATGTTTCAAGAGCTGCCATTCTGTATTTGTTAAAAGAAACATTTCACTGTAGTCCAAAATTTATTTAAAAAAATGTACCAACTCTGTAAAAAAGAAAACATCAAGAAATGAAAAATATATCAAAAATGTACAAACAGTATACTGTTGGAGTTCTTTTTTAATGGTTTTGGAAAATGAGGTTTAAGTTACAAGAACTGCTGGTGCAATAAAGGCTCAAGTATGTGACATTTCAAGGACTGAAAAACTGCAAAAGTGCACATATTTAACACTTTATTTAGAAATCTGACAAGCTGCTTCTTCTCTCTTAAAGGCAACACAGTGCAGAAAGAACAGCTGTTTACCTAGTAACAACATGAGCAAATTCCTATTCCAACATGAATAAATCCCAATGTAAACTAAAGCCAACTGAGCTCTCAAATGAGTCAAGAGAAGCAATTTAAGAGTCCTGGTTCGATCCAAGCCAAGTGCCCTTTGGAGCATGAGTGGCTTATAAAAAATTCCATTTTCTCCATATTAATGTGCACTATCGCACTAAGGCCCACTCTAAATATGAACACGTCAATAAATTATTTTTAAAGGACACCAAACATCTAAAACCACAAAAAACTATATTACATACAACAAAAAGTAAAGCTACTGACCAAAGAACCTAGTGTAACTCAAGATACTTTTAGGTACTGTATATTTATTTTGCACTTCTCATATAATTTACATTCTGTCATGTTATACCTTGCAATAAGATTTATTGAATGCGTAATGACCTTCAAACAGGGCTGTAGTAAGGGCATTCAATATCACAGAAATCCACTTTCAAAAGTAGAGAAAAGCAAATATGTATTTGCCACACTGCACCAATACAGCAGGTTACATAAAGACGAAGGTTACAGGCCCAAGGAAAGGGCTTGTATGTGCATGGAGGCAACAAGAGCAGCCTTGGAGCAAGACTGGGTTATAAATGTCAGAGAAACACCATTACTAAACTCACCTTGGAGAATAAATTACAGGAATTGTGTGTAATTGCCAACCAAATTACAGGGACAGAAGAGACAGATTGAAAGGGGGAGAGAAGTAGATTTAAGAAAGCTTTACCTGTATACTAGGTAACTGCATCTGTCGGAGATAGCATCCATTTGAAGATGCCAGGCATTAATTATTCAAGTGAGTGAGAGTGAAAGATAACAGCAATGGGTTTTTTGTTTGTTTGTTTGTTTGTTGTTGGGTTTTTTTGGTAAGTCCGGACAGTACAGACATGCTCTTGTTCTGCAACACCCTGCATCACTCTCATAAACAAACATTACATCTTCTCTCTACTGGACACAGAGTGTGCCCACACTTCATAATTTAAAATATTTTCAAAAAATAGAATAGATGTAAGTCAGAATGTTGTATCATATGTGGTTTAGATAAGGCCTAGATACATCCTGTCAAAACAACAACAGAGCTAAGGGGTGGGACTTAAGCTCGCTCCCTTATTTAATGTGCTTGAACTTTAAAGCCGGACTATGTAACTTTTGAAAGAAGAAATAGCACAACCTTCCTCTTACAAATGAAAAGCTGAATTCATGAGCAATGAAACACACTCTTGCTCAATTCAATACACTCAAAGGTTTTGCTGCTACAGCTTTACTTGGTCCGGTATGACCAGCAGCTTAGCTAACAGTTAGCTATTAGCTAGTTAGACTTTAGATATACAGTATGTCAGTACGTCATGACTCTCCTCTGCTTGTGCTGCTGTAACACTACATTTACCATGCTACAGACGAACAATTTCAATGGTTTTATCACAAAAGCAAAACAAGAAGTAAACACACCAAACCTCACCCAAAGACGTGTTTGTTCAGACTCAGGAGAATCTTTCTTTCTCAGGAGAAAAGAAATAAAGGGAAATTCAATTGTGGCCAAAGAAAACATTACAGTCTCACTTATGGACAGATAATGGACATCTCCTGTACAGTGGTCTTGTGTTTTGGTGTTTAGAAAGTGCCATCTTCAGTGCATTATAGCCTCTTAAGAATTTAGAATTTTGCCTTTCTTTGTTTTTGATTTCTTAATTTTAGAGATGTCTGAAAAAGGCTATGCCACTAGAATTAGTAGATGTTGCCAGGGCTAGAGAAGATAAAAAAGGAGGGAATTAAATTGTTGTTAAAGGCTGTAGTGATAATTAAACTCTTAAGACTCAGGAAATACATTGTAATTAACTTCTCTGTGGTGGTGTATAATTATTATGCTATTAGATATCTCTGTCCCAAGATCAGAAGAGAGACTTGTTTGTATTTGTTTCACTGTCCATCAGTCCAGCTCTGTATGCTGACTTACACTTATTGTATGTCTGAAAGATAGATGCCAAAGTCCACTTCACATCAGTCAGTCACTTTCATATTTACTGTTGCAGGATGTTCAAAAGCAATCATAGGCAGATGGTGAACTTTGGTGGTTGCTTTTTACACTGTATGCAGAAGTTCGATCTACTGAACAAATGTCAAAGCCCAGACCTTTACACAGTTGATTGGTCTCATTCAAATACAGTATATCATACCTTTCTAGGAAAGCCTTGAGCTGAGGTTATTTATTCGAGCGTAGGCTGAGCTTCTTAAGTTGACTTGAGGCGAACCAAGCCTGAAAATCCTCAGCTAACACCACTCCGCTTCACCTCATCCCACCCCTTCACACTGCGCCTGTTACAGTGTATCTCCTAAAGAGCCATTAGCCCACTGCTAATGGTCAGTGAGACAGGTCAGCCATGCAGCTTGGGCTGCATCTGAATGTCACCATTTGGCCAGCCGGCCACCTGGCAAAGGGACAGGATGGGGGGTGGGCTAAAGGGAGTTGGCCGGATAGGAGCAATTAGGAACACAGGCTGGATCTGGCAGAAGGGGCACAGTGGTGGGCGGAGGGGGGGAGGCCAACTGGGAGAGGTCTGGATCAACTCTAAAATAAATAGACAAATGGAGGGGAAATGGAAAAAGAGGGAAGTAGGGCACAAAGGCTGAAAAAATGACAAAAACAAAAACAACTGAAATCCCTTTGTTTGAATTCTAACCAGTGAAAACTAGAACTGTGCTGTAGTTGACCTGATAGTGTATGGGTATATGGGCGATACCATTTTTAAACAGCACTGATGCTGTTATGTGTGCAAATATTTTCTTTTAATTCTGATTTGTGTATAGGATTCCAGCTAAAGTATGATGGCCATATTCCAAACAAATCAACTTAATCTGATGGAGTCTCTAAAATTTGAATGAGTAGGCCAACAATTCAGTTTGTGCTTAAAAACTCTTGAAACCTCCCTCACACACACAGAAAACGTTAAGGCATCAATTAGCATCAATAAGTAACATTGCACTATGGATATTGTACAGCTAAGTCAGTCACCTAACTCACGTAGAACAGATTTTTACATACAGAATATGTACAGCAGCATTGATATTTGTTGTCTAGGCTCCGATCTCGTCACTCCCCAAAAAACAGCCGAGAGTGGGGAGTGACGATACTAACTTCCCATCTGGCTCTTTTGTTTTGTTCCAACCTAAATCTTCTGCTGACACTGTTAAGACAACTGGACAGTGCATTTTGCTCTTTTTAAATTACTAGTTTTCAGGAAGTTTATTAACAACGAAAAGTAAAGCTACTGAGCAAACACAAGACAAATATAAGTGGGAAATCAATCTGCAAGTCCAGATTTGAGAGTGTGCAGAGAACAGGAACAGGAACTCTGCTACACAAGATCAATACCTTCTCCATATAGATTTATTATGATATTTACAAAAATATGTAATAGTAAAGAGAAAAACTGCAGACTGCAAATCATGGCTAAAATATTTTCTTGGTATTTTACTAAATGAAAATACTATTTTAAAAATGCAGTATTTAAGATCTGATATCTGCAAAATTAAACTCATCTCGACATGAGAACTGGAAACCACAATATGTTGATAATAAAACAATTTCACAATATGATACAATAGAAAGATGATAAATATACACTAATTGTTGACAAGGTCTACCTTTAAGGGAAAAAAAACTTCAGAAGTTGTTATTGTCAGCGAAGGATTTATTTCTTTAAAATTAGACAATTGCTATCATTTACAATATTACGTATATTCTATACAAAAGTATCCATCAAAATGGTCGAGGCCAAAAATGGCTTTCAACCACAAGCTGACAGAAATTAGAGGCACATTGAGTGTTTTGACTACATGATTAATCAAACACAGAGGAGCGACATATGTTTGAAACGTCTTTGCACTGATGTTGCATATAAGCAAGCAGCTCCTAAAGACTCACTGCATGTTTCAGAATTTCAATCTGACTTAAAGATGATGGGTAAGAAGATCCAACAACATGGATATTAACAATTCTGCATGTATTATGCAGTGTGCTCTGACTGAGTAGCAGCTGGAATTGAAACTATATGGACCGTATCTCAAGATCAAACACATGATCAATGTATTCAATGAGCACGTTGATCAGCAAAATTCAATAGGAGGGATTAGGTTTTCCAACACATTTGTAGTTGAAGTGTTGCTCAGAGGACAAAAGGCCAGTTCAGGGTCTCACAGTTTGGCCTTGCCTGGTGAAACCTGGAGGTTCTGCAGCTTCATAGCCATGCCCATGTTCCCAGTGATCTTCAGTTTCCCTTTGAAGAACGCCTGAGGAGAGGAAAAAGATAAAAGGTCGACCTTTAACTTCAATTTCTGCACTTTTAATAACGCTTCTGTCGCTGAAAGATGCATCTCTGATGCACTGAAAAAGAAAACTTGAAAATGTGACGATTCTTTGTCAAACACAAATCGAATGACATCCTGGAAAAAAAGATGCTGTTAAGTGAGTCACTAAAAGTGCAACACAAAATGATGTGCTGTGTTAAGTGAAGACCCCCTTTGCGGCAGGATAATCTGTCAACTGACCAATCGGAGCTCATATCTCTCTGCCATGTCTCTGTGCTCTGAGTGGCAGAAAATGATAAAACAGAGCCAGGACTGAGGCTTTTGGGTGTAATGGACAGAACACATTTTATTTCCTTGTCTTGACATTTATCTAGCTAATAACATGCACTTCAAGTTAACTTCCACCTGCACTAAAACCACTTAAAGGATGCAGTTTGTTCTGTTCTGTTCTCTGTGGTGTCTTTTAATATACAACTCAAGTTCTTCTCAGATACAAATGTGGCAAGGACAAACCAAGTTTTATCTTTCTTGATTTGTGGATTTTTCCCTGTCGCTGCTGGATGGGAGCATGTTAACCTCTGGTTGTGTAGCTGTAAGTGGGTTCCGACTCTCTACATCCACCTGCCAAGAGCACCAAAGCCAGGGGCCTCATTAGTTTGAGGGCAGGAAACATCCAGGTTCAAACGTTTGCCACACAGCTGGAGCTACCCAAATAAAAAGGTGGAGCCTCTTAAAAATAATGAGTAGGTTTCCAAGAGCTAGCTAGAGGCCCCAAGCTTCAGACGTCTGAACCTGAATGTAGTCTCTGCTTTTTAAAGACGAGATGTGTGCAGTTTACCAAAGCCTGACATTCAGAAGCAACAAGACAAGGCTAAACATTTTAATAAGCACACCACCCCTGGACAATCAAATCCATGCGGGAAACACTGGGTCATATTACATCATCTTTAAATTTAAAAAGTGAGTTAATGGTATTTTTACTAATTTGGCATCAGCATAATCTTGGTGTTCTTCACCACGTACTGGGGCGATTTGCAGCCGAGTGTGAAGCGGCTGGGATGAGAGTGAGCACCTCCAAGTTCGAGGCCATGGTTATCTGCTGGAAAACGGTGGATTGCCTCCTCTGGATTGGGAGAGAGATACTTCCCCAAACGAGGGAGTTCAAGTATCTCTGGTTGTTGTTCACAAGTGAGGGTAAAATGGAGCGCGAGATGGACAGGCGGACTGGGGCGGCATCAGCAGTAATGCAGGCTTTGTACCGGACTGCTTTCAATATACCAGTCGATCTACGTTCCAACCCTCACCTATGGTCATGAGCTTTGGGTAGTGACCGAAAGAATGAGATCGCGGATACAAGCGGCCGAAATGCTGCTCCTTTGCATCAAAAAGAGCCAGTTGAGGTGGTTCGGGCATCTGATCAGGATGCCTCCTGGGAGCCTCCCCTTGGAGGACCCAGAATACGATGGAGTGTTGAATTATATATATCTCATCTGGCCTGAGAACGCCTTGAGATCCCCCAGGAGGAGCTGGAATGCGGCAACCGCGACCCAGCCCCCGGATAAGTGGAAGAAACTGGGAGGATAATCTTGGTGTAGGCAGTATGTAGCCTATACTCCTCCTATATGATTTTTCTTGCATTTCATTGCAGCCCAGTGTGTGTGCTGTATGCAGAGGATCTCCACATAAAGACAAAGACTGCACTGGCACAAATGCATTAGTCAAACTTGCTCTTTGCCAGCAAAATATTCACAGTATGTCAATGTCAGAAATTGTTCATATTTATCAGAGCTTACGGCGAGGGCAGCACAGTTAACACCCACGTACCAGGTAGTGAGAATTCACAGTTTTGTTGCTTCACTGTTGCTTTAAGAATTCCCCTATATGACTAAATGGAAATGTGTTCATACACAAACCATTCGACTGCATTAAGTCGGTAAACACACGGGGTAATCTGGCAGACAGACATGTATTTAGCCCTTTACAGGCAACAGACAGCTCTCAGTGAAAACAAATATATATCTGTGGGAAGGCGCAACAGACGGGTTTGGCAGCCCAAAAAACCTGCACCAGAACAGAGAGCAGTTTTTGACTACTGTGTGTTTAGACATAAATCCAGAGAATTCAGGGTGTTGCTTTCATACACAACCTGTTTTCCTGTTTAGTTCATGACTTTGTCTGGGCTGTGAAAGCTGAACAACTGGACTGAGAGTCTTGGTCCTTTTCCAACTGGAATGTGGTGTGAACCAACCACAGGATTTTTACGATTGTGGATATGTGATTTTAGCATTAATTAAATTTTTTGTTTTCATTTTGTTTATTGAAATTATGAGGGCATACATGGATCAACAGTTCAATTTCTAAGTTTCAATGCCCATTTCCAAACAGGTAAATGTACACAGGTCTATATGTGGAGAGATGGAGAGAAAGTAATAGTGATACTAAAAATCTAAGTAAAAATGAATTAATAAAAACTAAAATTAAAAAAAAAAGAATATAATTTACAGTGGAAAAAATAAAAAAGGATAAGAGAGAAGATTGGGGATTGTGAATTCTTAGGAAAATGATCTCCCAATCTGTATAAGCGACATAAAGCCTATTATTATATTATTTATATTTATAAGATAATTTTGTAACCATGGTAACACATATGTGCATTACCATGTAAGTGCAGGGAGTTATCAGAAAGTGAAAAGGAGTTAAAACAGCAGTGTATTGAGCTTGTGTCCTACTCTGTTTATTTTAGCAGTTCACCAACAGGATGTGAGTGAAATGAGTGAAACAAAGCTACACAGTAAGGCAATAAGGCAACAATGTGTATGTATTTCTTCCCTTTGTCCAGACCAAATGAACTGAACTACAGGTGTGAAAGCTACCTTGATGGCAAACAGGAAGAAATATATTTGCCGGGATGTTATAGAAACATAATTAACTCTCTACTTGTGCACTTTTATTGTTATTTTTTAAGTAAATATAAGAAATCCTTTTATATGTCCAACAATTTTGTACATGTGTAAAATGGTTAATACATAATTACACACCGTTTGTGCATTCAACTTTCCAGTCAACAGATTTAGAAGATCTTCGTCACTCATGGATAAGGTGCAGTCTGCCTTTTTACCTAAAAGAAAAAAAATGAAGAGGAGCATATTCATTATGGCTTACTACCACAATATATCAAATGCATCCGCATGCACCGCCTGCTCAAAAGAGAAAAAAATGTGTATCTATAATGTTAAATATTGGAGAACATGACACAAAAGGCAAATGTTAGTCACCAGTATTACATTGCTCTAAATGGAAAGCACTCCAGAGTACACTTGGCATTTTCATGAAACTTTCCATTCATGTAAAAACATGCGTATAAATGCGTCACACAAGTCCAATGCAGTTTCTTTCACTGAAGCAACAGTTCAGAAAGCTTCATGACTCATGCTGTCTATATTCTGACTGAAAATTGGCCGTGCCTGTTACAACCAGGATACAACCTTTTCCATCATCCCAAAAACAGGCATGATTTCTGTCTCGGGCACAATGATGATGTATCAAATATGCTTGATCCATGCACCTTGAATAAGCCTTAGATACAGTTAAATTCAATTTAAACGTATTACATAGACTGCCTCAGCGGAGACAAAAGCTGTGTGTACTGTAAGCTGCGTGTGACATGCTTTGCTCATGCAATGGATGTATTATGAGAACTGGATACCGGAACCGAAGATGCCGCCTATTCATTCCAGACCAAGTAAGGATGCAAGCAGCAAAACCTCTCAGTACCGAGAGCATTGAATTGAGCAAGAGTGTGTTTTCATTGCTCATGAATTCAGCTTTTCATTTGTAAGAGGAAGGTTGTGCTATTTATGAGAGGGTGTGTGTGTGTGTGTGTGTGTGTGTGTGTGTGTGTGTGTGTGTGTGTGTGTGGAGGATGTCCATTGCAGCAGCATTATCAGTCTTTAAATCCAAAGGAGACATTTAAAAGATAATTCTAGTTATTGTGATGAACACTGTTCAAAATGTCATTTACTTCAATTGCTTCACTGGTGAGTTTTACTAGACTATACACTACACTCCAATACACAGCCAGACAGCCAAAGAAATCTCTAACATCTCAACCCAAAACACAATTAAATCTCAACCTTTCAAGTGTATTGCCAAGACCCACTCATACTGTTAAAATGAAGACACCGTCCCCAACCGAAGGTGAAGAGTTTCTCATTTTTAAAGGGGGGATTTATCTGAGGGGGTTGACGCTATTTCTCTTGTGAGCTTCAAGGAAAAACAGAGTTAAGAAAGGTTTCCACAGCCTGTTTGGAACATGTTTTACTTCCACAGCACAGACTACAAATATCACAAGCAAGGAATGTGATACGCGGATGTGTGTGTGGTCTCTGTAAGAAAGAGAAAACCACATGAAATACTTTCTATAATAAATGTTTGACAGACAAAATGGCACACTGCTGCTGACAGGTAGATGTGTGGAAATGGGCAAAGAGAGAGAGAGTTATTACAGCTTTTTCAGTCTGACTGACATAGAATTAGTGTGTATTAAAAGCAACGTTTCTGAGAATCCCTTAGCTCATTTAGTGACATTATTGAACAGAATACGTCATCCATGAGGCGAAAAAGTAGGATAATAAGGCCCAGGATGAACACTGTAATTAAAAATCACACGGCTGCCACCAAAATACCAAATAAATATTATTTGGCCGTGACAGCAGAGTTAAACACCTGTATGTAGATACATACCTGAGTCGTTGCTGACAGAACCTTTGCCATTTTTCACATCCACGACCCAAGTCGCCTCTTTCCCATCTGGTCCATCCTTCACTTTAAAGGTAAACACTCCACCAATCTTCTTGACAAGCTGCTCTCCTTCCTGCAGGGAGTCAAGAAGGCTTTTAAGTTCCATGAAATAATACATATAATGGTCGCAGGTAGTCAGTAATTGCCCGCACATTTTAAAATTCAATACTAAAGCCACCCATTGTTATGTGAACAGTCATGTGTAATTGAGGTCAGAATCTGTCAGGTTAAAACTAAGATTTAATGCCTGTAATGGCAACTTCATATTCAATGCAATGCAGCAATATTGCATGCTGGGATTTCTGGCCCTGTTTTAAAAGAAAAACAGCAATGCAGCTCTGATGGCATCTCAGTGCCCTATGTCCCTCTCCATGTGACTGTCTACAGTGACTGTTAGGTCAGTCAATACCTGACCATTATCTTACCATAACCACCCAAAACCCATCTCTACAATATTCTGTGGACACAATCACCCAATTTTGAAGAACCACCCACATTTTAGCTAATTTCAGTGGTAAGATCTTCAAAGGAACATCTCCAAACAACCCAAACAATTCTGGGCAGGGCTAACAGAGACTTGCCAAACCGTGTCTGCTCTTGAGAAATGTGAAACGCTCGCAACCACCAATCAAAACTGAAGTTTCCTGCAGGTGTTCAGAGCAGCAGATTCCAATAATTGCAATAACGTGACGTTGGCAGGGGCAGGGAGAGTGGGAGAAGAACTCAATTCAATAAGAGTATATACCCCACATGTGTATAATCCTGCCTCCTGAGGCTTCCAGGCATTTCAGCAGCTCTACGGACCACTCCCACACATCATTACCGTGTCTCTCCTCTGCACAAAGACCCGAGGTGTCAGCCACCATCACATGCAGGTTATACAACTGATAGATCAATGATAAATCCCAGGTTTCAAGGTGGTCTATGTCAGTAAAAATAAATAGGTGCATTTGGAGTCAACAGTGCCTTACGATACAGGCATTCAAACGTCAATGAAAATATTCTAGCACAGTTGGGGGGCCTGGGTGTTGTGACGAAGTGTGCCTACCTTTTAAGAACTATTTTGTACATTTATCAAAGGAGGCCCCAGATAACAGCCTCAGTAATGCACATTAATGACTGGGCCACCTGATCTCTTTTTCTGGTACGTCAAAGCACAATTATTAGGCTTGAACGCAACGTACAACTACTGCTGACCACGTTTTCTGGTAACATTACGACCGACGCCATGTCACGTGACTATCATTCATTTCCACAGACCGTAGCATAAAACAACTTCCAGTTACACACAACTAACATGCATTGTCAGTGTTGAACCAACAGGTTTTATGTTTTTGATTTAGAGCTGTCAATCATTACACTTCCAAAGCATTGTTGTTGTTGTTTTATTGTGACAGTACATTCTATACCTTTATAAAATAACAGAAAATATGAGTCCATGGTAGCTACAATTGTGTAAGCTACATGGCCCTGAACCTGCAGTGCTGAGATGATCTTCTTTTATGGTCCATCTCATGTACAGTTTAGTAGGTACAACACTGTATGTTGTTTTTGTGGATAAAAGCAGCTAAAGGCCATAAATTGCACACTGCCTATAAAAAGGACAGCAGATAGACTCATGGTTACATTTGCGTAACATGGAACGATCAGCAGACTGAAAGCAAGAAAAGGGAACAAAGAAAATCTAAACATATGGAGGCTTTTAATTGAATGCAACCGTACTGATTCCATAGGATCTAACACAGAATAACTAGAGTAAGGTATGAGGGGAACCTTTGTTGGCGACCGCATGCTGTTATACCTCACGTAAATGATTTTCGATCTCTTTGAAGACAGGGTACGCTTTGAAGCCCTCCAGACCGCTGCCTGAGCTGGTGGGAACTGCAGCTACATGGGACCTGTGGGAAGCAGAAAAAACAGCAACAACAACTACATAAAAAGTACACACACGGTGCAAAAAAATGACTATCTGAAGTTTAACCTTAATTCAGTTCCATGTGAGGCTGTAAAAACTTCAAGTATTTCTAGATGTTATGTTGCACAATAGGAACAGTGGATAAAGCAATGTACGTGATCCACAGCAGCAAAATTGTAATAATGGAAGGCTCAAGGTGACAACAAAGGACACATAACAATGCAGGTTTTAGTACAGAAGAGGACAGAAAAGGTTTCTTAGAATTGTGCACAGACTGGAAAAAGTAGTGATTTCTCTTCAGCACAAAGGACATACTGACAGGCAGACTGATTCATTAATAGATCAATAACAGTTACATGATATAGAAACAGATCTCATATGACTTATTCCTCTTGTGTATTTGTCAGCAGCAGATCACCTGCCTTTTTGGGCCTGCACAAATGGATCACTTATAAAATATAATGCTACATAAAGTATCTAACTGAACTGATAACAGATTGTTGCTAACTATTTCCTCACCTGGCCTCCTGAGGGAACCCCATCCTGTAGAGAGCCACGACCACAGCTCCTCCTAAGCCAATGTTGTGCTGCAAGGCCACTTTTGCCCCTGGGACCTGCCTCCTGCCGGCCTGCCCTCGGAGCTGCCAGCACAGCTCGGCACACTGGGCCAGACCTGAGAGAGCACAAGGAGGGGGAGAAGAAGAAGGTGGTGTGAGGGTGACGGGACTCACAGAGGGGGATGTGGTGTAGGGCTGGTGTGAGGACCTGGCAATGTAATTTATGGCTGATGAAGTTAGCACAGATGTGATCAGCGAGCTGGAGGTGGCTGTGAAAATTCTTGTGTGCGAAACTTCTTCTTTATTAATCACCTCACCTCTGTGTGTGTGTGTGTGTGTGTGTGTGTGTGTGTGTGTGTGTGTGTGTGTGTGTGTGTGTGTGTGTGTGTGTGTGTGTATGTGACCCTAAGACAGACTGGTGTGCAGGCGATACTCACTGGTCTTCTTTTTAATCAGGTAGCCACGATAACGAAGTTTTTTTAACTTATGTACCTTAACGAACTGATGTGCATTGACCTTTTGGGAATTCATTAATTCTCTTTCTTGTGGACATTGATTTCTTATTTGTGTGATTGCAAAGAATCTCCAAATGTATCTGGACTTCATGTTAAAGTTCCTCTCCACTCAAAAATATGTTCTTCTTCTTGTTCCTCCAGCTGAATGTTTGAGCTTCACTGTACAGAATGATGTATGTGCAGAGTTTCACACTAGAAGGATGTTTTCGCATTCATCTGCTGAAAGTGGAAAGTTTCTATGTGCTCACTGAAAATCCCATTTTCAGGGGCAGGACTACAAGCGTGATTTGTGACATCACAAATAGTTTGGAAGCCAATCCTGGTTCAATATTCAACTTGCAAAAGTGGAGACTAGAAGCCTCCAGCATCTTTTTGGATTACTGGATACTGGATTTTTATGAAGGAGAAAGAGCAGATGTTGTTTCAAAGATTTTAAACCCCGGCCCTATTTTTACAAATTTTGGGGTCTAAATGACTAATACTTACCAAAAGTTTTGGAATTGGCAATTGCCCCTGTGAAAGGATCTTAAAGAGTAAGATCCTTTCGTCTTCCTGCAACAACGCAACCTCTCACAAGATTTCAGAGCGAGACTTTTCCTTGAGTGAGACTTTCTGTTTCTTACTCTTTAACAAAAGGCCTGCCACTGTAAGGATCCTTTCCATAATGTTGTCAGACACTTCGAATTACAGTCTGAGCCTGTCAGTGGCAAAAACAAGCATTTTTAGTGGACGTATTTTTCACGGGCGCAATTGCCCGCAAGGATTACATTGCAGCCCATTTGCGGATGCCGGCAGAGGCGATCTACTGGACCAATCCCAAAACTTCTGGAAAGTATTAGTCATTTACACCCCAAAATTTGTAAAAAAAAAAAAAAATAGGGCCCAGGTTTAAAAATACCAGAGTTTCCCTTTAACAAGATAATTGAACTTTTTTGGTGAGAAAATAACATATCAGATACAAATTATTATTCAAAGTAGAACAATTTATATACATATTAAAACATGTCTTGAGGGGATCTTTAAATACTTTAAAGAAGTGTTAAACCGGAAGAAGGGCTTGAGGGGAGAAGAAATATGTGGTATTCATGGATGTGAGGTGGGGTGGATGGAAATGTACTTAAACGTCTGGTCGGTGACAGAAAGCTCATCCCAAAAGCCATTCCAAGAACATAACACACATTAGTTTAAACCAGTGCCATGACAGAAGAGTCATGTCTTTGTTGCTGTCATTTCAAAATATCTACAAAGAGGCTGCAATAATCAGAAGGGAAAATGGAGTTCAGACTCAGACATATTGAGTTGCAGTCAATAAGACAGAGTATGGCTACAATACCGTCAAACGTCTCCAGGTGAAGACGCCAAAAGCATTCTGCAAGTCTCAGAACACAATATCCTTACTGAGAGGGGTGACAAGTTGACTCCTAATCTGACAACTCACTCCCTAATCTCGCCAGGGACAGCTCCTGCGCTAGCGTTATAGCTAAGTATTTCATCCCATCTGCTTAATGAGCTTTTGCATTTCTCCATTATCCCAATAAGCTACAGGACTTAAGGGTAAAGACCTCTTCATGGCGCGTTGTTCACATTCTGCAGCACGCTCCTAATCGTCTCCACGAGGACTTGTTTGTGTGAGTGCAGTTTTGTCTAAATGCCAATTGGAAGATTTACTGTATTGTCCACCAGGCTATTTATCAAAATAAACAGCCTCTGGATATTACCTCAGATATATAACCTATACACAATGAAAGGGAACGTTCAGAGTGACACATTTTTTTCATTAACTGATGATGACCTCAAGCCTTTTCAGCCTTTACATTTCTGAAGGGTAAAGGCGCCTGTTTATTCACTACATTCATTGAGCTCCGCATCGGTGAGGCTTTGAGGTCCCTGGATGTCATATCACCGTGTAAAAATCACCCCCTCCTGAGGTGGGCGTACGCTACATCCTGCGATGGGGCCCCTCGCAGGGTCAGGCAATTAGCCATCAGTATCTCTGCTCACAGTGCTCCAGAGGGAAGAGGTCAGAGCTTTACACTCACGATTAGGAGCAACACCATGGATCAGACAGAGCTTAGCTGGCTGGGGCACTCGCATGCTGGGAGAGTGACCCAGGAGACAGAGGGAGTATTAGTGGCGTGGATGTGGAAAGTCATTGCAAAAATACTGAGGCAGAGGAAGCGGTGGTTGAGACTGTGATGTATGAAGAAAGGAAGGATAGAGAGAAAGATGATAAATCAAAGAGAAAGGAAAATCAGAAAGTGACAAATCTAATAGTCTGTATCAAATGAAGGAAAAAGGAAAATACGGCACTGTTTCACCTTGTTATACCCATCAGTGTGTGTGTGTGTGTGTGTGTGTGTGTGTGTGTATGATTGAGTGCACAGGAACCTAATCAGCTGTCATTGTAAATATGAAAAATACTAGATCTGCCAGGAAGATGACGAGGGCCCGGTGAGTCAGCTGCACAGTTTGCTCAGTCTCCCTCATCAGTTTAACATGTGGAGAGATTACAGGCTGCCCTCTCACATGCAGGCTTTGGATCGCTCATCCAGGTGGCCATCACCATGAGACACATGCCACCTGGTGGCCACTATGGAAATTATCTGACAAAGTTTGAAGATGCACGCCAGCATGCCCGTCGCAATAAACACAATTGTTTATATCTTCTGTTCGGTGTAGGCAAGTCCCATTCATCTGCTGCCCCAAACAAGCTAAAAAATAAACATTAGCTGCAAATGCTTTATGACCCTGATCTGGCTTTTTCACTCCTTTGGCAGACTGGACTATGCAGTACAGTATATGAGAAGTGGTTTTCGTCTAGAGTCAGAGAGAGGCTCGGCGTACCTGTGGCGCCCAGAGGATGTCCTTTAGAGATGAGACCACCACTGGGGTTGACCACAAACTTGCCTCCATATGTGTTGTCCCCTCTGTCAATCAGCTCGCCAGCTTTACCTGCAGAGGTTGTGAAACACACAAGAAGGTCACAAAACAGTACAGAGTGAAATTTACAGTATAATATCATTACATGCTAAAATAATATCATCAGTACATGCATGGTATTAACTAAGCACTAAAAGGAATTAAAAAGGATCAATTAAAGGAAGTCCCCTTTTGTATTTGTTTATTTCTGTTGGGGGCCCCGTCCACCCTGAAGGACACAATTCCCTCTATCTGTACTGAATGGGTCCAGGCCGCAATCATGTGGGTAGGACGCACGCACACACCATCAATCACAGACTGGCATAATCTGCTTACTAGGGTGGCGGCATATGAATGGGTATCCTTCTCTCTGCTGGGCAGGATAGAATGGTGTTATTTCAAATGGGAAAGGTTTCTTCACTACATTAATGGCCCTTAAAAACAAACCCATGGCTTAGATCTCTTCCATGTACACCCATGCATTTGCTCACTTGGTCCCAATTGCAACACACCCTCTTTTCTACTCTTATTTCACTTGTATTTTAATTTTTCTTTTTTACTACTTAATGTACCGGTCCTCTGTTTTAAGTGCTATATGTATATATTGTCCTTTTCTCCTTGTTTTATGTGTCTATATTCCTGTGTCTTTCTAAAATTCAATAAAATGTCAATCACAAAACAAAAACATAAGAAAAAGAGAAAAAAGACTAAAGCAAACAATTTCAAAACATTTCATTTGTATGTGTGTATTTGATAAGGAAGATGTAAGAAATGAAATTAAATAATAAAGGAGTTCCTACAAATAAGAATATATAAATAAGGAATACTAAAAACACTACAAAGTTGCTCTGGTGTATGTCATTATGTAAAATCCAACACTGAAAAGTACATCTCTAGACCCCAATCAAGAAATGAATAATAATATGAGCTGATGAATGTTAACTGAGACAACATGAGGGCAATCTCTGCAGTCAACGGCATGACTTGATAAGTGTGAAAGTATTATAGTTTCAGTCACTCATACACCAAGTCTGCATTCTCCATCTCAGACAATGAAGCTTTTCACAAGTGGAGATATTTGTAACAGTCACTCTGGCATTGCAGCGTCAGAGGACAACACTGATGTGGTCGGGTATTTCTGTGTAGCTGCAACATTTAGAAAGCCAACTTTCTGTTGGCTCCAACTCTCTCTGTGATCACTCATTTGGTGTGTCAATAGAGCTGATCAAACAATGTGAGAGATTTTGCAGAAATCAGCACTGACACAACATGCAGGCTGAAATTGGAGGCTGCTCTACACAATATTGTCACGCACCATCCACTCAGCTCAGCATAGCTGGCTCTGTGCAGGAAAAACACTGAATTTGGCCCATTTTTATGTGCTCTTCTAAAAGTAGAAACCTAAATTCAGGGGGAAGAAGAAGTGTGAAAACACCCCGCTCTAATCCTCCAAAAACCAAGTTTTCAAATAGCTGGGGGATAAATTGGGGTTTTAAGAGCTGCAGTCTCACCCTCTGGACACAGCCCCAGAGCCTCATACGTGATGAGCTCATTGGGTGAGAAGCAGTCGTGCAGCTCGACCACATCGACGTCACTGGGCTTCAGACCTGCAGCTTCGTAACACTTTTTGGCAGCCAACCGAGACATGTCATATCCCACCTGTACAGAAAAAAACAAAACAAAAAGAAGCAGGTTTAGGAACTCATGTAAGGAAACAAATGTATCATAATGAAGTTCTCTTCCAGGTACCAATACATCATAAACACTTGAGGCTGTCAGGAGGGGTAAAACCACAGCTGATAACTGATAACTCTGGCTGTGCATCAACTATTATAGCTTCACATTTCTTAAGGATGATTTTCTCCTCACTGGTTTGCCAAACGTATGGCAAGCATCCTTTAAATTCACTGCATATCCACAGTGGTCTTATATTTATGCAACATTTATAAAAAAAAGTGTATAACAAGAGTTTTGGAAGCGCTTCCCACTCACTGCCTCTCTTTTTTTATTGTTTTTCATCAGCAGTGTCTATATACTGAAAGAAGTTGGCATCATTTAAATTATACTGCATTTTCAGTTCGTTCAGTTTGTTCTGACACAATTTAGTAGCTGTAGTAATTTTCTGCTGCCAAACCCTATTAAAAATCTGTTTCCCTCGAGCTGTAAATAGTGGATTCTTCCAAACTGCACAGAAAGGCAGGGATAAGCCAGAAACAGAAAGACGTCTATGAAGTTCTTTAGCTATGTTACATGAATGGAGAATTAAGGAGTTGCTAATATATGCATTTGTTATTATTATTGCTCCAACCAGCCCCAACTACCTGCTTCATATCGTTCTTTATATGCCCCATGACAGCGGATATCTACTGTTATAGGCTAAATAATATGAATAAATATCTGGAATACCCAAAACACCCAGATTTAAGGAGATGGTGACTTTTTTAGACTTATCCTGGGTTTTTTGTCTTTCCATAAAAACACCGTAAACAATTTGTTAATTTCCTGAAACCACTGCTGTGGAACCTTTGTAGGAATGGCAGACATAGGAAAAGATAATCATGGGGATAACATTCATTTCAATCACTTCTGCTCTCCTCCAGAATGATAGAGGCAGATTCATCCATCTCTCGAGGTCTTTCACTTTTAGGCCCTTTACCTTCTTGGCTTTTAAAAGCATCCTCATGCACTTCATGCTGGTCCTCTATAATCTCTGCATTGGAGACTCTATTCAGCACAGCCCTCGTTTCCTTCTTAAGATCTTAAGAGTTATTCCTCTGGATGCCTCTAACCTGATTCAGAAGCTCTCGGGCCCAAGAAGGTGGTTCTTCTTCAGCCATGCTTGGTTTGGCATCGCTCAACTTTGCGTTCTTTCACAGTTTGTCTAGTTTCTCTGCGGTTTTGTGTTCTTGACATTCATACGTCGGTGTTGCAAAGTAATAAAAGAGCTTTGCTGTTGGAGGATGTTCCTCTCATGTATTGCCTGGTCTGTGGACGCCGATCAGCCTAAGGCGCCATTCAGTCTGTTGTCACGATAATTTCTTACCATCTTAATGCAGCTGTTTTCTTCAAACGTGGAGGCGAGGTCAGTCACCATCTCTTGGGCCACAATCTCCACCGCCTGGTTCTCCAGGTGGTGTTTCCTGACGAAGGCCTCGCTGGCCAAGACGGCTGCTCCAGCACCATCTGACGTAGGGCTGATGAGAGAAGAAGAGCAGGGCAAACAGACATTGGTTGTGTTAGGAACTGGATCAGATAGAAGTAACTACTACTTGCTTGCCTCTGTCCTGGCATAATGAGGCTCTTACCAACACTGCAGCAGAGTGAGGAAGTCAAACACCTTCCTGGAGTCCATCACCTGCTCCAAACTGTACTGATCCTGGAATTGGGAATACCTGCATGGATGTAGACACACATATTTAAGCAAAATTTTGAATATAAAATAAATTCAAGGATATTTTAAAGCAATAATCTGTTTTTAGAGTTGAACTGTGTCTCACGGGTTGTTGGTTGAATGCTTGTGGTTTTTCCAGGCAATTTTGGCAAAGTGTTCAGGTTTTGTGCCTGGAAGACATCCAAACATTGACACAAACATTTACTGTATATGATATAGTAAAATCCTAAACTCAATGCAAATGAGTTCACACAACCATCCCTTTCACATGCAGCACGTACCATATTTCTCCATGTGCTCCCTGCCAGCGTTGCCGAACATCTGTGCAGCTGCTGGAGCTGCCACCATCCCGTAGCGGTTGATCATCACCTCCATGTGCTTGTCCATGGGATTGGTCCTGTCCATAAACTAGAAACAGGTTGGTTTTTAAATAACATTTTACTTGGTTTTTCACCTTGTAAAAAAGACAACTTAAGTAGAGAATGATGATACAGTCTGGCGAATTTGCATTTACACACAAACAAGCTTGGATTTCCAAAATGTTGTGTGTCAGAAACCAAATACACCACAAACATCTGGAGGGAGCTTCCACATCTGTACTGTCTTATGATAATAGATACTGGTATATTTCTATATTTTTATGTTTTGGTTAGAAGTGAAAATTAGAGAAAGAAATTCATTTTGACAAACTGCTCTGCCTCTTTGTGTTTGAGGTTCTTCCCCCTGTAATAAGAATACCCTCAATAGCAATAAGCAGCTAATGAAAAGTAATAAAAGAAAGCAGAGGTTCATTCTTTCATCATTTCCAGGGTGGAGACACACTAATCTGTTGTGCCTGCTGTGATCCGTTTTTAAATGTTTATCAATGAGCTGTATCCCTGTGTTTTATACAGGGGCAGAGGACGAGTGTGGACCCCAGCTGATACTCCTTCTTTTTCAGCAAGAACAACCAGCTGGTTACTAAAGGAGGTGGACACAATAACAACACCACCTGCATGGGGGATTGCAAGGTTCTGTGAAGTGTTACGTTGTCCACTTTCCTCTACATCCAGTTCAACAACACACAACATGTAGTTTTATACCTTTGAGGACAAAGAGCCCCTCTCCATCCTCTCAAATCCGAGGGCAAGCACACAGTCCGCAAGACCTGCAAAAGGAGGCGAGAAGTACTCGAAGAGTGGGTTTAACTGTTTCAGTTACATACCAGATCATGGGTTATGATGCAGAAGTCTTTAAGAGCATACTTTTTGGACATACTTTTTTCTAAGATGAAAACATTATTGCCTTATATATGTCATTATTGGAATCCACTGAAACCACCCGACTGCCCGCAGCCTTTGGCATCCGTTACAGAGCTTTTTACAGCCTCCTTTAAAAAAATATAGATTTTGATCACTTTCGAGGTGTCCTGCTTGACTCACCTCCTTGAACCATCTGCCGTGCCATGAAGATAGCAGTGGAGCCTGTGGAGCAGTTGTTGTTGACGTTGATGATGGGGATCCCGGTCAGGCCCAGGCTGTGGTAAATGGCCCTCTGCCCACATGTGGAGTCCCCTGAGGGAATAAGGTAAGTGGATACGATGTTATTCTTTATCTATTTTACTTTTTTACAATATGAGAGACACATCGTTTTCCTTTCTTGACCAAAAGCATTTTACTGACATATAAAATGTATGTTTGTAGAGGACATAGTATAAGAGTGCCATGAGAGCATATACTGTACTGTATGTACACAAGAATATCAAAGTTGGTACTGTTCACTATTTTAGCGGACAACATGTAACATTTTACTGGAGACTTAACAACAAGGTCTTACCATAGACGTATCCTACACAGGCTTGTTCAATGGCAGAATATGGGATTCCTGCATCTGCTAGAGCCTTTTGACCTAAAATACAGTAATAATACACTTTGTTACATGTTATACAACGAGATCCGTCTTGCAGATATTGAGATATGGTATCTTTTCAATGACTGAACAACATCCATATTCTGTAAAGATAAGCACCTGCTTCCTTGGCCATATCAGGGTAATCATAGTCACCTCGGGCTCCAGGTTTGTCAAACTGCAGCAAAAATACAGAAAAGTCTGAGAGACGATGGTGAGACTCAACATAAGCATTCACATCTGTTCTTTCTGTTCTCAGGCGCAGGATAACATGCTCAGGTTATTTATTTTGCATTAGTAAACATTTAACTTTATTGTCGCCATAACCATTACATAAGATGAAACTCTAAGTCACTCTAATCGAGCTGTACTGATAAGACAGCTGTGATGAACTTGCAAATAGAGCTGAAACGATTATTCAATTGACATATATATATATATATACACATATATATATATACACACACACATATATATATATATATATATATATATACACATATACATATATATATATATATATATATATATATATATATTATATATATATATATATATATATATATACACATATATATATATATATATATATATTATATAAAGTATATACATATATATATATATAAACTATTTTGACAGTCGATGAATCATTCTAATCATTTTTCAAGCAAAAATAATGAAAAAATGCCAAACATTCTCTAGTCGCAGCCTCTAAAAATGAGAGGATTTGCTGCTATTCTTTGTTATATATCATTGTAAACTGAATAGCTTTGCGTTTTGGACTGTTGGTTGTGATGCATTTTTTTCACAATTTTTTGACATTTTATAGACTAACGGTTAATAAATAATCTGCAGATTAATCGATAATGAAAATAATCTTTAGTTGTAGCCCTACTTGCAAAGCAAATACATATATGTAGACACCAATCTATTAAGCACTATGTGCAAAAAATATTTTGTATCGTGAATAGATTTGATATTATAATAATTATTTGAAAAGGTGCAAAACCCATTTTGGAAACTTATTAAGGCTTGTATTTGTACAGAAATGCATTTTACATTTTGAATTAAAATCAACAATTGATTTTAGGACAAAATATTTCCTGACTTTTTGGCAACATCCTCCTCAGGACACATTTGTTTTGCAAGTTTGCAAATGAAGTTGTAACCTCAAGAATATTAAAATCCAATACCCACATTAAATGATCAAACAGAAAAGACGTGGAAAGGACAAGACGGAAAGGCACTGACATGTAGTGTTGGACAGCACATGTGTAGGACTGGAGGTGATAGCACTACTACAATATGAACCTCATTCATGTATAAAAAGATAAGAGAAATATTGTCTGTATACTATTCAGTCTGCTATTGTGTGTGACAGGGGCATCAGGCTTGTACAGTGACACGGATCACAGTTTCATAATGACAGAATTATTCCATTTGAAGCACTACTGTAACATTCTCATAAACCCACATTAAAATGCACTAAAATGACATGATCTCAGTTCATAAAATACATAAACAGGTGCAAAGGGAAGGGAAGGGAATTTCAAATGCACTAAAAGGTCAACACACAGAGGCCTTAAAGCTCTCCATCTTCACTTGCATCTTGACTTGAGACTTTTCCTGTCAGACTTGACACCAGCTAAACAGCTCTGGAGTTACACTTCATAATGTTAGCAGCCTGCTGGAGTGATCATGACCCTTAGCCCAGTTTGCAGCTCTGGTGGCCATGAACTATGGACTCAAAATGTGGGCATGGGAGGCATGAGATACGGGTCCAATGTACGTTTAAACATTCAACCCAGACCTCACTCACGAAAACCGACAACTTTAAAACCAAAAATACAAACATAAACTGCAGCAATGTTACCTTGTGTGGGCTAACTCAGCTAGCTAATGTTTACAATATGTAAGTTAGTGTCAGTTGTGACACAGAGCTAATTGACACAATATGACCAATATGGGCAGTTCTTAACACCATAGACTCTTAGCTAACTGTAACATTAAAGTATAAAAGCTGACGTTTTTAAGTGGAACATGTTCAATGCACTGCAATCTGGAGTTAGCCAACTATGCTAGCCTCAAGTCTTACATAAGGTCGTTCTTGTCGTCTTGCGGACTGACACAATAAATATGTAAGATAATATTACCTTTGTCATGCCCACACCGATGACAAACACCCTGTTCTTCTTTCCAGGTGCCATGGTCGCTTCTCTTCAGCAGCTGGGCCAGACAGAGGCAGGCAACAGGCAGGTCTGAGAACAGCAAACAGCAGCAGCAGCACTGACAGGGTCCAGCTAACTCCCCATGAAGCAAAGATCGTGTATGTCCGAGATGATGCGTCACTCGGTGGGGAAAAACAACACATTTCTGTCTGCTAATGTGCGACAAACATTGTTCTCCTTAAATTCTTATTAATAAAATAGCTACGTTGTTATTAGATTGGCTTGTATACAAATTTGGCAAATTACATTTAGCTGTCTGTGTCAGGCTATCTTCCTAACTTTCCACAACTGAACCAGGGTGAGATCACTATCCCCTCAAGGGTTGTCTCCATGTATGATTTACCAACCAGTCTTTTTTATTTTTTCATTGGTACTTGAACATATTATTGTACTACATGTGGCTTCTGCAGTGTGCAGAAGCTGAGTAAATGTGAATTGTGTAGTAATATTTTAGGCACTCATTTGTCCTTTTGTTTGTGTTCAGTCATTTAACATTTAACAATTTGCCTTATTTAGATTTTCTAAAAATACATTTTTCCATTGGTGCTGTGTTGTGCATGGTGTTATGTGGAAATGTGGCTGACCTGAGGAAAGTTATTGCCTTTGTTACTGGGATGAATGGTTTTACTACAGTCTGTCCATTTGTCCACTGTATGGTTGCCACTGGACCGAGTGTTTCCTGAAATGCAGTAGGAGTTTGTTTTTCTTAATTCTTTTTATTTTGTCACATCACATTAAAAAAGAGAGGTCTTCTATGTGATATAATCCTTTCCCCACAACTTTACGTTGATAGCAATTTCTGAACAGTTTATGGTACCTTGAAATACTGACAGAGTGAGAGCTCTTTCAATTCAATTCAATTCAGTTATATTTATATAGTGCTCTATCATAACAAGGTTATCTCAGGGCACTTTTTCATATAGAGCAGGTCTAGACTGACTCTTTTTATTTTACATTTACAGAGACCCAACAGTTCCCACCATGAGCAAGCACTAGGCGACAGTGGCAAGGAAAAGCTCCCTTTTAACAGGCAGAAACCTCAAGCAGAACCGGCTCTAGGTGAGGAGAGGGAGAGGAGGAGAGAGGAGCTCATTGCATCATAGGAAGTCTCCCGGCAGTCTAGGCCTATAGCAGCATAACTAAGGGATGGCTCTGGGTTCACCTGAGTCAGCCCTACTATAAGCTTTATCAAAGAGGAACGTCTTAAGCCTACTCTTAAATATGAGGAGGGGGTCTGCCTCCCGTACACAAACTGGAAGCTGGTTCCACAGGAGAGGAGCTTGATAGCTGAAGGCTCTGGCTCCCACTCTACTTTTAGAGACTCTAGGAACCACAAGGAACCCTGCATTCTGGGAGCGCAGTGCTCTAGTGGGGTAATAGGGTACTATGAGCTCTTTAAGATATGATGGTGCCTGACCATTAAGGACTTTGACGGTGGGGAGCAGGATTTTAAATTAGATTCTGGATTTTACAGGGAGCCAGTGTAGAGAAGCTAATATTGGAGAAATATGATCTCTTTTCCTGGTTCAGTAAACGTGCCGCAGCATTCTGAATCAGCTGGAGAGTCTTAAGGGACTTATTGGGGCAGCCTGATAATAGAGAGTTGCAATAATCCAGCCTAGGCGTAACAAATGCATGGACTAGTTTTTCTGCATCTGTTTGAGACAGGATGTGCCTGATTTTTGCAATGTTACGTAAGTGAAAAAAGGCAGTTCTTGAAGTTTGTTTTATGTGGGAGTTAAAGGACATATCCTGATCAAAGATAACTCCAAGATTCCTTACGGTGTCCCTGGAGGCAAGGGCAATGCCATCTAGAGAAACTATATCTTTAGATAATGTGTTTCGAAGGTGTTCGGGGCCAAGTACAATAACTTCGGTTTTGTCTGAGTTTAACATCAGAAAATTGCAGGTCATCCAGGTTTTTATGTCCTTAAGGCATGCTTGAAGTTTAGCTAATTGATTGGTTTCATCTGGCTTGATCGATAAATATTATTGGGTATCTGCATAACAATGAAAATTTCCGTGACTAACTTTGGCGTGCATGGAGGATTCATCGTTAACATGTACAAACTGATATCGATCTGATAAATAGGATTTAAACCAGCTTAGTGCGGTGCCTTTAATGCCAATTAAATGTTCTAGTCTCTGTAATAGAATGTGATGGTCAATGGTATCAAATGCGGCACTAAGATCTAACAAGACAAGTACTGAGACAAGTCCTTTGTCTGATACAATCAGAAGGTCATTTGTAACTTTCACTAGTGCTGTCTCTGTGCTATGATGCTCTAAATCCTGACTGAAAATCCTCAAACAGCTTGTTGTTGTGTAGAAAGTCACACAACTGATTGGCAACTGCTTTCTCAAGGATCTTAGAGAGAAAAGGAGGGTTAGATATAGGTCTATAATTAGACAAAACCGCTGGATCAAGAGTGGGCTTTTTTAGAAGAGGTTTAATTACAGCTACTTTAAAGGACTGTGGCACATAGCCTTTTAATAAGGACAGATTGATCATATCTAGTAATGAAGTGCCAAGGGTAAAACGTCTTTAAGCAGCCTAGTTGGGACAGGGTCTAAGAGACACGTTGATGGCTTCTCCTTGGTTAAAAAGTCTCCTTCAGTTCTTTCCAATCAGCTGATGTTGCTTTTTAGTATTTGCCAAATGGGACACCTTTTCTTCATTGAGGAGATTTAAGTTTCTTGTGACACACAGCTGTAAATGGTTGTTCTGGACTTTTCTGTCATCTCACAGATTGCTTTTGGCATAATAGTACCCTACTACTACATGCCTACTGACCACTGAAAATGGCACTCAAATGTGCAAAGAAAAAGCTTAACTCAAAAGTTTCACCTTTCAATTTTATTGAGGCAGTGAAAAACATGAACATGTCGATTAATCCAAGACGAGTATGGACAACCTGTGACCGGTAAACCACATCTGCTCATGTCCATCATCAACAAACCACGCCACCTCAGCATCTGCAGCATCCTTGATGCCAGGAAAGAGGCCTGAGGATGTTCAGCTGTAGTGTTCATTCAACCATCTCTGAGGCTCATCACATGATGACATCAGCACTTGATGAACTGGTGTGTGACCTCGTATATTCCCACCGACTCGCTGACTTTCTCATCGTAATCTGTCCAGTCCTGAAATGTACATTTACGTACAAATGTAAAAACTAGGGTTTGTTGAATGTCATTTTCAGAAAACTTTTTTTTTAAAATCACTGACTGAAGCAGAAGTACATATTATGAATGAAAAAACCTGCAACAAAATAACTACTGGAATTCACTCACTCAACACAAATTAATGGTATCCAGTGGTGCTGTATCAAAGATTGAAATTCTGTTTCAATTCAAATATTCTCTGAAAAGTTAACATTTGTGCAACAGGCTAAATCGAAACAAAAACTGACGTACTCTCAGAGACAAGTTGTTCCCACTGCACTTACTTTTTCTTGTAGGTTGATTTCAAGAAACTGTGTTCCAGACTCTTCTCCTTGTGCAGCGAAGCCAGCCTGGAGTGGATTTTAAAAAAGGAAGAAATGGGAAAGAATCACATATTATAATATTGTCCAGTTTTTACATGGGTTTTTCTTAAGTTACCTTAACTGTCTGACTCAGGAGGAATATACTTTTGTATCCACAGCAAATATCTTGACTCAGCAGGGAGTACAGGTGTATCTGATAACATTAATTGATTTCATCCAATTTAGGTGTGCCAATAAGTGTTCCAGTGAGTCAGCATGCTTAATACCAGAGCCAAGAAATGGGCACACCTACATGGAAAGCAACAATTGTGTCTGTCAGGCCAAATGTCAACAGTGACAAGATCAAGTTAAAAACTTACACACTGTACATTTAGGCTGTTTTCAAGGAAGACAGTTTGACATGTCACAGTAGGAAAAGCACAGGTGTAAATAATAAAATAAAACGGATGATGGCTGAATTGCGTTTAGCTGATTCAGTTTCGGGGTGCTGATGCTGTGCATGTTGGTTTACTGTTACATTGCCACGGACACTTGAATAGAACAGAGCCATCATGTAATGTTATTAGTAACACCTACGCTTTTTCTAAAGTTAAAATGTCTGCTGTGAAAAAGGCCTATGCTATGTGCATTGTAAATCTCATATCTGTTCAAAGATTCTCACTTGTGGTTGGAAATCAATGGGCTCCAGACCTCGACACTCAAACTGCACCATTGTCTTGAAGCGCTCGCTGTTCTCGGCCTTCAACCCAGCAAAACGTATAGCACCATTAGAGAGAGATGCACACTGTTAATGGCTGGAAAAAGAAGCAGCACTTAACACACTGTCATCCTGTTGGTCTATGTGACAGATTTCTGCATATGTTAAAGGGATTTCTAAAATCTTTTGGAGGTGTGTTATTTTCAGAACTGAAAAAACACAACTAAGGAAAAATAAAAGGCAACAATGTTTTCAGAAAACTATTAAAAGTATAGGTTCACAATAGATGAGGGATAAAACTTAACACTTACATTGGAAGTGAATTAGGAAGGGATCTCTTAATGGCTATTATGAACAGGAGGAATGGTTACAGCAAGAAAAACCTGTTTCAATGTTCATATGGGCACCAGACTATTGTTTTAAGACAGACTTGAAAAATTGTGAACCTATCCTTTAATTTGAGAACGTTCTCGTAAAAACAACTATAACAATCATCGTTCTGCTGTTGCTTAATTCATCTAAATCATCAGAGTTTGCCTAAAGCTGCAGTGTGCGATACAGTTGCACTGGAGATAGAACAGATAGGTCTCGTGTGTGGACTGTCAGGCTAAAAAACAGACTGGTGATGTGTCTGTTGCAAAGTAGAAGTACAGGATGTTTGCTTACATTATAAGGTGTGATTGTGTCTCCCAGGATGTCTGTAAGGAAACAGTTGATATATGCTATACTTCCAGAGTTTTCACCTCAGAAAATGAAGACAAAGTGAGTCAAATGTCATGCTAGCTCGTACCAATTGAATTTTCCCTGGCACAAAGTTTACACTTCTGCACCATGCTGGCACTGCCTCTTCCTCCTTTTAGTGGCACACTCTCCTGTGGAATCATTAAATTAAAAAAAAACAGGTTGGATACTGCATGTGACAATATGTACAAACTTGCCAAACTGTATGGACGCAAAGATCATTTTTGTTCTTACCACTAGGGTTACATACTGCCATTTATCTGGGATCTCTCCACAGTTTCCACACTTCAGCTAAAGTAAGAGGAAAATATACAAAAACAGTGCTTGTGTGAGTGAGACATAAAGTAAGAGACACGTCATAGGCAGGAATAAATAAATAATTATAAAAATGATCAAGAAAAATAAAATGATAACCATTATCGAACACAGAGGAAAATGAGATGATACACTAATATGTGAAGAGGTGAACTAGCATGCTAGCTTGACTGCCCTCCTACCTTCAGAAACCAGCGGAAGTCGTCGCCCAATGGTCTCACATTGGTGACATTCTCCAAAGTGGCTTTGAACTGGAGCCCAAATTTCTGTCATGCATTTGACAAAAGGAGAGGTTAAAATTCACCCAAAATTAGCTAAATTGTTTCACTGTTTACATCAGAAACATGCCGCAGCGACACATACCACCATCTTGAAGCTTCCCCTCTCTGACGACTTTTCCTGCTTCCTTCAGGTACTCCTAGTATATTCTGCTGTTCTGAGTCATAAAGGACTGGTATACTTTTATTGGTGGCGTCAGCTACATGACATAGTAGTGTAAAAAACAGTAACAATTTGACGGCTGTTTTGTTTTAGAAATCGAGCAGCCCCGCTTTGCTTTGGTAATAACGTAGCTGAAAAGGAATATGTGAATATGTGTATCATGCTTGCAATACATATGTTCATAAATTGGTGATTATATACCGCATACAGTATGTCTTGTCATGTTGACAACCAACCGTAGTGTGTCAGCTATTTTTTACGGTCATTTTTAGTATTCAGGACGATTACACGCATCCAGACGTTCAGATATTCGTCAGTATATGAAGGCAGCACAACTACAGCAGTAACTGCGTCCTCTAGCGGACACACCAAAAGCAACATGAATGACCTACTCAACTGGTGCCTAATGCAACATGTTACCGAGAAGCCGTCTTTGTTCGCATATGTATGTAAATCTCATCAAAGTGTATAATTAACGAACTTTGTCCAAATAATCAGTCTTCAGACATGGACACTCGTCATTATTAGTTTATTGACGTCATTCAGTCATAAATCATCCAACAATTCAATCCAACAGCCATACAGTACAAATCTCATGGTACAAATCATTCAATTGCACTATACACAACAAATACAGCACATGGAATACAAAATTGGTTCATCAGTTTTTTGTTTTTTTATTGTAACCTGAAGTTAGAATGGAAACTGGTTTCTAGTGGATACTTACTGTACATGTTAACCTGAGGCAACTTTGCAGAGGCATTGTGGTGGGTCTTGGTGGTTAACAGCCACACACCTGGGAAAACTGATATTGCTGTGGCATTGAACACCCATATCACACTTCCTGGCATTTCAAATCAAAATGGTATCATCAACCTGAGTATACACGTCATATCTTCGTCTTATTCAACAGGGCTCATTCGGTCATGTGAATGCAAGCAAAACCATCCAACCTGGGGAAGATTTCAAGTAAATGATATATCCAAATTGGAGTAACCTCATGAATTAATTCATTTTGATTCACAAAAGATGAGTACTTGTATGAATGACTTTTGATTGGGACAGTCATACATCAATAGGCCATTAATTGGAGGGGCCACAGGTCCTAAGAATGTAACAATACCCACAACACTAGACTGAGTTAATACAGTACTCAGTTGAACCTTCCAGCCTTTGGCTTCATTGGTCTGGTAGTCACGTTATTCAGCACTGAAAAAAAATCATGTAGTGCGTTACTGCTGCTGCAGACGTTATACAGAATCAATGTGGTGGACACTTTGTGTAGTAAACAGACTTCTAGTGTAACACATTACACCACACAATACAATGAGGGAACTTAAACACTGAAAAAAGGGGTAGGAAACACTCCCAAGATTGTCAGTACAAATACAGAGTGCAATCCTGGTTTCTTCAGCTCGTCTTCTAATCCAGAGCCTTCTTTGTTTGGAACCCACCCAAACATTTATCAGACTCCCCCGGCCATTAGGGGTTCAAGTTTTATCAGACATTACAAAAAAAAAAGTTAAAGGATTCCCCTCTTTTATTCATTAGCAGCATGAATTTCCATGGAGCAGCAGGGGATACATAAAAACCAAAATGCAATCTGGGAGGAAAATGCATGGGGTCAATTTTATAACCCATGGTCTCACCACAAGAACAAGAAGAGCTTCTCTTTTACCCTTCTGACAAAAAGCTAAATCCCAAGTTCAACAATTACAAGGAAAGTAACTAATAACAAGAGTAGTCAATAATAATAATAAAAGGCATTTCAATTCTTTTTGCATCTTTTTTTTTCCCCCTCTTAAATACAGTGATGCCAACAGGCATTATTTACAGCGCAACCCCGACACCCCTCTCCGCTCTGTGAAGAGAGGTGCGACAAGGTCAATGAGGCCGGCTGCTGGACTCGGAGGTCCGCCGCTGACGTGGAGTAGTAGTGTGGCCGTTCGTGCAGCCGTTGTGACGCTTGCTTAGGCCGCCGTTCAGAATGTCTTGGATGTGCTGTACTATCAAGTTGATGGCCACTGCAGGAAACAAAGAGAGAGATGGTGACGCAGACGATTTCAAAGAGTACTCCAGCGATTTAGCATCAAAATTGAGGCAGCAGAACCAGAGATATCCTTTTTTTTTTTTTTTTTTTTTTAATGTATTCCACAAACTCTTCTTCCTTGTCAAAACCTGGCGCCTACATTACCCACAATGCAGCTCAAGCTGAGATGAGGAGCAGGCTAATTTCTAACTCCACATGCCCAGATTTCTTTCATTTTCAAAACCTGTAGTCTTCAAACCCAACACAAATTAATGCAATGTCTTCACACTGTATAATCCTTACCAAGGTTATCTGCTCCTCGTGGAATAATCACATCTGCATACTTCTTTGTCTAGTAGAAATAAAGATGAGGTCAGTGCTCAAATTACTAGCAAAACAACATTTTTCTCTATGAGATGTGTAGATACGAGGGAGTTAAAAAGAAGTCAGATAACCAATCGATTTGAATAAATAAACAAACATTTTGATAAGGATCCCTTTCAATTTGATGATTCAAGAATTGTGACCAAGATATGAACTCAGTGGGACATTTTACAGTTAATAAAATAAAACTCAGCAGTGCTCCCTGGTGGACAAATGTAACGGCAAAACCAACACATCTGCTGTAAGCTCAAACTGGCTGACAGGGTTGGTCGTGCTCTACTGCACAACTACAGATGCTTATGAGTTAGGATTCGTCACTTACTGGTAAACAGAACTCCTCAAAGGCCGGTTTCACAAAAGTGATGTACTGAGCCAGCACTTGCTCCAGCTCTCTACCACGCTCACTGATGTCTCTTAGAACTGAAACAGAAAGCACAAAAAAAAGTGTATGTGTGTGTGTGTGTGTGTGTGTGTATATATATATATATATATATATATATTTTGAATAAACACTATAGTATTCACCACTAGTATTCAGGGGTGACTTCTAGTATTAAAATGTTCCTGCTGCAACAAGTCTACTTGTGCCTTTTATCAACAGGATTACTTTGGTTTATTGTTAAACTAAAATTTAGGTGGTGCACTGCTCTACAATTGTTACAGCGGCTGTGGGTGTTGACCCAACTCTCACCACACACCTCGGCGCGAGAGCCGTGTGTCTGGATCTGTGTCGACAAAGAGCTTCATCTGGAACAGGTCTCGGATTTCCTGCGAGTAGAACATGAGGATGCCCTCAAACAGGACCACATCGGCGGGATACACCGTAACAAACTCCTCTTTCCTGGAAGAACACACACGGATGAGTTTTCTCCTCCGTCGGTGACAGACTTTGTGTTATGCAAATTTAAACTAAAGCTATAAACCAAACATTAGGTTCAGGAACCCGTTTAATGTGACTTGTAATTGTGAATTAAGTGTCTATTCTGCAGCCAAACGGCAACTGTAACATGCAACAGACAAGAGCTGCTCACCTGGAATGATTGACAAAGTCATAAACTGGGATCTGGACCGTCTTCCCCTGCAGGATCTCTCTGAGTGTTTGCATAATCAGCTCATTGTCAAAGGCATCTGAGGACAAGAAAAAGGGCAAATTGCTCAGTTGTGATCTTCATATCAGGTCATATCATTTAACCCCAGTTACACCAGCATGGCGTGCATCCATGACCATGTGGGAACCCCACACTGCACGTTTGGTAACCCAGGAATCCCTTCCGTGTAGCAGGTGTTGGGTTCAGTCTCTGAGCCTTGGAGCAGCTGCCTCTGAGAAAGGCCTGCTGACTGTGGGGATTTAAAATCAGCTGAGAAAGGAAGCAGGAGCCGGAGGGGGCAAAGTCGGACACCAAAAATGGAGTCTATGCGCCTGCCAAAAACACACTGGAATAAATTATCAACGTAGCAGCAAAGCATGCTGCTGAACACAGGTCTGTTTTAAACAATTTGCATGCTTCAATTTGCAAGTTTGAATAGTACTTTTCTTGAGGCAACTGAAATCTGTGATACGAGTAGCAAACATGTGCCAGCTCAGGTGCTGTACCCCACATGGTCCATGAGCGTTTTCAGCGTTTGCATACCTGGGTGATCAAAGTTGAACTGGCCCTTAAGTGCCTTCGCCTTCTGCTCTGGAGTTAGCACCTTGTAGAAGCTGTCCTGGCTGAGGATGGCCACCTGCCGCTGGTGGTGGTCGATCTTGTTCTGGCCCAGCAGCTCCATGATCTTCTCACATACAGACGACTGCAGAAACAGACAAATAGAAAAAGAATCGGGAGTAGGTCACTGGATAGGAAAATGGGGTGATTGAGCATTAACAAAATGTGAGTGACAGCACTGATAACACAACTGCTTTCAATTCAGTCCACAAAAAACAGAATTGACACATTTATGTTAAACTCACTCATATTTATCCAGAAATAGGGGTGGCTGGGTAATTTCCCACCCTGTATGAGGTCAACTAACACAATCACAGGTGAACTGCACAGTGGCCCACCATGTTTGCCCCCACTGACCTTCCCACCTAAATGAATCTCATACCCAGTGCTGACTGGGCGTTCTCCAGCGGCCCGAGGCTCTGTCGCCTTTGTGTGCATGAAACTGTGCTACAATGAATTTGGACGCCCCCACTCGGGAGCTGGAAGGTTGTATCAACACACTCAAAATTTCAGACAAAAGGACCTGACTTTGAACACATCAAAAGGTCCAATTCACACTGACACTGTAACGAGGCAATCTACAGCATCATCTAATTGACATTTTAATGCTCAATCTTTAAGCTGACTGGTCGATAATTTATCCAGAAATATTCTGATAATCCATTGTTTTTGTTCAGAAAGTTAAGTGTTTTACTCTTACAAATGCTGTCACATTCTATATCAATGTAAAATAATTGCTTTAGTCTCCGTTAGAATAAGACTTTTTATTTGCTGCTCTAGCCACTTGAGCATTTGTCATTTATTTGGCAATATTAGTTTGTTACTAAAATGATAATCAGTGGGTTAATGGATGCTGAAATGTATTATTTTTGTTTGCATTACTGATAGAACAAAGAAATGCTTTTCTGTGTTTACCAAGAAAAGTCAAATCAACCCCTTTAATCAAGCAGTGGGGCCCATGAAAATACAAAACAAATCTGCATAGCTGCTACACTGGGCCAGGAGTAGCAGGCCTTTGAGGCCAGGAGGCTAAAATTATCATCTAACTCATGAGCAGTCAACTTAACTCTAGTCTGGCGTCATGAGTACATACAACCCTTCGTCCAGTCCCTTGTGAGGGGTTTTCATGAAGCAAAACACTGGCCCAGCGTCAGCGTGCTGATATCTGGGACAAAGTTAGCAGGAGGAGTAAGCTGGGATGAAACTAGACCGACTAGTCTTCGCCCTCATATCTAATTCTGTTATCTGCCTACACTGCAAGTTTCCTTTAAGTTAAACCGGAAACATAAATACAGCGATGAAAAGACAACATGTTCGACGCTTTGATTTTAAAAGCCTCTTGGCCGCGGCTCTCACTTAAACAAGCTTATCAGTTCAGCTCGTGTCTCCAGTTTACACGAGGTGTGGTTTTGGCAGCACAAGCAAGTCGCAAAATACACACAGTTCATAACAAAGACATCTAATGACGTATTCGGAAATAGCCACTTTGTGTGTCGTGTCAATGGGACAAGGAGAGGGTCGGTGCCGCTGTTACTGTAGCACTGCCCACGCACCCGCGCAAGTTACGGTAAAATGCACTTCAAGGAGGCTATAAATGTAACTGGCGGATCGCTAAAATAAAAAGGTCGCTTTCTGTTCAATTCAATCTCGGCTTATTGTACGTTTCACTACACCAATGAGCCTGGTCAGAACCTGATTTATTTTATTTTGAAACGTTGCCTATATAGAACAAAGGGACGTGGGTGTGATGGAAGAAATCTTTCGAGCTGCTGTTCTCCCGCTGGAGCCTGTGTCCGTTATCACTCTTTACACCAACATCTAGGTTAACATTATTTAACGTTAGCGGTTACCCCAGGTCACTGAGACGTTTAAAAAAATACGTTTAACGCTACACAACGGGAAATTGTCATACTAAATATAACGCCACAGTCTTGTCGTACAGATCTTCTAGATAGGAAAGAAATGCGGTTAAATTGTTTACAGAGTTCAAATAGCCTAAAGGCAAGCGAGCACCAGCCATTGTCTGGCTAGCGCACCCGGCACTGCTAGCATGTGATGGCATTTAGCTAGGCGGCTAAAGTAAGCTAACATCAGTGATCCCCACGTAGTCTAAAGTTAGTCTGTCCTGCTAACGACTACCATCCCATACGAAGGGGAAATATGCTTTTGAACAAACACAACGTCTAGTACAACAGGCGGTAGATACGTGTGCTAAGCTAAACCGGTGCTTGCGAAAAGCTGGATGGTTAAACAGATGATAGAGCTGTCAATCAAGCCTCAACGTTGCGACGCTGAAGCCACGCGGTCAACTAGCACCCGGCTGCCGAGTGACCCTCTGCCGTGATTTAGCTCAAAATCTAACCATGACAATTCGCGAAAACTGTCAAATTCGCCGGGATGCCAACCTTGCCGCTGGCGGTGCCTCCGGAGACACCGATGAGGAAAGGTTGTCGAATAATGCTGGTGTTCTCACCACGGTCCCTTAGATGTGTCTCACTGTCCCCGGCCATACTTGCAATGTGCCGTCAGAGCTGCTGTGCCTGAAGATCATCGTGGCGGAGCTCCTCCCACAACACCACCGTCACTCTCGCAATTTTATTTACAATCATTTATTTACATGTATGTTTCAATGTAGATTGATTGTAACACACTTATAGTTTGTATTCAATTAAATGATGAATTTGTCAATATTTTCTTTTTTGTGATTGACAGTGGAAATATCCAATCGTCTGTTACGCTTTGATGGCTGTTATACATCGTCGTTGTCGTACATTATTTGCCCCGCCTCCTGGTTGAGCCTCAGCAAAATAACGTTAACCGAGCACTATATGAACAGTAATTTATATTGCTTAACCTTAAAAACCGCAGAAAGTGTGAAGAAGCTTGTAAGTAAGTTTGCCAAGACTTAAACACAATGATGAAACACCACAAATCACAAGGCGAGGAAAAAGTAGCTCGCGTGTAACAGTTTTGTACACTTGCTGTAAGTTAACGTTAACTTAGCTAACTAGTTGAGTGAAACTTCTGTGACGTTTTCAAATGTTGACGGTTTTGCTTTGATGAACTGACAGTGTTGCATGGCGTTCACCTGTAGAGTGTACATTTTACAGTTTTACGGCTAAACTTCGAGCAACAGGGCCAATTTGAGTATGCTCCAGAGGCTCGCTGCGTCCCTGCGGCGGCCCGCTGCTGCTCCCCTCGCGGCGGCGGTACGATGCGTGTCCTCGGGCTCAGTGGACATCACGGCCCCGCTGAACTTCTGGGCTGGCAAGAGATGGACGAGCCAAGAGAAATGCAACAAAGAAAATGTTTACGAACCTGCAACAGGTAAGCCACGCAGCCCTTTGATATTAAAAAAAGCAAGCTGTCTATTTTATTTTATTTTTTTTACATTATCGACACTGTTTCCTAACTGGACTTTGGTCACTGCTGTGTGAAGACGTCTCTCTGGTGATCTCTGGCCTGGGAAAACAATAGCAGGTATTTTTAACGGGTTACCTTTCTGGCTTTCTGAATACTTTCTAGTTGTCTTTCTACATAATACATTTTCTACATTGACATTTACTTATCCAAGGAAAGTCAACTGTGCACACATGCTGTTTCAGCAACACACTCCTTTACATGCTTGTAATCCATATCCATTTAGTCAATCCTGGCCACTTCATTTGAAACCAGTTTTATGGCCCTGAGCAGCTTCTTAGGTGGAGCAGAACCAAGTCGTATGACCACATCCTAGCTATTATAGCTTCTTTGGTACCCTGTATGTTATAGATTTTTCAATGTTATTGACTTTATTTTGTGGCTTGGTTTCTACTTTTAATTCAGACGTCTTAACTCGATTTGAGCTAGCACACATCCTGGGCACAGCTCACGCTTCAGGCACAATGATGCTCTTTATCTTATGACTAATGCCATCATTGGAAAAGAAACATTCAAACCGCAGCGTAAATGCCATACTAAATTCAGTGTGCTGCATCCTGCAGCCTACGGGCCTAGATTTAATGTCCTTCTTTACTGAAGGATTACTCACACTGTGCCAGTGCTAACTAAATGAACAAGCACAGTGTTTTTATATTTAAGCTGTGTATTTAACTGTTGTCACCATCATGTTTCACTTTGCAGGGCGAGTCTTGTGCCAGTTGGAGCCGTGTGGTGCTGCGGAGGTCGATCAGGCTGTGAAGGCTGCCAAGTCGGCCTTTGGCCATTGGAGCAAAATGTCTGGGATGGAGAGGGCAAGGGTCATGATAGAAGCTGCCCATATCATTGAGGTGTTTTATTTTTTGTTTGTTTTGTTTTTGTTCATCTGCATGCTAGTCCCAAACAAGACCACATAAGAATTGTTGCAGAGAGTATTGTGATCATAGGTCTTCGGCCTGGTTTGCTAAAAGCATTCAGTGTGCTGGTAATTTGATGGAGGCTCTTTTATATTATGCATAACAAACATCTCTAGAGTGGGAATCACCATACACTATACATTTAATGTAAAAAAAATATTGATACTGAGTTGCAGCCTCTTTCACACAATCAACATCAAGACGTCAAAACTCCAGCAACACTTGTAATATAAAGAACTACATTATCTACATGAAACTCAATAGGGGATAATTCTACCTACATTCATTGGACTTCATGAAAAGAGTGACCTGTTTTGTACATCCAGTGATGGATCTGGGATGTTGTGTAACAATTACACTAATAACATGTATTACACTTACCCTGGCTTTCGTGCACAGAGCAGGAGAGAGGAGATAGCTGAAATGGAGGTGGTCAACAATGGGAAGTCCATCACAGAGGCCCGTCTGGATGTGGACTCTGCCAGACTGTGTATAGAGTACTATGCAGCGCTGGCCAGCACTCTGGCAGGTTGGTACAGTACAACTCTCACTCTTTAGTCACATGTTTTCCCACCTTACAAGCATGACAGACAGCAATTTCACTCAATAAGTTATGAACTATATAATCCACGCTTTTTATTAATTACAAGGTTTAGTTGGAAAGCCACTCATATGATGGAAAATTATTAGCCCATTATGACATATTAGTGAAAATGTGATTTGATGCATTTTATTCTTCAGATCAAATTAACATCGCTCATCTTAAACACTGATAAGTATCGCTATCATGTTGAGGTTTCAGGCTTTATGCAAAAATGTTATGATATATATTCAAATTTCCAGTGTCAGCACTTTTTAAAACCAAAATCTTAAAAAATGTCACCTTTTTAAACCTTTGTTTTATCTTGTTTATACTTCTGCCTTTCATTTGTCAAGGTCAGCACGTCCAGCTGCCCGGGGGATCCTTTGCCTACACCCGTAGGGAGCCTCTGGGAGTCTGTGTCGGCATCGGTGCTTGGAATTATCCTTTTCAGATAGCTGCCTGGAAATCAGCTCCAGCCCTGGCCTGCGGTATGGGACACTTCTTAAGTTGTCAAGACATAAATTATCACCTTTATTACACCTAAATTATTTCCTCTGTCTGGAATGTTTTTGGTTAGCTATGTTTAGTTTATGTGTTATTCAGCAGAATATCTCAAAAAACGACCTTACAGAATGAAATTACATTTGTTAAGAAGTTCAACCGTGAGCCAAGGAAAAAAATAGAGGTTTTGGGTTTGGATAACTCCACAATGCAGTAGTTTATAAATCACTTTACATATTGGCTCATAACTCCTGAACAGTAAGGCTTAAAAGCAGGAAAAAAAATCCTGGGGTCTTCAGTTCCAGGTGAAACTTTCAGTATAGGCTGTGCCCATGTCAGCCTTAACAGATGTTTGTCCACCCAAACATCTCCTACAAATTGTATCCAATCTTTACAAAATGTGGTGTATGTGATATTGGATTGAATCAATTGCTTGTCAAATTCTTCTACGCTTGGCATATTTTCTATAACTCCAAAACACATTGTGTAATTGCAGCCATATTTAATCCTGAACATTTTGATGGCACTTCACCTATAGATGGCACTACAGCAACATAATGAACTTAAATGGCCATGAGTGAAACTTTTGATGCAACAAGCCCTAACATTCACAATGTAGGTATTCACAGCTGCTATGTCTTTCACTATGAGTATTTAATAGAGAAGTATATCTAATTCAGTGGATTGTGCAGACTAGTTGATTAGATGAGTCAAACAATATGAGCCTCACTTACTTGTTTTTTTGTTGTTGTTCTTTCTCTTTTGTCCGTCATCATAAAATAGGCAACTCCATGGTGTACAAGCCATCGCCAGTGACGCCTGTGACAGCGGTCATGCTGGCAGAACTCTATGCTGAGGCTGGAGCTCCAGAGGGGCTGTTCAACGTGGTGCAGGGCGGCCAGGAGACCGGCAGCCTACTCTGCCGGCACCCTGACGTCGCCAAGGTGTCCTTCACTGGGAGCGTGCCCACAGGCAAGAAGGTCAGTGTTGTTTGCATGGTAGAAGTAGAAATTCTACACACCTTGTCAACTTGGTTTTATTAGTGTGAGACATGAAATAAAATCAATACTGTACCTCTCAGGACGGAATTGTGAAGATTTAGGATTTGTAGATTTAGTGTTAAAGATGTTGAGTTCTGTCTTTTCCGCCCTAATCTGAGTAATCGTCGGATATTCTTCCATGTGGCTTTGACCCACAGATTATGGAGATGGCATCCAAGGGGGTGAAGCCTGTGACTCTGGAGCTTGGGGGGAAATCTCCTCTGCTCATCTTTCAGGACAGTGATCTGGAGAACGCTGTGAAGGGAGCTCTCATGGCCAACTTCCTGTCTCAAGGCCAGGTAGATTCTGCTTTGGATATTATATATTACATTATAGCTTCTTCATGTGCTAACACAATGCCAACTTGTGTCCGATATACACGTGGGAAGCAAAGTGTTTGATTTAAATGTATTGCAGGTCTGTAGCAACGGTACAAGGGTTTTTGTTCAGAAGGATATTCTGCCTGAGTTTGTGGAGGAGGTGGTGAAGAGGACCCGGGCGATCGAGATAGGAGATCCTCTATTGGAGAGCACCCGAATGGGAGCACTGGTCAGCCGCCCACACCTGGAAAGAGTCCTATCCTTTGTCGATCAGGCAAAGAAAGAGGTAATACTTGTCCCAATAACTTACTTTGCTTTGTCAGAACAGTATGTCAACAGGCTTGTGTGCAGCAACTTGATGCCCTTGATGTAAGTTGTTTATTGTGTCTAGGGAGCTACAGTGTTGTGCGGAGGTGAACCTTTTGTCCCAGCAGATCCCAAACTCAGAGATGGATACTACATGACTCCATGTGTATTAGGTAAAACTTCCATACAGTGCATTCAGAAGATATACAACTTTTTTCCTCTTTGTTATAGTGTTGCAGACTATTTATTCCTCTTTCAATTCTAGCTGCAACACCACGTATTGTTAAGAGTCAAAGGGGATTGATCACTATACATCACTACAGTTTAGAAAGAAGAAGTCATTTCTTTTTGTTTCCCTCGTATAGGTGACTGCACAGATGAGATGACCTGTGTGAGGGAGGAGATCTTTGGTCCCGTCATGTCTGTGTTGTCTTTTGAAACAGAAGAGGAGGTGCTGCAGAGAGCCAATGACACCACCATGGGTCTGGCTGCAGGAGTTTTTACCAGGTAGGCTTGTGTTGAGACATCTAGGGCAACCTCACAGGCTAATAAATGGGATTTTTGAAACCATTCTGAAGAATCTAGATTTAAGTCGAAAGCAGCAAAATGACCAGTAGTCGAAGCGAAAAATATGACAATTGGCCAGTTAACCTCTTGTTTTGTGACTGTAGGGATGTGAGGCGAGCCCATCGTGTGGTGGAACACCTCAAGGCTGGTTCCTGTTTCATCAACAACTACAACATCACTCCTGTGGAGGTGCCCTTTGGAGGCTTCAAAATGTCAGGTACGGTCCGGTTGTTTGTACACAGACCAGGAGCCAAACATCACTGGCCAAGTTGTTTTAATGATCCAAGTCTAATTGCAGTGAATATGCCAAAAAGAAAAAAATATGACATTTTGCTCCCTCGCAAAGTCTAATACAGCACCGTCACAAAACAACATCAGTAGCTAATCTGATCATTGTGGAGAGTACTTCCTTGTTTAAAAACCTTCCCCAGTCACATTAGTGGAAGTGGAAGTAAACTTATAATCTTTACATTCACCAGGCATCGGCCGGGAGAACGGCCAGGTGACGATTGAATACTACTCCCAGCTCAAGACCGTGTTTGTGGAGATGGGAGATGTGGACAGCTTGTTCTAAGACGCACACACAGAGGAAGATGGAGCTGTAACACTGACCCAGAGACTGAAACAGAGGGTCCGGACCAGGACAACACTTCCGTCACTCAGGGAAAGACCATCAAACGTTAGTGTGTTAGTCACAGTGATGAGAAGCAAGCCTTGATCGGGCAGCTCAAGTCTGTCCTGAAAATGAGCAATGATGGTTTTCAGTATTTGAATGTGAATCTGAATGTGAGGTAAATGTAACACTGAGGCAATCTGAAACAAATAGCTATGGACATATGGAATAGTGGAAATTTGAAATTTGAATCTGAAACACATTTGAATTAACATTATCATCTGTGCCATATGGATCAAATGAAAGATTGTTCTTAGTATTTACTGAACCTCGATTGAGTTCAGGTCCTAAAGCATAGATATGAGTTGTGTACTGTGATACGTGATTTGCACTATATGTTTGCTTTCTTAATATATTGTGTCATCCACGTACAGAATACCATTTTTACAGTGTTTACAAGTCAAGCTTTATTTCTTGAATACACATCAATATATTTTTATACACACAGAATACTAAAAAATTAAGCACTTTGAACATTGTGTTGATTAAATTCATCTACATTGTACACTTCATGTATGCTTTTTGTACAATCGTGTCTAAATTAGAACTGTGACATTCACATCCTTCCTCGTGGGTAGAGATAATTATGTAAGGAACCTGTCTTAACACATTTGCTTATCGAATCAAATTGTAACATAACATTAAATAGTGCTTAACATTGCAATAAAATGAAGAAATAGTCCAGGTTTGTGTTTACGTTGCTGACAGAGCTTTTGTTTTGTGCTATGCTGTGGCTAAATTCTTCTTTTCTTCCTTGGCAGATTTTTGGCAGCTGCATTTCTCTAAGATAGACAAAAAAGATGATCACCTGTCCAGTTGGCATTAACACCTATTACAATTTATGAGAAGCTCTAATATTTCATGAGTTTTTTTATTTTTCTGTAACCTGCATACTTTAATAGAAACATGCCTCTAGTACAACTGTACCTTTGCCAAAGGTCTTGTAGGTTTCTTGAACTGTGCAGACTCTGTTTAAGGGAAAGTCAACAGTATAAAGGCTTTGATATATTTTATAGTTTTATAACAGTAGCAGCACGTAGACTTACCATCTTCAGAAGGTAGATCCTCTTCCTCATACATTTTCTTACGAGGATCCTGTAACCAGGTGTTTACAGACAATTATAAGAAACTCACAGAAAACTGCACCAACTGAAAAAAAGATAAAAAGATAGATAAAATATAAAAATATATAAAAATAAAAAAATATAAAGATAAAATAAGATTTAGTACTTTTCGAGAAAATGACGCTTTAATAATCCTCTTTTTGGACCCACCTTGATCCTCTCTGGAGGATTTCTCTGAAGAACCTGCTCAGCCTCCCTCAGGTGGTTCCCTTCTTGAAGCTTCTCCAGCTGGCCTTGTTCCGCTGACACGCGCACCCTCAAGGTGTGGAAGGCCGTCTGCACCTCGCCCACCTTGAAGTGCACAGCCATGCCCTCAAACCAGAGGCTGTCACATTCGCCCTCCTTGAAGCCCGGTGGTTGGTAGTCAGCAGGGGTGACTTTGACAGGAAAGCAGGAGGAGATGTTTTCACCGTGCAACCCCCGAAAAAAATTACACACGACTCTTAAGTGATTCTCATTTTGTTCGGCTGCGTCTTACCGTCATCGTAATAGTAGAGCTTCATGGTGAGGTAGACGTTGTTGGGGAGGGCGTCCAGGTTCTGCATGAGCAGGAAGAGCTTCCTGATGAGCAGCACAGAGGCTTTCTTGGTGTCCCACAACGGCACCTGCATCTCCACATCGTTGTTCCTGTGGGTTCATGGAGGTTGTATCACCATCAGTTCAGTCACGTGGAAAAAAACATTGATGCCAACATAGCGTCCATCCAAACCTGAGTATGTCCATCTCTGGCCCCTTCTCAGTGTATTTGAATTTGAACTGGTATGACTCAATAATGCACTGCAAAAAGAGAAAAGAAATGTTTGTTAATGTTGATCAGACTGAAAACTGGAATTATGATTTGCAGTGGTTTCTATTCAGTATTTTAAGAGAAGACTTACATTAGGTTCATCTGGATTGGTGTACACCTAGATTGCAATAACATGTTGTACAGAGTTATTGTTGCCAACTATCTTTCTCTATGTAAGCAATGTGTTAACTATCAATGTTGCTGTACTGACTATTTGCTTACCCCAATGAATACAATCTGGAGCTGTGGGGAGGACAACATTAAACAAGGAAAAGTAATGGCATCATTAATTAAAATGGCAGCCAGATGAAGAGTCAGTCTAGACTTGCTCTACTCGAAAAAGTGCCCTGAGATAACTTTGTTATCGCGCTATATAAATAAAACTGAATTGAATTGAATGAAGCATTACAAATTCACTGTATTCATGGTTGCATTCACTTACATACTGCTTCTCTAATGCGTCAAAGCAGCCCATCATCCTGGAACAAACAAGAGTGAACAGGGTGCAAAGATCAATGAGGATTAGGAAACTGTGGCCAGCAGATTAAAGTACTAGTGTACTGTCTGGTACCATTAAGGCAGGAATATTATAATTACCATTTCACAACTTTGCTGGCACCAGGGGTGTTGCAGTCTTCACGCAAAACTTTGATGCACAAATCTGGCAAAATGGCAAACCACATGACAAAAAACAGCATTTAATACTCTTTGATAAAGAGTAATGACTACCACCATGACCCTGTAAAATTCTGTGCCTTTTTAATAAGTTGTCTGGAACTACTTTCTGTGTTTGCAAGCTCTAAAATGTTTTTTTGTAATGGGTTTCCAATACAGCTGGTATTACTAAACACAAATCTTTTGGTCTATTCCTATAAACTGATTTTCCTAAACGTCTAGGCTATTTGTGGTCACTAGTGGTTCACCTTCTAGATATCTGGACCTGTAGGCATCCTCTGGGAAAATCCCTCTGAGGTAGGTGATGGAGGAGACTGCCACAGCCATCATCCTCTTGACGAAGACAAGGGACTCCTGCTCGGTCTTCAAGTCGTTTGGGAATAACCCTGTCCACTTTAAAATGTGAACAAAGACGTTGTATAAAAGGAGAAAACAGCTAAGCTAAATAAGACTCGTGACTTGGTGGCATAGACTGCTTGGTGGCCACACGATGGCGCAACTGACTACATCAAGTGTCTTCCAGAGTAGACTTCATGTAAATCATGTTAAACTTTGACTCATAAATACACAAACTGAGTGAATAAAATGGTAAACACATTATCGTTAGATAGTATGTGGTGTGTGTGGTCAAACCTCAGCAGTTTCCTCCTTGCTCTTCCTGATGCACATCTTCCCACCTGCCATTTTCTCCCTTTCTGTAGCTGAGGGTTAGCTAGGTATGCTAATGCTAACGATTAATCAACCTAGCTAAAAGATGAATACACATTAATATTCAATCTCGGCTAATACGGCAGACGCTAAAATGATATTACTGGCACCTTTCCTCCCAGAATTATTTGAATATTTTGCTTTATGTTTGTCTAAGAAGCCTATCTCAATTCTAAACAGGTTTGGTCAAAGTTACTCAAACACAAAAATTACTCCAACATTAGCCACGATCTCATAACTTGTCTTTCCCGCCATATGTCCTCAATGAGAGTACCATACGCTTCCTCACTGTTTACTGTACATAAAATTACTGGATGAGCATTTTTACATTTAATTGACTGATATTAGTAAAAAGCAGAAGTGGAATGAAATTTAGCTAATAGGCTCGTATATCATGTATTGAATGTTTAATAAATATTATATTAATATTACTTTTCATCATAAAATAACGTCATTTTCTCCACTTAATCAATGGAAGTGTGGTTTTAAAGGTGCCAATTCAAGTCAAACACATTAAGAGTGACTAACATGTCGAACCAGAGGTACTTACCAGTTATCACCTCTACATTGTTATAGCAGCACAACACAGGTGTAAGTAATCATATTAATGATGGCCCTGTTTGATATAGCCTAGGTATGCCAGGTAGCAATGCACAATACAGGGCCCTGACACCGAGACATCTAAATGTCATGATTTTTATGATTCATTATTTTTCATCCTGACAAGTCAACATTTCTGCTGTAAAGTTTTAGGTCTATTGAAAGACAAAACTGAACATATTAACTTCTCAGTTAATATGTTGGGTGGCACTATGCTGAGGTCACTGAGCTACATACTGTATATTAAAAAGAATCACAGTTGTAGGTTGTTCTGTCCTAGCAGGTGCATTAAAACAGTAGAGTTGGGGAGATGTCAATCAAACCTGTTCTGTTGACACATATAATGACAGGTCTAATCAGCTAAATTAAATTAAAAAACACCTGTGCAGGGCAGCATGCAGGAGCATTTGGTAAACAATTAAGCATCTGGTAACCGGTTAGGGAAAGCATATTTATTCTAAACTTCACACATTACTAAAGGTCTTAAAATGTGGATGTAATTCAGCAAGTTATTCCAAGTTATTTCAGATACTTAATTGGAGTTGGAATTTATCTTTCACCAGCCTTGTCATTGTTTCGACTATGTGCTGTAATTATTTACTGAGGTAATAGCTGTGATAAATATAAGAGAATCATAGTACCTCAACCCTATGCTGTGTCATTTTAAAAGTATTTAAGGCATTGTACACACACACAAAAAACATATCCAACATGTACCTGACTCGATACTACTAACACCACCAAATAAGAATAAGATATGTGTAATGACCGTAACACCCCAACATCTCCCGTTATTGTTGAAGTAAATATGTTCCCTTAGGAGTGTTATAAACTGAATTCTTTATTTCGATGAAAGAACATGTGTTGTTCACTGTAAAAAAAACAAAAACAAAAAAAAGTACAACATAATGGAGAGAGATGTTAGTGGTTTCATTCCAATAAAAATGCTTGTATGGTCCTTTCCATCTAACAATAGTAAGGAATGACATGAAACAACAAACACACATTTAACTCAGTCTGACAGTGAAATAGCATACATTACCACAACATAATTACACAATTCTATACTTTGGTCATAAGTGCACTATTCACTCTACAGACAACAGAACAGACAGCATGTTGACTACAAAAACCGTCTCCTAACCACTCCTCCACAGGCACAGCGGCTGACTTAAATATTGTTCTCTGGAAATGTAATCTCTAAATGAAATCTCTTACAGCAGGCGGCAGACTCTGGCCTTGGGCTTATTACTGCTTGGAGAAGAAGTCTTTGCTCTTCTGGACGTCAGGTTTGATGGTGTCACTTCCTGGTTTCCAGCCGGCTGGGCAGACTGAAAAGATAAGCCTGTAATGAGTCCTTGCCCGGTAGATGAAACAGTAAAGACTTGTACCAGTATGACGCACACATACAGTATATAACCTTGGGTTTAAAGCAGGGAAATGCAGCCAACATTTGATTGCATTATGTAAAGTGTCTTTGTGTTAGACCATGCTCAATTTAATGCCCTCCTTTTAAGTCTACCGTCATTACTCAACTCGTTGTAAAGGTCATGTGAACCTCAGCACTGATAACAATATCAACCTCTGAATTTGAATAAGCCTTTATGGTCTTTACTTTGTCTGACTTATATGGCTTATGACTTATACTTATATGACATGCTACAGGACAAAATACATGACATGCACTGCAGTATGTTACAGCAGTGACTTACCCTCTCCGTGCTTGTCAGTGAACTGAAAGGCTTGGACCAAACGCATGGTCTCCTCGACAGACCGTCCAACTGGGAGGTCGTTGATGGTGATCTGTCGCAGGATGCCCTTGTCGTCAATGATGAACAGACCCCTGAAACAGAGAGAAAGAGCAGTCAGTTCATGAAGAGCAGTAGGTGAAGGCAGGAAAGTCCATGTTCTCCCACTCTCTGCCTGAGACATCTTTAGTTTGGTGCATTTAATGATATATTAAGAAAAGTGTACCATCTCCCCCAGGAAGCAAAAGCAACAGCAACTAACACTGGCTTTACTGTTTCTAATATTTATCCCAACGTTGTTAAACGCACCTGTAGGCAATGCCTTCATCCTCCTTTAGGACACCATAATCTGTGGAGATGGTGCGCCGTGTGTCAGATACCAGGGGAATCTTCATGGGACCCAGACCGCCCTGCTTGCGCGGTGTGTTGGTCCTTTGAGAACATAAACCACAAAAAGAGTGAAGTTTCAAGAGTGAATCCACACCATCACTGTGGGTGCTTAAAATATATAAAGCTGTGTAACTACCATGCGAAATGGGAGAAATGTGAGTCAACAGAGGCGGCGATGACCTCACAGCCGATCTTCCTGAAATCGTCGGCGGCGTCACTGAAAGCGATAATCTCAGTTGGACACACAAAGGTGAAGTCCAGTGGGTAGAAGAAAAAGACCACATATTTCCCTGCACCAAAGGAAAAGAAAACAAATAAACCTACTGCGTTTGTCATGTGACAATGCACTTATGGTAATTACAGGCTAATTCATTCTAGTCTTTAGTAGTGTAAATGAATGCCTATTCAATATGTTGTGGGATCACAAAGCAGTGCTTCACAGTCCACAAGAGGGCGTCATCAAAGCATGTCCTCCACTCAACAGAGGATGAGACACAGGTTGAAGTATACCTCTGTAGTCTGACAGCTTCAGGTCCTCGAACTGGCCGTCTTGCATCACCGCTTTGGCTGTAAAGTCTGGGGCCAGCTTTCCAATTTGTGCCTTGCCTGCAGCCATCTTCAGTCTGACCGGATTACAGAAGAAGGAAACAGTTTTTGTAAAACACAATCTCTTCTCAAAGAAAAAATTAATAAAAAATTATATAATATATATATACATATAATCTCATATATGTCTCATTTTAGGGCTGCACCTAATGATAATTTTCCTTATCACCTGAGCTGCTGATTATTATCTCGATTAATCAAGTAACTGTTTTGTCTATAAAATGTCTATAAACAGTAGTGAAAATGCCTCTCACACTGTTGTATCTGACAAGTGGTCTAAAACCCAAACATATTTGCTTTTATATTACAGAAAGAAAAGCAGCAAATCCTCACATTTGAGAAGGTGGTGCCAGTAAATGTTTACCATTTTTGCTCAAAAAAATGGATCAATCAATTATCAAAATAGTTGCCCATTCATTTCCTGTCCATCGCCAAATCAATTAATAATCTAATCATTTACCATGGAAGATGTGCTACAACACAATCAATTTGCTGGTCAGACAAAACAAGCTATTTGTTGACATCACCTATATGACTTTAAATTATGATGGCATTTTGACATTTGAAACAATTAATCGGCTAATCGTAAAAAAACGAATATTCAATATGGTATTCCTTGCAGCCCTAAGGGTGAAGCAAATGAAGTTTTGATATAAAACATGTCTTCATCAGAGTGAAGCCATTCTTATTGAACCATACAAATATTAGTGGCATGATGAAGTAGGGAAATGTGTATAATAATGTGTATAATACACTGCAAAATAATAGTTATTATGAAACCAGAAGAGATAAAGAAGAAAATAGACTTTTGCTAAACTCAAAATTGAATACCATAGACTGAGGAAGGCTATTGTACATTTTTAATTAAGGCTCATTACTCAAACCTCAGCTGAGACCGCTATTATTTAAGCACCCCGCACTTTAACTGGCACCAACCGAAACCTGTGAACCATTTCCACTTCTTCTCTGCTTCCATTCTCGGGTGTTTCCATATTTAGATTATTACTAATTTTTTTCAACATTTCTTTCTTAAAGCAAATTCCTGCTACATTTTCAGGATTTCATCAATTATTACACTCGAGTGCGTTTTGGTATTTCACTAGCTAACATCAACTGAAGCACCAAAAATGTCCATTTTTTTCTCTTGAGACTTGGTCTGAGAGTAACCTAAGTTACAGTCCTTTATGTCCGTGGAAACTTTTCAGTTAACAAAAACAAATTATGAACGACTTAATCTTTTTCGTAACTCTCTAGTACTTGTAAAAACTTGTTTTTCAGAATGAACAACATACGGTAATGACCTTGTCAAAAACCACTTGTTGAATTCAGCTACAGCTACGCAACTAAAGAAACTCGTAAAATGCGTGAACAAACCAAACAACTCAACACTTTAAACAACGAAAGCAAACGTGAAATGTAATACAGAATGAGAAAAACATAATTCAATGTATTTTTGTAACACATACCTCAGTTTCGATCACACCACACCAACAGACACAAGAGAGGGAGTGCAGGAGCTGACAGGCTCGAGTGGGGATTTTATACCAAGGCTCACTTCTCGCGATAACATTGTTCAGAACGTGACCACAGCCCACTTCAGTCTTCAATCTCAACCACGCACTACACAGCATGACTTTGCAATTTTCCTCTTCGCTTTTCTGGGATTTGTTTATGCTCTTGTGAAAACTACATGAATCAAACCAAAGAGTAAGGATGAGGAGACTGACGGAAGTAGAGGAAATATTCTTCAGACTTTGTTTTCAAAGTCTCACAGTTACTTAAAATTCCATGTGGGGCATCTCTGACCTCTATATTTCATCCATTTTCACTAGTCAGATGTAGAGGGCGACCCTCTGTCTCTAGATTAGTTCTACAGCCAGTTGTGATGCATATCACTGATTGTATTCATCTGAAACTCAAAAGAGAGCAGGTTTTAAATGGCTTGCAGTTCCCTGATCCAAGCTAACAGCCATGCAGGGGTCACAGAGTCATGAGGTTTTATCATACGACTCAGCCTCTTTCAGGATGTGAAGCCAATCCATTGTCATCATGAACAGGCATTAAACAACACCTTCACACTTGCTGCTACAACCTCTGCTCTCCGTTGCAGCCTCTTAGTGCCTTATCAATGAATTTCTAATTAACTGTATGGCTCAGGAAGTAATTTAAAGCACTGGCAGCACCAGGCCAGCAGCACAACCCACATTTTTAGGCTATTTTGTCTTTCTACAAGTTTGCTTGGTGTAATGATTATGTTTCAAAAAGCCTTTTCCAAATTTTTAACACTTCAGCATAAGTGCAGCCAGCCTACTGCCCAGTACTGAGAGCCTCACACATGGTGTTGAAGAAGAAAGTGAGCTCATAATATACATTAAAGTGTTTGGTTTTTTTTGCACTGAGATAGTGAATTTGTCATTAAAGTACTTTCAGAGGAAACTAAGGGAACTAATTTTCCATGCTAAAAAATAGCAGTTCCCCAAAACAGATACAAACAATAGCAACAGTACACACATACAGTATAGTTTTTAACATATAAATAGTTAGAACAAATTGAATATACTTCATTTATATTAATTATAGATTGAGACCATTGCATGTTTGAAATATATATTCCTTATTCTATTAAGCTCTGTAAGACAGTTGCACATGCTGGCCAATTTCCTCCATGTTTCCTGGATTGTCACTCCCACTACTATTTTGTATTTACAGTGGGACGTGTTGCATGAGGCGGTGCACTGTTGCAACATCTTGTACTTATTCTGTGGGCTGCAGAAGGCATTTTTCACTCTCATTTCCTCCTCACCACTTCTATATTTACTTAATGACTTGGCTGAGGAACAGGAACCTTTGTCTATGCATTTACACACTGGCACCAGTTTCTATAATGAAAAAAGGAATTTGAATTGATAGATTGTCTGTTATAGATTAAAAAAAAAAAAAAGCTGTTAATAATATTTTTAAGGTGCAAAAAACAATTCTTTTGGTTTGGTTTTTTAATGTCTGTCTGTCTCTTAACTTTCCAAATCATTTTGTGCGGGTTCTGTTGACATATAGTAAGTAGTAGTTTGCTGTTGCAGGAGGTATCCTATTCAAATAAGCCTCTCCTCTTTAATGATTGGTTGTATGGTCCTGATGTCACACAGAGGTGTGATCTGTTGACTCCACAGGACAGTTGTTAAGACTCAGAAAGAGTGAGGTCCTTCTTCATCATCTGTCCTGATTCCCAACTGATGAATCAGGACATAGTTTTATAGTTTATTTAAAAAAAATGATAAACATTTTCTGTTGATCCCAAATGTTCACTGACCAGAGTGAACTCTATACCTCAGATTGTTGGACAAAAGCGTAAAGCTCTGACAGCTAACTGAAAAGATGCGAACGTATTTTCCATGTCTGACACACACCCAAGCCTAATGTGCTGTACATGTGACAACAAGCCATGTGTGTGACAATCACTTCACTACAAGACAAAACAATGAAGGGAAGTGAAGCTGGTTTCACAGTGCCACATTTTATGTCAAACTAGATGATAGTAGATCAAGTCAACTAAAGGGAATTGTCTTTTTTGTAACCTTTAGTGACCCTAATGCCAAATTCCTAACTACAAAAGTACTACTTTATAGCCAGTCTTACTTGACTCTATAACAAATCAAATATCGGAGAGATGCTGACAGATTTATATCAGGAAATTAAGATCTATATACTGTATGTTTTCAAATCATTAAGTCAAACCGGCATTGTTTTTCAGAGAATATTAGTTCACCTGAGTCTATGCAACCTGAACAGACAGAGGCTGTTATCTGCCCCTCCACCGAGCCTCCTTTCTCCACTGTCACCGAGCGATGTCTTTGCATGCCGTTGCCATGGGTACCTCATCAAGGGCCAGATAAGAGGGGGGCACACAATAACCTCCTGTTAGAAGCACCGCGGTGGGCTAGTGATCAAACGTTGCCCTGTGTTCATCTGCTGTCTCACAATATGCCCATAATTAGTGCATCTGCTCCACTGTCGATTCCAAAGCAACTGGATGTTTGAAGGGCACTTGTGTCCATCATCCTGGTCACGTTCTGCCGTGCAAAATATCAAAACAGTTCTTTTTAAAGGATGCAATGGCGGATTAGTAGTATTGGTACTCTTGATCCAGTAAATTAATGCTGTCCTGTGTTCTCTTTGAGTAATTCCCCAACAGCATCCACATGAAGGTATACGATATGTTTAAAGGCTTCAAGTATTGCGTTCAATGACGAATTGATGGCTGTATAGTGCGTCTCTGCTCTGCTGGGTTTTCATCATAGGTTTATTGGTTATCAGCCCTAACACACCCACCAAATAGGAGCAACAGCTATTACAAAGTGTTTCGAAACATTTGGAGGAAACGTACATTTTGACAAGAAAAGAAAAATCAAACCAGTTCAGAGTACTTATAGATAACATAAGTACTCTGAACTGGTTCGATTTTACTGTCATGGAATGACATTAAAGAAATAGTTCGACACTTTGGGAAATGCACTTATTCACTTTCTTGCAGATAGTTAGATGCAACAATTGATACCACTCTCATGTCTGTACGGTAAATGTGAAGCTACAGCCAGCAGCCGATTAGCGCAGCTTAGCATAAAGACTAGAAAGAGCTAGCCTGGTTCAGTCTGAAGGTAACAAAATCTCCCCACCAGAACCTCTTAAGTTCAAACACATTCGGCTATATCTCTTGTTTAAGTCGTACACATTTTGTTACCTTTGGACAGAGCCAGCCTAGCTGTTTGCCCCTGTTTCCAGCCTTTATGCTAAGATAAGCTAGCCGGCTGCTGAGGTAGCTTCACAGATATGAGAGTGGTATCAATCTTCTCATCTCACTCTAGGCAAGAAAGCAAATAAGTTAATTACCCAAAATTTAGAATTAATCCTTTAATAATACAAATACACTCCTGTCCTCTTTACCAGTGAATGAAAATATGTTGGTATTGCAAGGCAGGGTGAGTACATACCGTAAACTATGGCAAACTATGAAAAATATTTTGTAAAGCCTTCAATCTTCTGCAATACTGGTTTTTACCTAAAATACGTTCCCCAAGAATATTTCCACTCAAACCGATTGCTTCTGATTGAAAAGATTGTTATCTGAACGAGCTGTGGAGTGTTGTGTTGGTAGATTTTACTCGGAAATTATAGCTGTTGAAGCAGTGTCTCTAGTGATGTTGAGCAGGATTGTCTCAGTGTGAGGTTGATTGGATGCCAGGTCCAGACTTGTCTTGACGAGGCAGCCACAGCGGAGTCAACAGGAGGAGCTCAGAGGAGAGCTGGACAACCCCTGTCCCTCACAGCAGGACATGACAGCAGTACTCTGTGTGTGTGTGTGTTCATACAGAGTGAAACACACACACACACACACACACACATACATATACAGTACCACCACCACCTCCATCAGTTATTCTGTATATGAACAGCTTTGATAAAAGAGTTGCATACAGTAGCGGTAGTTATGGATACCCACAATGTTCAGTATTAAATAAATAAAAGAATAAATAAGACACTATGAAATTAATAATAAAATACATAGTATAACCATGAAAATTTGAAAGAATCAAATGCATGAAATGTTATTTCATCCTACTTCTTTTCATAATAGCAGATGCAGGTCATTATTGTAGGTCTACCCACTCAGGCCATAGCAATAGCCATAATAACTGGCTCTGCTCTGGAATGAAATAAAAATGACATTCAATAATCTCTGTTATTGTGAAAAGAAGCAGAATGAAATAGACTTCTATTATGATGGGCTGGGGTTTCAATGTTTAGGTCTTTGTTTCAAAGTTACGCATCTTGCACTCGTCAGTACGTGGCAGAAAATTACGCGTTAATGTGGCAGAAAATTATGCGTTAACCAGTAGAGTTTGGTTGTGTTAATTTAACATTTTGTTTACAGTAATACTACACATAAATATTTAGTTCTTTGTTTCAGAGTTACACATCTTGCACTCGCCAGCAGGTAGCAGAAAATTATGCGTTAACGTGGCAGACAATGACGCCTATTAAAGATGGTGCCTATTCAGTCCAATGAGAATATTGCTCGCCTGGTGCATACGCCAAAAAAAGTTTCTAGTTTCCTTCATTTATTTCTGGGAAATATGGCCCACTGAATATGCGCAGTAGTGTTTCTCCTGCTTGCCCATAGACTTTACATTGTGATATTTTACACATATAAAACCTCCATGGATCAAAAATTCATAATAGAAAGACTCATAATCGACCTTGTTTGAGGTGAGTTCGCGGTGTCCTGTCAATAGTTTTACAGACGTCTCTTTTACAATGGTGGCCTATGTAGAGAATGTTTTTGGGCTGCAGGGGGATTTTTCTCTGCAATACCGCGAGTGGCCACTGGGTAAAATTAGAAGCAAGGCTGAGCGTATCCAGTTCTCATTGTACATCCATGGTTGCACTAGAAGCAGTAGCAGTAGTAGTAGCCCTTGCAGTCATCTTGTAGTACTCGTTTGTTATGTGCCTTTAAGAATTCTCCCGCGCTGGTTTACGAATCCGGAAATCGACCGGAAGGGGCAGGAATATTTCGCGCCAAATTGAAACAACGGAGCAGCAGTCAGTCTGAGCGGTAGAAAAGACGAGCTGAGACACAAACCACCAGGCGCTGCTTTGAACGTTTCAGTCGTTATTTCTCGGTCAAGGTATGTAGTAAGTTAATGTAAGACTCTGTGTTTTGTAACGTAAGTTAGACATAGAAAGTTAACATATAAAAAGATTGACGGGCAGAACTGGTGTATGGGTTTGGCTTTTGGTTTATAAAGTCGAGTAAAGTGGTTTTCTTTCTGTCCAGTGTAGCTAACATGGAGGAAGCCAACAAGCTAATCGGCACGGGCAAGAAGCACCTGGTGATGGGTAAGGTGGTGGAGGCCGTGAGCACCCTGCAGGAGGCCTGCGGCATGCTGTGAGTTAACTATCAGACAAAAGAAACTACTTCCAACACATAATAATAATAATAATAATAATAATAATAATAATAATATTGCAGCCAACAGGCAACAGGCTTTAAACTAACAACCAGCTAAAAATCAGAAGTGCATCGACATGGTTAATTCTGAAGGTCTTTTTAACGCTAAATGATCAGTGAGGAAAAAAGTCAAATAAGATTCAGCTGAGAAACAAGTTATATTAAGCACCACTATTAATCCAATGAAAGTAAAGAGGACTAAGTGGAAACTGGTGTAACCTGGTGGAGGAAGCTGTATAGCAGGTATATAGGATACAAATGTATTAAGCAGAGAGTCAAATAAATAGGAGTGTTACAAATGAATGTGAATATAAATAATGTAATTCCTATGTATTACAACTTTACCTCACTCACTTATATGGTAGTTACTGACTGTTACAAACCCCGCAGTAACAGCCAGTAACTGCACAACCTGTCTGAGCTGTAAAAAAAAAAAAAGCAAACCAAAACTAAATGCTGTTTTTTTTTTTTCTTTCATGGAAGTTTAAGGTGTATTATGCAAATGACAGAAACTGTATGCAGTTGTCTTTTGCATATATGTAAAAAAACAAAAACAGATAGTGGTTGCCGTGTGCTTTCATACTGTTGATGATCTGACATTAAAACTTATTTTCTTTTTATTTCAGAGCTAAAAAGTATGGAGACACAGCAGACGAGTGTGGAGAGGCTTTCTTCTGGTGTGGTAAAGCGCTGCTGGATTTGGCACGGTAAGATCATGAAGATTAATCTGGAATAATAAATATAGGTATAGGAGTATAGCCTAGTCTTTCATATTGTGCTAGGCAGTGTTGGTCATTTTGCATTTAAGAAACATGAAAATGCAGACCTGACATTATTGTTGTAGGATGGAGAACTCAGTCCTGGGTAATGCTCTGGAAGGAGTACCAGAAGAGGAGGAGGAGGATGAAGAAAAACCCAAGGACTCTAACGTTGACAGCACAGAAAACATCGATGGTGAGGAAATAAAGTAGTAAAAACTAGTCACCTCCATCTTTCTACTTGGGCTTGTTTTTGTGCTGTTAGACCATTGATTTTTATAAGGCAAGTTGTTAACACCGCTCGTCCTAACTGCGCTCTCTAACTTTCAACAGAGAAGGCCAGAGACGAGCTGAGGGTTCAGGTGTATGACGCCATGGCAGAGAAGAAAAGTGAAGACGCGAAGGCGGTCGAAGAGAAGCAGAGCGAAGATAAAGAGAAGAACGGCGACGTAGAAAAGACTGAGGCTGCTGATGAGCACCAGAGCACAGCAGAGAAAGAGAAGGATGAGAAGAAGAAGAAAGAAGAAGAAGAAAAGGAGAGCAAGGTTAACGGAAGTGAAGACAAGACGGAAAACGACAAGAAGGCTGCGAAAGAATCGGGAGATGAGGAAGCAGAAGGTGACTTATCCTTTTTTCCTCTGTCATTTAACTACAGACCTTGAATGTAAATGGCTTTCTGATGGTTTTAATGGCGATTGCCCAATTTATCTAAACACATGTTGTTGATGTTTCAGATGAGGAGGAGGAGGAGGAAGACGACGATGCAGAAATGGAGGCCGACGCAGAAGAGCAAGGCGAAGGAGACGGCGCTGCTGAGAAGGTACTTGACCAAAGTGCACATCACAGTGAATTGGCTGAACGTCTGATTTTTTTGTCATATTTCAAATCTGTGTTTGTGTTTTCCAGGACAGCGAGGATGAGGAGGAGGTGGGGAACCTGCAGCTGGCCTGGGAGATGTTGGAAGTAGCTAAAGTCATCTACAAAAGGTAGCCATGATTGTCACTGATCACTGAGCTCACTATCAAACTGACTACAGCTGCCATGTTAACTTTATTTCTTTTTTCTTTTTTTAAATAAGGAAAGAGGCTAAGGAGGATCAACTCATGGCAGCCCAGACTCACTTGAAACTGGGTGAAGTTTCTGCTGAATCAGGTACTAACAAGTTTATTTCTGTCGTGACCACTACACATGTCTGGGGGACGAGGGGCACCTTGAGATGGATCTAGTTCATTCTTGTAGGGCTGAAATTATTAGTTGATTCACCGACAATTTAATCATGACAATTTGATAATTAATGATTAGTCATGTATCAAAGAAAGATGCCAAACATTTGCAGGTTCCAGCGATCAAATATGTAGATTTGCTGCTTTTCACTGTTTTATTGTCACTGTAAATTCAATAACTTTTGGGCTGTTGGACAAAACAAGCAGTTATTGCAGACATCACCTGGCTTCTGGACTAAACAATTAATCGATTAGTCATATGAATGATCGTCAATAATGAAAATTGTTAGTTTCAGCCCTACATTCTTCCTTCAGACTATACAGTAACTTAATAACAAAACAAGAAGCTGACCTGTTTGAAACCTGACACTGTACTTGGAAATGGGTCTTTAGTCGCTGCCTTTCTCTTCCAGGAAATTACACCCAGGCGTTGGAGGATTTCCAGGAGTGTCTGAAGCTGCAGGTGAAGCACCTGGATTCAGACAGCCGCCTGCTTGCCGAGACTCACTACCAGCTAGGTCTGACCTACAGCTTAAATCTCCAGTACAGCCAGGCCATCGAGGACCTGAAGAGTTCCATCTCTGTCATAAAGAGCCGGTTGGGTAAGCAGGGTTAAGCGCTCATGGTTTCATGTTTCAAGCCCTTTTTTTATCAGCCGCATTTTCAAAGTAGCAACAGATGATGTGATCAGCGTCGCAGTGTTTTGAAGTTTTATTTTTATTTTTATTTTTTTTCTGCTAACATTCCCACCTTGTCTGGCAGACAAACTGCAGGACCTGCTAGACAAGGCCGAGGGCCCGGAGGCTCTGCCAGATGAGAGGAAGGAGATGGAGGAGCTGAAGGTGCTGCTGCCAGAGATCCAGGAGAAGGTGGAGGACGCCACAGAGGCTCTGAAAACAGCAAGCACAGCTGCTGAGGGTGTACAGGTGAGTCAGGGAAGGCTGCGTTTTCACTCGCATGTAAAGAGACAGGATTTGTGATGTCACTAATTTGCTACACAACGCTCAGTAAATTGACATTTCAGGCACTTATGATTATTTTGCACCAGTATTGATAGTTGTAATGTGTTTATCTATCGAATGTAAAAAGTTGCATTGTGGGATTATTTAGCTTGCATGCTGTGGATGCAAAATTATGGAAAGCAAATGTAGTGCACTGGGTAGCAAATGGAGTGATCTTTGGATACAGTCCCTGTTTTATGGGTCACTGCCACACTCTCTTGAAGTGGCTAACACCATCTTTACACCAAGCTCTCAACCAGTGTTCTCGCATAAAGAAGTTGGCACTGACCCCCAGCATGCACTTGGCCTCTCATGCACGCACTCTTAAAAATGGTCACAATACTATTTAAACATCACGACACGAAATGTTCCATTTCTCTTTTTTTATGTTGAGAAGACGAGTCCAGGCAGGAGGGTGAAGCTACTCAGATTGCAGAAGAGTCTGTAATGTTCAACTGTATAAAAGCTGGATTCTAACTTCATTTCTTGTACCCGTCAGGATGGAGCCTCCACTTCCTCTGTGTTCCCTGGGTCCACTGTACAGAATGGTGACTCCTCCTCATCCAGTTCAAAGGTATGTATGTGTACTAGGTGTACATACTGAAGAAATAAGTGAAAACATACTGGTGATGGGCCTGTATGTAAGAATATTATCTCTGTCCAGATTAACAGCACGTCGACCAACGGAGTCAGTTCTACCAACGGACACGCCTCCACAGCTCCAGTCTCGGACATCTCCCACCTGGTCAGGAAGAAGGTGAGGGAGCCGGCCGGGCGTTTGTTTGTTTGTTTGTTTCAACAGAATGATAACAATGAATTGCACAGAGCTGTAGAGGTTTCACAACAGTATTGTCTCATTTGAATGAGCCGGTCTATATTTCAGAGGAAACCAGAGGAGAGTCCATTGAAGGAGGGCGTGGTTAAGAAGGTGAAGCAGGATGCTGATGAGACTACCAGTGCAAAGCCAATGGAGACACTTAACAGTTCGGAAGTCCAGAGGTAAGAAATGCAGTGTTTGCTGAGGTCGTCATGGCACCAGCCTGGCCACAATACTGTTTAATGCAGTGATGGACGGATGAAGATTTGGGTTTTTTTTTTGTTTTTTATTTCTATTTGTGCCGAGAAAGATTCAACGCTTCGGTGCTTCAAACAACGCCAGAGCAGCGACATCTTGTAAAACTTGCAGCATCCCTTCAGGACTGGAGCCAATAGTTTTAGTCTCATATGTGTCATGTGAGCAAAAGTCCATGTTATTAAATCTGTATACTTTTGTTCATAAGTGCTGCATTAATATAGATGTTGTTGTGCAATATGTTACAGTAAAATGATTGATAAATGCTTTATCCAAAAAAGCCTAGATATAAAACTTTTATTTATTTATTTATTTTTTTTTTTTTTTTTCTGGTGCTTCGAAGGCGTGAAACAAGCTTTGGTATCATCCGCCCATCTCTGCTCCTCGAACCATTTATAGCTCACAACGAGAGTTAAAAACCAGACTACCAAAACTTCCAGGGCCCAGTAAATCTGAACTGTTGGATTGTTCTGTGCTGTTAAGTCCAACTCCTCTTCTCTTTCAGTCAGTGAAGCTGGGCTCGCTGCCTGTTTTTGTCTCCATCCATTGAAGGGATTCGCCAACATGCCAAGCCCTTACTGACGCTACACTTGTTTGCTTTTGTAAATATGTGTATCTTTTTCTGTGTGTTGTTGTTGGTGTTTGCTCATGTATGTAACCTATTAACTTCAATAAAGAATATTATTTGATAAACGTGGTTTGATAAATCTCTGAGAGCAAGACACAGAGAACAGAGAAGTAGTTGTACACAAATGCCTGCAGTCAACACAATTTATCTCTAGTGGAAGAAGGAAGTCTCCAAAAATTCATACAGGTAGTACAGCGTTTCCTTAGCTGGAGGCTACTTCTATATTCAATGTGTTCCCTTGTCAGTTTTGTGCCAAAAATATTTGCTTACAAACAAGTAGAGATTCTCAAAATAAATAAACCTTTAGTGTCCTTTTATTTTCAACCTCACTTCGATGTGGAGCTTCAGCATATCACCCGAAGTATTAATGTGGGTGCTGCTATTTAATTCAGAGTTCAAAACAAGAAAAACATCTTTTTAATGGTAACACTGAACTAGAACCGCATAGTATTTATCCACTAACTGAAATGTGTTCAGCTTTCTTGGATTAGATATTTAAAAGCTGACTTGACATGTAGGCTAACTGATGCCGTTATCACAGGTACAAGCTTTGTCATGTGTGGGATTTGTCGAATCATATACTGACTCACGTGTTCTTTCAAGGTACTAGGCCTCATTCACAACAGACATTTTGACTTGTTATGGGCCTTTTTCACAGAAGATATTTTGACGTGACAGTAGTAACATCAAAGGTGTAAATAATAGATATAACAATGGCTGAATTCCATTTAGCTGCTTCGGGGTTGTGCATGCTGGCTCATTGTCATGGCTTGCACTTGAATATAACAGCCATTGTTAATGTTATTAGTAACATTACTATGACAAGTCAAAATGTCTGCTGTGAAAAAGGCCTATAGCAGGAAGAGCACAGCAATGGCACTGTTCCATTTCTGTGTCTCAGTGTATGTCCATGAGCAGGGCCTTGGAACTAACATTTAAATGGAAAGCAGCCTTTATTGATAAAGGTTATTGATTACACTTGTGCTTAACTTGCTATGACAAGCAGAATGTCTGCTGTGAAAAAAAAAGGTCTATATAATGTTGAAGAAATGCAACATCTAGAATTTTCCAAAGATAAACTTAGACATCTTTTTAGTGGAAAACTGTAAAAATCTTGTGTATGTACTCAGCTGATAATTTCATGTAAGAAGCTTTTTTTTCTGACACCTGCATATTTGAAAGCCTTTATTTTTAAATCTGAATGAAATCCAAATGACAGCTGAACATCAGCATGACTACACTGATTAAACTCTCCTTCCCTTTAAAACCTTGTTTTGCCATTTCTTTACAAAAGCCAGTTTGTTTAGAAATGTCATCTCCTTTGCAGAAATATTTTATATGACCATCTTCCTGGAAAGCTGTGGTTTTGTTCTATCTCAGAAAGTAAAGGCTCTTTGTTCTTTGCACTACACCACAAAACATATATACAGATCATCTATCTGCTTTCATTCCAAAACTAAGGAGACAAATGCCCTTTTTTTTTAAAGCTACAGTCCTGTCCTCTTAAAGCAATTAAAAATATAGGAACCAGTTATATTCAGGACTGATAAAACCAATTTTAGTGGGAAATGCTGCTTTTTTGTTGTTCTTGGCAGAGAAAGACATAGCTGCTTTATAGCTGCATCTATACAAATGGCAGCATTTTAGTGAAAATTCATGATCTTGCCACTCAAGAATTTTCTTACAAGGCAGTGTGGGATCAATGTGGACTTTTAAAATGGACTCAAACACCACAGTAGCCAGATTCATATTGAAACATATCAGCTTGTCAGGAACCAATTTTTATTAATATCATTAATAATGTGTCATCAGCATCATCAATGAAATGAGTTAGTCTGTTTAAAGCAGAATCAAGTGTGCATTCATTGCCCTTCTTTTCTTGATGAACACTTCAGTTCCACGAAGCGAGGAAGAAAAAGGAAGAAGGGGAGGAGGAGAGGGTGGGTGGGGGGGTCAAAGAGGGCAGGGACTGCAGTGAAGGAGGAAACGCAGGGAAAACAACGTCTGGCGGAGCAGGAATCTCCCCCTTCACTGGGATATGATTGGTTTTTCCCTTGTGCAAGAATGACAACAAAAAAAATCAAAACAAAAGAAATTCAAAATGGTGCTCTAAAAACAAAGATGAGAGAGGAAGAGGGGGATTGCTTGCTGGGATGTTGTGTTGGCTGTTGTGTTGTTGTTGTGTTTTTTTTGTTCCGTAAAGCCACGTTAGGATTTGATGCAGTCGTCGTCGTCAGAGGTCTGGCTGCTGCTACTGGTTTCGGACTCGGAGCCCTCCTCGACGTTCGCCTCCGCCACACTCCTCCAGGGGGTGAAGTGGAGGGTCACACCCCGCGCCCTCGGGAGAGCCCCATTCCTCTGCATGCCGTTCCTCTTCAGCTGGTCAAAACACACGGACAATTAAGAGTGTGAACGAGATACCCTGTTATTCTTTTATCACTTTTAATTTAGGAAGAGGGGAAAAGCTAAAGCGAGTCAGTGACACGAGATGTTTCTCTGCGTGCTCACCTGTTCAGTTTTAGTCTGGAACTCTCTCAGCTCATCCTCCGTCAGAGGCAGGAAGTTGTCATCATTTTCTGGGTACTCCTGCCAGCCCATGGCCTTCAGCAACCTAGAAAAGCATAGCCATTTTCTGCTTAGTTGACTGTGTGTGTGTGTGTCTGTGTGTTTGTAAGGCTGTTAGCAGTGTCCTACCTGTGCTCTGCCTCCAGGGAGCTGGACAGGTGTTCGGTATCTGAGTCGCTGAGGGAGTAGGACAGACCGTTCTCGTGGCAGACTTCCTCGCTGTAGGCTTTGGGCTCCGGGGTGCTGCTTTCACCCTGAGAAAATTCACACAGCAAGAAAACACACTTCAAAAATGTTTTTTTCTCTCCTCAATTGCAAACAGTCGGACTCACAGTCAAAAGTGGAGCAAACTACTACAACAAAACCAAAATGTATTTTGGAGTTTTTAAAATATTTAGCTGCTGGATTTAGCACTTTAAAGTTTCAGAATTTCATGTACCTACTGTCCTTTATGTGCAGACAAAAAGTATTGCTCCTGTTCGGGACTGTGCAAGTAGAATTTCATTTTTTAAATGAATAATGTCAGAATTAACAGGTCACAATTTGACAGCAGTCTGTCATGCATCTCTGTCATTACCTGTAACTACTGTGCTGTCCTGTGTGAACTGCTGCCTTCAAATGGAACTCGTGAGCTCGTGGTTACGACATGGGAAGGATCGTGTACACGATATGCTTGGCATTCAAGTGGTAAGTCGTGAGAATACCGCTGCTAGGCGACGGTAACATGGACGCCAAAAGACTCCTTGTTGTTCTCTTGATATTCCTCACTTCTTTCCAAGAAATGTTGACTTTCTATTTATATCAACATTTTCCTCAGACATATAATAAAATAACCAGGAAAAACACTATACAACTAAAAAAAATGAACTTCCATGGCCTCTGCCATTTCTGAAAACATCAGCAAACACGTCACAGCTTGTGAACTTTCAGAAAACTTCCACTTACAAGATTGTGAATACCACAGGACGGGGACGTTCATATGGACTCTTCTCGTAAACACGGCCCCATTTGAAGGCACCAACTGTTTGTGAAATCAACGGCTGCCTACCTCTCCTGATGTTCCTGGGCTGCTGCTTGTCGTCAGCTCTCCGGTGCCCTCGTCCTTCAGAGCCCGCAGGAACTCGCTCTTGCGGTCTGGACCGCGACGCATCAGCTTCAGCCTCGACGGGGCAATGTCTATGGGAGGGGTCGTGCTGGAAGGGTGCTGTAGGTGTGATGGTAGCGCAGGAAGGGAGAGAGGGACCGGGGAAGCCAAGAAAAGAGAGTTGACATAATTATTTTTTCAACTGTGATGCCAATCTATCAGCTACAAAATCCATTTGGCCAGTAAAATCTTTCAAAATAGGTCAACAATGATCAGGCATTTTAACTGCCTGAAAATTGGGGGAAAAAAATAATGTGCCAGAGGCCAGAAGCAGAGCCAAATGTATGCTGTAATAAAAACAACTTTGGATCAAATTGTGGCAGTTGCAGACATGAGGTTCAGTGTTTTTAAATATTCAAGTTTATGACCATAGATTACAACATTTGAATACACTGCACAGAAGGCAAAGCACATAAACTGCTGCAAAGGAAAACTTGATGTGCACATGTGAGTGAGCATCTCAGTCACCAACCACACTAACGCATAATTACTATGTTTAGATCAAACCTGTGATTTACTTACACGGGGATAGGCCAGCTACTGAACAACACAGACTTCTACACTTGAATGTGACCAGTTTGCTTGCTGTGCAGTTTGACATGTTAGTAAGAAGTCGGAGTAAACTGCGTCATTTAAAAAAAAAAAAACTGTTCTTGTCTGCTGTAATTCTGGACATTAAGTCATTCATTTGTCTTTTTCCTTTTGTCCTCACCTCTTTTGGGGTGTTGTGCTGTGGTACACTGACTGGGGTGCTGGGTTTGGCTGCAGAGACGGGGCTGGTGAAGACTGAGTCTCGGCCTGGCATGTGAAGGCCAGACTTAGTGATCTCTCTACCACCGGATTTCCACTGGGTGCTCTGGAAGAGAGGAGATTATTTAGTACAAATGTGCTTTACTGGTTTTATCTTGCATGTCTGCTGAAAGAAATCAAGCAAGTTGTTGTTCCTACTTTGGTGGGGGCCACAGCAGGCTTTGGGACCAGGTTCTTGTAGACGCTGGAGCCTGCAATGGGAGCTTTGCTGCCATTGGTGGGCAGGGCGCCAGCAGTGGCAAACCCCGCAGAGAAGGCTGTGCTGGGGTCCTCCTTGGAAACCTTCTTGATAACCAGCATTTTGGACACCATCTGTTTGCCACTAGGGGGGTTTTCTGGAACACAATCAGTCAGTGATTCAATGTTGCAAAAGGCGAGGACGAGAAACTGTTGGACAGAGCTTAAACTTTTTAATCATCTAATTCATTCGTTTGATCCAATCTGGACTGGGAGCTCTTACCCCACACTCCAGCATGGGGAGCCACTGCTCGCATTTGAGTCCCAGGCTTTCCAGTTGTTTCAGGGTTGAGGGAAGGCTAAAAAGAAAAAGTTACGTTAGCATCCAAGAATCTGAGCATGTTGTTGCTGACCGCATTAAACCTAATGGGTCAGTGAGGAGAAACTCTTGCGATGCATAATATTTTTATCACAGGGTAAATTTGGGGAGAAAGTGTCAAATGTAACCCCTATTTTCCTAATAAAATACAGTCTTAATTCATAGCTGACTGCATTCTGAAGCCTCTTTGTTTAACTATGTCAAGGTAAGTGGCATGCTTAGGAAAAACCAGTGAAGCTTATTGACTCACAAAGTCCTCTTCCACGAACTTCAGCTTGTCGTCCTTGCCGTCTTTGCGTTCCTCGTTGGGGAACTTGTCCTGGTACGAGGTGCCCTTGCGGGGATGAAAGTTGCCATTGCGCTGCCGGTGCGCCCCCTGCCTGTCCCTGTCGCCTCCTACCCGTTTGGGGTGGCGTCCCTGGTGGTGGTGGCCGTCCTGGGCACCCCGCGGAGCTCCATGCCAGCTGGGTGTTTCCTTCCAACACGAGCCCCCTGCCAGCCCGCCATGCCCTCCTTTGGCCACCCCCGAGTCCACAGAGTCATGCCTCAGAAGCAGAGAGGGCTGCTGCCATCCATCACCTCGAGAGAGTGAGTGAGTGAGAGCGAGAGAGAGAGAGAGAAGATCTACAGTGAACATAAGAATAACGTCATTATGCTTCAGTAAGTGCTGAATAAATGTGAAATGTGGCTTTGACAGAGAGATCAGTAAGGTTTCCCTTATAACTTTTCTTTCAAAGCAAATCAATAAATCTGTATCACATACTTTACTGAATGGCTGTTTTTGTTATGCTGGCACTAGCAGAAAGTAGTAGCATTTTTACATCTGCTTCCCTGCTGGCTGGCAAAACACAAAGCAGGTGTCAGGCCAAAGAGAAAAAAATGATGAATTGTACAGGTTCATTCTTTATTTTATTTGAGACTGAATCCACTCACAGGATGACTTATTTCCCATAAGTCACAAGTCCATGTGTTGTGTTAAATTGTTTTACTTTGACATTATACAGACAGACAGGCAAGCATTAAGCTACTGCAGTAATACAGTAGACAGAGAGGAAGTGTTAAGAGTAGACTACAGGAATCCTGAATGCCAGCAAAACAGCCACATCCCAAACAGCCTGCACCTACAGCAGTAGTTTCCTCTGCGAAGGACCAAAAGCACCTACAGAGTACAGAAACAACTACCGAGCGAAGGCATCAGGCAAACGCACACCACGGCTCCCACAATGAAACTACAACCAGCAGTTAGTGTCAAGACTACTAGGAGAGACATGTCAGAAGACGAAGTTGAACACCAAAAAGCAAGCAGAGACACATAAAGCTGTCTTTCTGCTTTCCAAAGCGAAGTGCAGCACAAGAGGTGAGCAAAGGCAAAGTGAAGTGAGCGACAACAGTGAGACACCCCTGGGACTGCAGGACAAATGGGTGAAGAACAAGATCATATTGGAAGCTTAACAGACTAAAAGATTACTGCTTTGATTCGGAATTGATTGATTGATTGATTGGTGGTACAACTGATCCCCACAAGACATGGTTCATCCAGAGGAACAACGATGCAGAAATTGAGACAAAACAACTGAAGGGAGAAAAAAAACCCACAGCAACTCTGTGGATCTTCAGCATCAATTTCACAAAGGAGGAGATGAGCAACTATGAACTGGCATTTTAAAACCACACTACAGCAATTCTTAGTATTAGTATCTTAGCATAGCTACTCATCAGCAGAGCAACGCTGTTTAAGAGCAGTGTACAGACACCGATCTGTATGTTGGTGAAACCAAATAATTTGACAGATGGTTTGAACGAGGTGTAAAGGAAGCCATATATGTCATGTAAAAGAAAGCCTCAAAAGGGGACAAGACTCCAACGCCACCTGTCTGCTGCTTACAACGCTGCTACAAAAGCACTGCCTCCATCACTGGCTTCTGAGCAGGTGGCCTCAATTACATCCTTATCCACACTACAGGGACCTGAATTATATCCTCTCCTTCAGCAAAGGGTTGCTGCTTGCGATCATCTTCAACTTCACAATGAAAGCCCAGCAGAATCATTCTACTTAGACTTGGCATAACTGATTTACTGTTTGAAACATACCCAGTATTATTTCCATCCTGAAAGGTTAATAACAGGGTCCTTTTAGTAGATAAAAGTAGAGACCATTCAATTAGTCTCCAGATTTTACCCATTCATTCTTCACACAACCTTTTCTGTCCATGTCTTTATAATCATACCCCTTGCTAAGACCCCATTTACACTTAGTCACGTCATGCATCAAGTATAAATGCATCCAAGAAGCATTCGAGAACAATTGAAATGCTGAAAAGGTGTAAATGCATCTGTCTCTCCAAGACACACACATAATCTTTACTCCTCCTCCCCTATAGTATAACTACGTCAGTAAGCAGTCTGTGAAAACAGCCACTCACTGTCTGATTTTCTCAACACATCCATGGTCTCCTCTGTCCTAAAATTACACTGATATTAGTCATTGTTCTCTGTCTCATTAAAGCAAAAAAACAGCTCCAGACATTTCTACACATAAGATCAAACGCAAGGTACACCGAGCTGCTGTAGCATTTATCTGATCCCTGATCAGTTCAACCGCTGAACGATCTGTATGTGTGAGGGAGTGGCTAGCTAAACTGTTGTTGTTGTTGTAACTGTTAAAGTGCACGAGTTATTCTTCTTCTGGTGTTTTTGGCTACCAAACAGCTTCAGGTGCATTACCACCACCCTTTGGAGTGGAGGAGGACCGACCCTGAATTGCATGTAGCCGGGAAAACCAAGATTGCAATCAGATTTGTGATCTGGTCCACAGACAGGCGTACAAACACCTTCAAGTTTAGCAAGTTAATTATGGTCGTCAGCATACTTTAATCAAAAGATGAGTTTAAAGCCTCTACACACCCAGAGTCCACCCACGCAGGTGTTTCCACTTATGCTGCCTGATTAGACCTCTTCTCAGGACTGTGTTGATGTGTACAAACTGCACTTGAATTGCATCTCCCTCATCCCTCTGTTAGTTATGTTGCACTTGTAGGGCGGGACAACTTACACCGTTTTCTTTCTTATTAGTTCATATAGTTTGGTGACATCACACAATTCCCACCAAAGCCTTTAATATTTTCTTTAGAGATTATTTTGTTACACTGCGCTGTGTTACACCAGCACTATAGTGTTAGAAAATGCAGTTACTAAACTCATCTCACAGTTGCTTTCCTTTAGACAGTTAAGCCCTGTAATAACAATAACAGGGTTAGCAATAAGCTCTGAAATGTTACCTGCTGGAGCGCGCAGGGAGCCGTTGTTGAAGAAGCCATCAGAGGAGTTGTGGCGGCGGCGGCTCACAGCGGTTCTGCCGTCTCTGTGGAGGTGGGGCTCACCTTGTTTCTCAAGGTTGGCAGCAGGGGACTGGAGGAGGACAGAAAGGGGACGAGGTTAGTCAAAGTGGGACTTGACAGAATGAAACACACGCGTCTCTTCCAGGGTAAACTGATGACGCACAAGAACAGAAAACTACAAAACAGCTATTCCAGGACATTTTTTTCCCCTCTAGTTTATCTTTGTCCCTGTGAAGAAACAAGGATTAGCATAACTCCTCTCCATACTCCGAGTTCCTCTCTTACTCCCTCGGAGAACTAAAATAACTTAAAGTGAAAACGTCAATGTAGAGATCTATTCTTAGGGAGCAAAAGTGAACACAAACAGACATGACAGGAACTAAAAACAGTCCTGGAATGCTTTATCATGGGAAATGTGCTGCTATGGAAGCCAGTAAGACCAGAAAAACACAATTTAGATCATTCTTAGCTGTGTCAATACAGTTTGATAATGTTCAAATCAAAAATCTCATTAGATTGTGTTCTTCAGTCTAACCCTGCAAGCGTCAGCTCGAGGAATTTTTATAACTTCAACAGACAATATACAGCATTTTCATGTACAAAAGATGTAGGAGAATCAACTGTAGCTCCAACTCCTAGCACAAATGACAGTGAGGTGAAGTCATGTGTCAGCAGGACAGTGACTGTGCACTTATTTATCTGTCTTCACTCTTGATTGCACAGACAGGCCACTTAGAGAGGCAACTTCCTGAGTCACAGATTACACTGAGCTTTGCATAGGAGAAACACACACTCACAATCTCAGATGGACAGTCAGACAGCTCAACACTTTTTTAAAAGGAATTCATTAAACACAGCCTTTGTCTCATTGGTTAGTGTCCATGTTTTAACAGTGATAATGCTCCCTGATTACAGGAGAACAATGGAATCAGCGGCCCTAACCCTCTGTCTGCCTGTTGTTTTCCTATATTGGGATACCTCGTCATGCATTATGTCATGCAAGATGTAATATTGATTGCTGTTTATTTTTTGTAAGCTTACTTTACCTATTATAATGCATGGTTCTATATTAACCAAAAACAGTCAGACTGAATAATGGACTGGTAACAAAATTGCCATTCGGTCTGAATACCAGAATGATAGAAAGACAAATAACTGATAATGTGGAGATGACGGCAGAGCAGGTTGAGTACTTGTCTGTTTCACTCAGCTACAGCAATTAAGAGATTTCAGAAAACTGAAGATAACTTCATAACTTAACCGTTACGCAGCTTCATGCTACGTTCAGACTGCAGGCAAAAGTGACCCATATCTGATTTTTTTTTGCTCATATGAGACTCAGATCTGTTTTTTTCATAACAGTGTGAAACAGTGAACAGTGTGAACAGCACAAATCATATGGAAACTGATCTTTTTAATTCTGATTTTGGTCACTTTCATATGTGGTCCTAAATCAGACACAGGACGGATTTTTTTGCAGCGCAACCTCAATCTGAACAGTCATGTCGGAATTTATGCGACTTTTACGACACTCTAGATCGACATTCGTCCCAGTTCTGCCCTGGCGGGAGTCACTGTGAATACAAACATTAATTAAATTTAGAAATTAAAAATGTGGCTTTCTTCTCGTCCTCATTATCATCTGCTCACGAATTTGCTGGCTTCCACTGCACATCAACTTATAAATGAAACCGTAAACACTGACTTCAGTGGCCTCCATGTTTACTTCAGTACGACAGCGCGCTGTGAGGGACGTCTTTTTATTGTTCTTTCGCGCGTGTGGGTCAGTTCAGGGCCGTGACCAGGTCACACTGGAATCTGATATTGGCCTCATTTAAAAAATAATGTGAACAGCCAAACAAAAAAAATCTGAGCAACAAATCCGAATTGAGCCCTAAAACTTGCAGTGTGAACCTGGCCTAAAAACCCCAGTCACATATCATGCTATACATTTTATATAGATCTATCTCTACCCTGAACATCTGAAATCACTCTTGGAATTCGATTCATGATTCTTCATTGAATCACAGCACATTCATACCATCTTTAGTTTATCTGCAAGAGCCTGCAATTATGTCCAAGTAGCAATTTAATCCCATGCCCATTTGGAAAAGAACACCACATACTTAGTAATGCTTGGAAGCAAAAATCACAAAACCCTCTCCACTAAATCCTCCACCAGTATGCTGAGTTGTCATTTGATGTTATTAAAATGGTTTCTTTTCTTCTATTATCAGTCTTTTTCATGAAAGTACACAATGCCTAGGTGACCCTCTGCTGGACCATGTACTGACCGCGCTGTCAGTCCCTGAGGGTGACTTGTCGCTGACTACACACACACAAACACACACACTCAGGTGTACAGATGCAAACTCACTAGAAAGGGTGTTAGGGCAGTGACTGACAGTTCAAGCTGTCTCAATCGCCATTTGATCAACTAGCACACACTCAAATAAATACAGTACACGTCCACACACACACACACACACACACACACACACACCTTGGCAGGCTGGGGCGTGGAGAAGTTAAGCCAGGCAGGGACAAAGTCATGCTGCGCCATTTAGGTCCAGTGTTTCCGGTCAGTGGATCGAGGCATCAAACCTCATGGCCAGGATCTAACAAAAGAAACGGACATTTTTTTTTAATTCAGATTCAGCCACTTCAAGCACAGAAACACGAATCTCTGACACTGAATCAAATTCCCTTTCACGTCCATGTAGCTTTGATTTCATGTCATCTCTTTCAAGTGTTTTGTCTACCATCAGTTATTTCGAAATTCACTGGGTAAAGGTCTCCCTCAAGACAAGCCAAAAAAGACTCCTATTCTTAGCAGAAGACAACAAAGCTCGACTTGCTGCAGCTGTGCCTGTGAAGCTGATAACTGGTTGACAGCCTGGATGGAAAATATCTTGTGCAGCATGATACAAGTATTACTTTGCAACGTGTGTATGTGATAAATGTATATAGGTCATCATGGTTGATTTTGCTTAATTTTCTAATTTGACTTTAAAACCATTATGCATACAAGGTGGAAAATTAACACCTGCTACCCATAAAATGTTAACAAATGATGTGTCAAGGACCACACTACAGCAGTTCATTTCATGGCTATCGGCTACATCCATGCATGTTTGCCCTAGCCGAGTCAGTCAGGTGAAACTTCATCATTACCCCAGAGACTGTGGCTCTGAAGTCCTCTGCCTCCTCTCTCGGTCCGGCTGGGCTCGGTTCCTCAGGCCTGTTGGCACTGACAGACAGGGAGCAGCACACCGACAACCCCCTCTCCACCTCCGCCAGGACAGTACAGCCCCTTTCCCCAGAGGCAGATCCCTTCGTCCAGGGTGAAACACTGGGAGATGGGTCAAAAGGTCGCAGGAATGATCTGGAATGGCGATCCAGAGAACTGGCCAAGCAGGAAGTTGAATTTAAAGCAGAAACACAGAGGTCTACGAGGGGCCGATTTTCCTTCTTGAACCAGATTCCCAAGCAGCCCCTGTGCCGGTCACGTCTCTGATGAATTCCGAATGCTCCCGTTTCCAGTCCGGGTAATTATTTTCCAGGCAGACTGAATCCTTCACCAATTTATTTGAACCATTTGCTCTTATTGTCAGGAGTGAGACTCAAAACCTGATTGGACTTTATGCTGATTGGCAAAATGAATTGATTTGACAGGTGATTTGTCCCAACGGTGAGGAAGACCCAGGTTCTTATTGTTAATATAAGGAAGCAGTCTGTGAAAGTCGTCTGCCCTGGAATATGGACAGCAGTTTGTGTAGCAGTTCCACTTCGACACCAGATGGGGGGAGAGAGACAGGCGTTGTCCTGCCACACTGCGTGCCAGTATGTTTTTACGCCGACTCGCCTTTTACCGAATCATTTTAAGATCTACTGTAACGCACGCAAAAAAAGAAAAATGAGTTCAGAGACAGTCTTTTATTGGCAATGGAAGTCACTGAAAACCACTGCTCACCTCATTAAACTGATGAAAAAGACTGTCTGAGTTTGAAGAAAATAATGCTCAAAAGGTTCAAAGTCACATGACAATGAAGGAAGTAAAACCCTATGTTACATTGCCGTCATTTTCAGTTTTTGGTTAGTGAAATAGAGATGCTGCTGGATGATGCATTATAATGCTGTTTATATCTTTATATGTTTTAATATCACATTTGTAAGTCGCCCATTTAATTATCTGCCGTTTTTGGATTGAAGCAGATATAGGGTATAGCTCTGATTTCATAGATATGCAAGCTCAAAAGCCAAACGAAAATCTTCCACAAGTCAAACAGGCTTTGTGTCATATGATGCGCAAGAGTCCTTTAACAATGATTAAACGCATCCAAAAAGAAATCCTCACGACAGCTCAATCAACTCCTTTCTCTCTGGGAAAAAATGAAGGTTGGAGAAAAAAAAAAAAAAGCACGCGTCCAAAACGTGTCAAGTGGGTCTTTGCTATCCTTCTGGAATGAGTTGTTTCTCACACGTGAAGTTTCAGTGCAGTTTTCTGTTCTTCTTGCCAAGGGTTCACTGGTATCTGCACAGGAACAGATCTGCATTAAACATTAAAAAGTGTTAGCGTCAATCAAAAAAAAAAAATAAGAAAAAAAAAGGCTCCAGGTTCAAAAATACACACACACTTACACTTAGTTGCCAGTTTTAGAGAGGTGTTGATTCAGCTGTATGTTTGTAGTGCTGTTGTACTGCATTGTGAAGGGTTTCTAATGTTTTGTCAACCCTTATTGACAATAAATGGGGTGGACACAACATTGCTCAAAATATTGAAAAACACACCTCAGTATAATGCAATATAATGTAACAGCTCCACAAACTACAGCTTTCAAAATAACCATTAAGTTGAGTCAACATCTCTTTATAACATATTTATTGCAGGACTGTTCAGTTTTAGTTAGGTGTGCCTGGTAAACTGGTAACTCAGAAAACTGAAAAATTAAGCTTTCAGCATTTCCCTTCATATCTCTATACCTGGGTTACTGCAAATATCCAAAAGGTATGTCAGACATTATGACAAATACTCCTCCTTCACTGAATATCCTTATTAAACACCCAAATAGCTTCCAATTCAAAAGACAAATCAATGCCTTAAAAGAAACCGCATTTGACACTTCAAATACATTTTGAGAGGTATGAGAGAAAAATCATGACTCAGTGATCTAAGAACCATGCTGAAAGCTGGCTTTTATAAAATTGTGTCAGCTTTGGTAAATGTAATATTTATACCAGTGTAAAAATAACTTGAACACTTTCTTCCTCGGCACTTCTCCCCAGACTGCTGCGCATCTAAACACGCCTGGCAGTGTGTGTAACGCTGGGTGAAACTGAGGTTTACAATCTCAAGAGCGATTCTTCAGTCCTACAACATTTTCAATCATGCGATATATGTATAATATATCGCTTTAACATCTAGGCCTAAACAAAAATAAACCTTGTATGCACAAACTCAAAACTACCATGAACTCGTTCACGTATTCCCACTGAGCTTTTACATAACAGCTCAACATCAATGAGTTTGCCACGGACACGGGCTACAATGTGCAGCACAATCACATCACTGTGAAACAATGAATGACGGCAACACAAATACTGCTAATTTTGGAAAGTACACACGATCATATTATTATACACTGTGGGAAACCCACATGTACACAAACACTGCAGCAGACCAATTCAACAAACAGCAACGTTACATGCACGTTTCACCAAGCTAACTAGCTGAGTAATGTTATGGATTAAAGTGCATCAAAATAAATTAAGACGCAAAGCGGCCATGGTGTTAGCTAACTAGTCAACATTAATCACTAACTAATAACGTTATCAGATTTGTCCTAACTCTGTTTCTAGCTGACTCTGCTTAGTTAAGTAAGGTTAACGTTAGCGTAGCAATTGTTAGCCAATAGCTGGCGTTACCCAGCCTGTTGGCAAACTAGCCCACGAAAACTGCTAGGTAGTTGAAATGAATTAGTACGGTTAGTGGGTTTAGCAAAGTAAAAACGCATTTAATAGGCTCACGGTGGCTAAAACTGTCTATTTAAGCAGCTGTCACGAACATACAATAGAGGTAAACAGACCTGGCTTCGTTGGAACAACAGAGTTTCAAAATGGCTACCTTAGCAGCGGCAGCACACATTTATCAGCTTGCTAAATGCTAGCGAGCTAACTTGCAGTGTTTCATGACGATACCGTGTAGCTGTTACCTTCTCCTGAGCAAGATAGCCTCCAACAGAGAATTATTCAAATACATATATAATCTGCAAACATTAACGACACTGCACTTTTTCGCAACTATAAACTTCTTTAATAATACGGCTATTGGTGTTTGTTTGGGTTTTCGGAGCTCTTACCACTGGCGCTGGCACTGAGGGATTCGAACAGCCTCAATGATGCTATGTTCAAGATCTGCCGTGATTATGCAACTTAACGAGGTTCCATGGTGTTTTTAAAGTCGTACCGTCTTAACAGTGCCGCTTCTGTAAATACGTTTCTTTTTAAATAAAACAATATGTCCATACCTAAAATTACCACATGATACATTTTGAATGGTTTTCAAAATATTCTTAGAATACGGTGTTGGTAGCACTTATCTTGTGATTTTGCCATCTTGAATATAACTTAATACCGCCCCCGCCACCAAGAGCCAAACCAGTCGATATCAGAACCAGTCTCATTCAGCTTGGGAAGATTAGCGAACAGGCATTTAATCGATCACGGATAGAATGGCAGCCAGCAAACGACCTCTAGTTTAGCTAGTTAACGTTAACTTTGTAACTATTAACTCTATATAAGTGTGCCTGCAGTGGCCTTGGCAAACCACTGAATGACAAACAATTAAAGGGTAACGTCAACATATGTGGTTTATAGGTTGTTACAGTAGGATAGCTCTGTATTGCATCAGGTTGAGCAAGTGATTGTTTGCTAACTGTTAATAGCACGTTAGCCTGGGGTGGTTATATCATAAATAAAACTCCAGAGTGCAAGTGCTGTAGGAACGGTTTTATTACTAATTAATGACCTGTCTTTTTCAGATTGAAAATGATTAGATTTGCACATGGAAGACGCATAATTTCTGGGGTAAGACTAAAAGAATATTGACTGTTGGATCAATTGCTTACTAATAAATACAGAGGTACTGCATGTGCCAGCAGTATATAACAACAAGAAGTCATGATGTGTATGCACTTCTATGATTATTATGTTCTCAGGTTCCATTATGGAGATGTCTTCAGCAGATAACCAGAGCACCAAGCTACACAACAAAAGCTCAGCTGCTGTTTCACTCCCAAGCCTCCTCAGTGTTAATTCCATTCAGACTAACTTCCACCAACCGGCTGTTGAGCATCAGGCCCGTGAGCTGGCCTGCCTCACGTCTCTGTCACGGAGATTCACGAGGCACCTCAGAGAGAGGCGACAGCAAAGAAGGTTTCCGTTTGAGGGCCCTCACCCAGGCTCCCAAACCAGCTCTGTACCTCGGTTTCTCTGGGCTCATACCTTTTGTGTCTGCTCCTCTCCTGATGGCCGCCACACAGTCCTTCTACCCTGAACTGGCTTATGCTCAAGTGGTCTACGGAGCCTCTATAGTCTCCTTCCTTGGAGGTGCCCGCTGGGGGTTTGCCATCCCTGCCGGTAGTCCTGCTCAGCCTGACTGGATGAATTTGGGCAACAGTGTGGTGCCGTCGCTTCTGGCCTGGCTGGCACTGCTCTGCAGGGACAACATTGCAGAGGGAGCCCTGGTAGTTATTATGGGACTGGGTCTCTCTCTGCACTATGACCTGACCCTGCTGCCTGGCTACCCCTCCTGGTTCAAAGCCATGCGAACTGTCCTCACTCTGGTCGCCACCTTCTCCCTGGTGGCTACCCTGACAATAAAAAAAATTCTGCGCTGAGAAGATCAAAGAGATTCAGAAGTGATTTAGGAGGACAGTTTGTACTTTGAGACACATGGACTTAATAAAAACGTGAAATTAAGTGCAGATCTGCAGACAGTCTGGTTTGTTCATGCTGTACACCAACTCACAGCAGTAATTTTGCTACTTATATAATAGTCTTCTGGGACAAATGTAACATGTATAAATGTGGCATATCATTTAGAAAATGAACAAGAACAGTTTTCTAAGTTGCAAAATGGGCACAGAAAGTTCTGACTTGTGAAGATGTAGATTGAAATATCCAAAAGTAGAACAAGACAGACTTTGAAATGAGTGAAACGTGTATCATTTCCAGAAAACATTTGAAGAATCACATTCTTTGCTCGGGAAAGTACTGACAAAAAGTACCCTAATTGATACTGTGTTTGGATTTGGCGATTTTGCAAATTTGTGCAAATTTGAGACAATGTATAAACAATTGGGACTATTTGCATACTTTCCTTTCCATTGGTGTGTAACTCCTGACTGATGAAAGCCAAAACCACAGCTGAAGAAATACGTGGGCAGTGGTTTGTAAGCTGCTTTCTTAGTTTGTTAAAGAGTAATCATACAGTATAGTTCTATGTTATTAATGTTGACTCCTATCCTGAGGAGCTACAGTATATGACAGAGACCTAAATATTGTATCAGTCATGTAAAGATGTTACGTTTTAAGGTCAGTTTTACAGGAGACTGACATTCAATGTAAGTGTTTAGTGTAAATGAATGAGTGCTGAGTTTTAGTGGCAGAGCTGGAGGTAAGTGATCCCACATTTACTCTTGTCTTGGAAGGGTGCCATGTCAATACCAAACAACCTTGATGCTTTGCAGTAGCAGACCTCAGCCAAACGGATGAATGCAGCACCTAATAAAAAGGGACACTAGAAAGCTGATGGCAACGAACTGAATTGAGGAGTACACTTTTTCATTTAACGAGGAGCCACTAATCCAGTGGGATGTCAAATGTAATCTTAAAAAGCAAGTGTCGCTACTGTAGTTAGCTTGTTTGCACAGTGCAGAAAACCCTCTCTCTTGCAAACGTATACAGTCAACTCAGGATGTTTGTCATGTTCTTTATATGTGGTGTCCTGTTTTCCAAACAGTACACACAGTACAGACTGCAATCATACTAGTCTTATTTGTCAAAACAGACCTAACACACCTCCATACCACAACTTATTACATCAGGAATGCATTGTAAAAATAATAATAATAATAATAATTGCTGTGTATTGTATTGCTGTTTGCACAGGACAATTGGAGGATGAGCCCTATTTTAAGTTATTACATTCTAACTATCTTAAAGGAAGAAAAATGGAATGCAAGTTAATCTTAAACCCAGCACGCACATAACTTTTTTAAGTTTATTAAGTCTGAAATGCAACCGATAAAATATGTTATTACTGTTGTGTAACATGAAGATTCTGTTGTTTTAAAACGGATAACAGCACGATAGGAAATACTGTTACTGTGTAACGGCTCCACTCAGCTTGCAAATGTGATGAGCTCCAACATCCAAAGAGGAAACATAAGAAATCTTACCATAAAGGTCAACACATTTCTCAACATGCATTGTAATTATGTTGTGTATCTCAACATCAGAATGTTGAAATGTAAATTCTAGTAATATCAGGCGCCACTGATGAATGAAATGATAAAACACTCTTCACTTGCTTGGATTTAAGTGTAAATAGTGGCTAAGAGGCACTATTATTTACAGTATCATATATACAAAAAGAATCCAGTGAAAATGATTCAGTGATAACTGCACTGATGTGACACAACAGTGGTGTGCTGTTCAAGTTTATAATTATTTAGAGAAATCACTTACCATTGGACTTTGGTTCCATTATTAAATAGGCTCAAGTGGTTTGATAAATCTTACAAGTAGCAATGCACTCGCCTCAACACATTTCTTTGAGGAAAAATAAAGAGAAAACATAGTAAAAAAAAAAAAAACAGTGCTTTTACATCGTGTCCAAGAACAGTGTTCACAGTCGCCATAGGACTCTTAGACTTGAGAAGAAAAACTCTCTGGTCCATCCAAAATAGAACTCCTCTGCTGTGAAAAAATATCCTTATCACAAGGATTGATTTGTCTTCAAATACAGGAAAACAAGTGTGTTGACACTCTGATAGTCTTGTAAAATGATTTAGTGAATTGAAAATAGAGACATGATCAAGTTGTGTAACAGTGTAAAGTGTAAGTTCGTTTTCCAGTTGTAGTGTTTTCTGCTTTCTTCTGGCATATTCTTATGTTCAATGAATGTCAAATGTTCTTGCCAAATAAAAAAAAGAAAACATGTATAAATAACATATATGATCATGTGAAAGCCTACTTGAGACAGAAACACACTTTGGTGTTTCTTAAGGTGCAGCCTTTCTTCAGTTTATGCAGTTTTGGGATGATTCAGGTGCTGATATGGACGTTCACAATTGGAATTATTCCTGGCTATCAGAGCACAGCCAGCCCGCCGTCACAGCGGCTGGTGATCATGTTGCCAACTTCAGTCCAGGTATCCAGGTGAGGGTCATAGATTTCCACAGAGTCCACCGTCACCGGGGCAGAGAAGTCTCTGCTGGCGGCCCTACCCCCGACTGCGTACAGCAGCCCATTAACTGCTGACACTGACACGCCAGCACGAGCTGTAGACATTGGGGCCACTTCAACCCATTTCTCCTGTAGAAGGACAAGGACAGAGGTGAGGACACAGATGTTATGGAAAACTGACTGAAAATGAAATTGTCAATGAAGGTCTTTAGTGACCCTTGACGGTAACATTTCCCCCTCCTTCTCTCTCCCACTTTACCTCTTCTGGACAGTACTTCTCCACTGTCTCCAGTGCACCCAGCGCCTCATTCCAGCCGCCCACCGCGTAAATGCAGTTATTGAGGCAGGCGACGCCCACGTAGGCTCGCCGTGTGACCATGACGGGCAGGGCGCTCCACCGGCGGGAGATAGGGTCGTACACTTCGGCTGAGCGCAGCTCCATTCCTTCGTCACTGATTCCTCCAATCACGTAAATAAACCCTGGGAAGAGACAACAGCTTTTAGTTCAGAGCTGCTTCACTGAGTGTCCAAGTGTTGATGTCATCAGAGAAGTAAAGAAATAAACTGAAGTAAACCCAAGCGAAAAGGGGGGTTCAGTAGCATTTGCACTTCTGTGTGAAACTGATAACAGCTCTTATCTACACTTACAAGTTGCACTGGATTATACATATTTAAAAAAAGGGGAGGAACGCACCTTGTAGCTCACAGCAGCCAAAGTAGTAACGAGGAACTGCCATGCTGCCGATGACCTCCCACTTGTTCTCCTCTGGGTCATATCGTTCCATGGTCTTCCCAATCTCAGAGCCAATCCAACCACCTAAAGAAGCACAGTACAATCATCAGGTCATGTTTTTTGTCTGAAGTTCCCAAAGATGCTGGTTATGAATTATTGATTAAATTACTGAGTTCTGTATTATAATTTCACAGAATCATTTTGTGGAACTTGCTTTTTGTTCTCCTACGTTTCATGTAGTTTTGTTTCCTTTTTCACAGTCTACAAGCATTACATGTCTACTTCTGTTTACATTTTTGGTTATTTTAACAATTCATTTCAAGCAAGGTGTTTCACTTTTCATTGTTAGTTTAGTTTCATATTCAGTTCAGTGTTTTTAAACATCTTAGTTTTCTATACAGTTGTGCTTAAATCAGTAATTAAAACCTCTTCCAGTGTTTTCTTTCATCATTTTTTTTATCATGTTTTTAATAACATTGCTTGTATGTTCTGTCACTGTGCTTAAAGGGCTACTCCAGCAACTTCCATAAAGTTGGGGGACTTGCAAGAGACAGGTAGATAAGAAAAAGAATGGTCAAAATTATAACAGAGGTCAAAATATTCTGACTTTTAGTCCCTAGTAGGGGTCAAACTCCAAAACACTGGATCCTATATTTCCCATAATGCAACTCAATAGCATCTTTCATTAAACCTTCCCTAACTGGTTTATGCCCATGTCTTTCATGTCCCTAGTTTGCAATTCAAGAAACAACACTTATTTAAAAAAAAAAGCAATTGGTATTAATGTGGTGTTTACCAAGTGCATACAGAGCTCCGTGGCAGGGGCAGACGCCAACTCCACAGCGCGGAAAATTCAGCGACGCCACAGCGGCCCACTGCTTTGTCACTGGATCGTATCTCTCTGTGCAGTCAAAAATCATTGAGTCTTTCTCCCCTGGTGAAAAAAAAAAAAAGAATTCCTTGTCAGACTGAAGATTGTTTTATTTTTGGGCTTGAACACAAACACAAGACGGCCTCAGCTCTCTCACCTCCCACCACATAGATCATGCCCTCCAGTACTGACACCCCCAACCCGCTGCGGGCCTGGTGCAGGGACGACACGGTGGTCCAGTACTGGTTAAAGGTGTCGAAGCGCTCCACACAGCTCAGCGCCCGGCTGTCACTCCAGCGGCCGCCCTGCAGCCGAGTGTAGCCTCCTGCCACAAGAAAACAAGTAAAGGTCCAAGATTGAATGGCATTTCTGGCATTTCTTATTTATAACTTCTCAGGTAAGAAAGTGATTTGAAACAGAACCTATGGCATAGAGGTATTTCCTTGCTTTTCTTCTGGGTCTCATCTTGGCTGGTTGTAGCTGACTGTACATCTTATTTTCTTTGGGGGACTTGGTGACTTCAGTGTATTCCCTCAGCAGAGTCTGCAGTGCCACCCGCAGGCTGAAGTCTGTAATACCTTTATTGAGCACAAAATGTTAAAAACAAAATTCAAGATGTTGTTTACAATGTGTCATCTAATCAATTTTACAGCAATATAGTGAATGTAAATCATTAAGTATGTAAAATATAAAAGGGAAGTGCAACATGTTGTGTTTTCCTTACCCTCTATGTACTTGAACAGTCTCTGTGGGGAAAGCAGAGGGAAGCGGACTGGTTCCAACACCTCCACTACATGTTTTTTTCTCTTTGCCACATCTTGGAGAACCCAGTCCATGGCTGCAGTGAATACCTGGTACTCATCCTCAATTCTTAGCTCTTCACTTCTTAGCAGCCTCACCAGCTGATCCTTCAACAGGCCCCTGAACTCATCTGTGACACACACCTAAAGGGAGGCAGTTGAGGGAGGCAATCTGTAAGCATCAAACTTGAAAATTACAGTGTCAGTTGATGCACTTTCAGCAAGATAAAGCATTCTGATGAAATGCTGATGGTGTTTGACTGTGTCTGTTTTGAATAAGGACAGAATAAGAACATATTTCATGTATATCTAGCTTTAATTTACCAGGGAAACACAGAACAGAGTTTGATGGCAACACCAAAGTGGCAGAGAGATAAAATTATATACAGTGACTCTTGTTGCATACCTCCAGAAAGTGAACATGGATGTAGTTCTCTGTAAACTCCAGCATGTCCATGCAGGCAATCTGCTCCAGGAACTGAAAGATGCCCACACAGTTGGATGGGTCCATGTGGCCCTTGAGAAACTCTCCACAGATAGACACCACCTCATTCAGCTGCAGCATGTCTGCTGCCACCATCAGCTCCTGGACATTATCCACTGTCACACTGATCACACCTGATAGGAAAGGGTACATACTTCCATTCAGAAAATGGTACAAAATTATATTCATGGAACACCTGATGATGGGAATATCAGGATCGATGCAGACCTGTGTATATGAAGTCCAGCAAAACCTCAAAGACTTCAGTTTCCACTCCAAGGATCTGCACTTCCTCTTTATCCGCCTCCCTCATACCCCCCGAGAACAGAGCGGAGAAGTACGGGCTGCTAGCAGCAAGCACCAGTCGGTGGACCCTGAAGACCCGGCCACCAACCTTCAGCCCCACGTCACAGAAATCGGTGCGGAGCCGCATCTTGTTCATCTGGGCCAGGATGAGTCTGGCGTAGCGGTCTGAGGCCAGCAGAGCCTGCTCGGACGCCTGGGTTGCCATGGCAGCTGCAGCATCACCACCACAACAATTGGTTGTTAACACAGAGGTGGAGGACATGGCAGCTGGGGCAGGTCCGTGTTAACATGGAGGCCAGTGTTCCCAAACCCTCCTCTCTAGTGAGTCTGAGCATAAAACGGGCCTGAAAGACACGAGCTGATTGCATCAACACCAAAACACACAGAGTCACTGACACATTTGACTGTTGTGTAACAACACAAAACTGTGGCAATATAATAGCGATAAACGTATAAAAACGGACTTTCTTGACTGTCTCGTGGTAAAGCACACTGGTGCAGTCATAGGTAAGTTACTGTCCGTCACTCTGTTGTTATATTGGCTATATAAACGCCGCCGCCGTTAGCCAGACATGCTAGCAAACAGACAGCTCGCCAGGGTGGATTCAACCATCACGTTCATCAGTAAAATGTTCAACTGAAATCAGACAGCTTTACTGCTCGACCAATTCCTGCTCAGAGAGCCAACTCACAGAGAACTACGGACTTGCATGGAAAAGAAATGTCAAAATGCAGCTTGTTTTTAGCCGCGACTTACCCATAAGTTTATAGATGAGGATGCAGGCAACTTCCGTCGCCCTGCAGACTGTCAATCATTTTTTCTGGATCGACTGCGCCGGTCTGGCAGTTGAATCTCCAGTCATAAATAATCAATCCCCGAGAATGTTGCATTTTCTGTGGGTTTGTGTTGTCAGTGGGCCTCGTTGTCTCTCTTGGGAAAGAACTTTAAATTACACGAAGGTATGCCCTATGCGTTTTGTTTTAATTATTTTTATATAAGTTTGTCTTGTTTTTGGTCAGTTTACCCAAGAATTCGAGCCAGGCTTGCTATAACACACAACGCCAGATGGCAGTGTTGCCTTTGAACAAGCAGCCAAACAAATGGAAGTCCTTGACAACAAGCCACAGAAACCTACCATGTAAATTATCATAGTATTCTTAGCATGTCAGCCCCCAGCAGAATGGTAATTTTAGATTTAGCCATCCTCCACTGTGTTGGCTGTAACCTCTTCCACTGGAGACTTTACCAAGCCTACAACCTAGCCTACTCTTAGACAGTGGCAATGGGTAGTCCAGTTTGTTTTAATCAGTAGCTTGACATCAAATTAGTTTAAATATTATACTGGAAACCTGTTATTACATACAGAACTCTTGCACTGCTTGGGCCCATTAGACTTGTCTGGTCCACTGAACTGAGGTGAAAAACGCCTGTGACAGTTACAGGAAAAAGTCATGTAACTGTGACTTGACTTGTATTTCCTGCTATTTCAATGTGTCACCCATAGAACATCCAGTGGTGTGCTAGAGAATATGTGGTGGCACCAGCGTTGGCCAATTAAAACTCGAAGGTAGATATGTACCAACCTGGCCACCCTTTGTACTCGACAATTGGTTGGGTTTCCTTTTTGTTGCCCTGTATTGATAAATTTCCAGTGTGCCCTGTTTCCCTAAAGGTCATCCACCATGGCCATTATCTCAGCCGAACAATTATCTTATTGGATACAGCGTAAATGGTCTCTTAGTAAGCCAATATAAGGCAAAGCTCACCTTCTGAACTGAGTGAGCCTTGAAAAAAACAAACACATGAAAAGCATCATTGGTTAGCCAAACCATCAGTGATGACAGTCTAACTTTGAGCTGCCACATTCAACTCTCCTATTTTTCACAATCGACTTGCAGCATCTTTTCATGAGTAAACTTGAACCTGCTCAACAACGTTTTAACCTGTAATGTGATATCTTCCCATTTAAAAGCTGCTCAAACAGTCTCAACTTGGCCACATGTTTATCAGAGAACCAAAACATATGGGAATCTGGAAGGTGAATGTATTCTCCATCCTCAAATAAGATTCATTTTTTTCTCAATAGTGGCATGATTACTGTCACTTTCCACACAAGCTAGAGTTATTTTTGATTCAAGAGCCTCATTGGTGTTTCATTGAAGTGTGACAACAGCCTCATTTCAGTCAATGGATGATACATGCTGGTGAGTCTGGGACAAACATGTTCTCTCTCCAACATGATAATATGTACTAAAGGCAGAAAACAGGCCTCTGCTAAATCCTTTAAATTAACCTTAATGACAGAAATTTCACGTGTTTAGGCGTTACATGTTTCATTTGTAATCTGAAAGTGTTTCTTTTTCTTTGCCTTTTGTTCTTTATGTTGCTACCTGGGCAGATGCCTCTTGTAAAACAGGTTTTAATAAGTAGGCCTAGGTGAGGTGCTAAAATAAATTTGGATCTAGTGACACAGACTTCTTTTGGCAAAAATGGCTCTGTTACAGTTGGATTATGCTTTTCTTTTTGGTTAGGCATGGCTGTAGTCTCTCACTTTTTTCTCCTATAGGCAATGTTTTTGCTTGTCATGAACATGACAATTATTTTCACTGATCATCCTGTCTCTCCACTGTGGGTGGAGTGTTCGCCTTGCTTGCAGAATCTCCCATGTAGCAGCGGGAGAAAAAGTAAATAGTGTGAGGGTCATTCTATGGAAAATGGTCACCATAATTACCATTCTGTTTTAAGTGTAGGGTATGTCTGACTTTTTCATCAGGGCTCTGTCTTCTGGCTAGACGTTGCTTTCACCAGGAAAGAAAAACATCATGAGACGAAACTGACAGTTTAAGGGTTCTTATGGGAGTAGGTAGAGTTCACAGTTTACTGAGTACTTACATTGGCTTTAAATCATACCAGATAACGCAAAACAAGTAATTACAGCACTCTGTGGTAGGAGTTTTATTATTATTTCCATAATATTGCCCTTAACGTATACTGTAAGAATCCCTGTTGCATGATGAGGGCATTTTATTTTGTGTTCATAAAACAATGTCCTTCTTATTACAACATTGTAGTTGCAAATGTTATCTCATCTACACGTTTGTTCTGATATTGCCAGACAAGACTCCTGTCCTCACCTGACAGGACTTGTGAACTGCTAAACCCTTCTTGATCTTGGCTGAGTTCACCACCTACAGTGAGACAGTATTGTGCTTTCAGACCAAGCTGGATTCTGATTTGAACTCTGAAGCTTCTCTGCCATCTGCACTGGAGCTGGTGTCTGTCAGTCCTGTGCCACATTGGCTTGCTGGCCATGTGCCCGCTGGTTCTTTTTTAATCTATTTGAGAGGTGAACTCCCGCAATGAGATTGTCCTGAGAGCTTGAGGGACGATCAGGTCCTTCATTTTATTTATTGAGAAATGGAAGTACAATGTAATATGTGTGTGACATGTTGAATTGGGAGGAAATGAAGCAAACTGTTGGGCATTTATCCAAAAGGAGAGTTATTATTTTAGAGTTGAGTCAGTGTCCCGCTCTACCTGTTTCAAAGAGGTGCATGGGATCATCTTCCATACCCTGCCTATGCTGGAATCTGCAAATCTGATTTGGTTGTGGATCTGGATTGATATTTCTCCTGAATGGTTTGTCCCCTTTTAAGAGCTGGCTCAGTGTCACCTCTCATCTCAGTATGATCTGAGCTGAGATAGCCAATAAATGATCATTTTAGGTTTGGAAATATCCAATGAACTAGTATGAAGTGATGCCACGCTATTACAATTCTACATCTTATCATTAACGTTTGTTTAGTAAAATTGTTTCATGCAATTCCACTTTTACTGTATTTTAGTCAACTTAAGATACAAGTTTAAGGCGCAATTCATATAGTGATTGCACCTTATTCTAAACTGATTCTATTCAGGATTAATGTTCTAATGTAATTTTCTTTTTTGATTCTTATTTAGAACACAGATCAGTAAAGCAAGAGACCTCAGGCATGATTAAATTGAGCCACCAGGAGGACATATGGCTTAAAAATCCCTATGTGCTTTATCCTAAATAGCATTCAAGGTCTTGTTTAGCCACTACTGTACATTGGGGCTTACTGTAAGTAATCAGACATGTTATTTGGGCTAACATGTAAAAGGATAGTCAAAGATATTAAAGGAAAAAAAGTGCCTGAAGAGAAAAAAAAAGATTATGTACAAACTTTCACATGATTTTCATTCTAAAACTTGTTTGATGTGCATCATTTACCATCATTCCTCCAGGCTTGAAAACAATTTTCCAGCTTAATTTTCTAGCTTTTCCATGACCTCAACAACTCAGTGGGTGATCAAACCTTTTAAATAAATATCTACATCCATCCATACATGCATATACAGATTCATACGAAACACCCGGACACATTGTGTAGCTTTTATTTGTGGTGGTATTAGAGAGGCTTCAAAGAAATTGTGGAGCTGCTGTGTTTAATGGTTCAGTCCGTAGCCTACATGCTGCTTGGCAGGCAACAGTATCTCTTGCCCTCAGCCTATAAGCCAGCTATAATGTGAGCTAGTAAAAAAGAGAGGGAAAAAAATTCCTCTCTTATCGATTCTGCCTCCAACATAGCAACTGGTCGCTGATTGGCCGAGGCCCGGCACGTTCTCGGCCTTCCATTGGCTGGTTGGGTAGCGTGAAAACGGTGGAATCGGACGGAGACAGAGGGGAGGAGAGACGCGATTGGCTGCGGCCAAACTGAAAGCGAAAACCTCTTTTCCTGAAAGCCTGCGAGACAGTTGATGGTGTGTGTATTTTAGGCGTGACTCCAAAGGTAATTCGTCCTGCTGCACCCCCGCCTCCCCCAGCCAGGACTTATTTAAATTGAGAACTATAAAGCAAAATGACCAAGAATTTAAACGAGCCAGTTCTACGACTGAGGTGTGCCGACAAGGAAAGAGAAAGGGAGGAAAGTAGAGACAGACTGTGTATGCATGAGTAAGAAAAAGACGTGGGGGCTGCGTTTTTTTTTTTTTTACTTAGATTAAACTCAGGGAGCTAAGGAAAATAGGACTGAGCAGTATAAGCTAAACTGCTGTCAAAGCAAATAGCTTTGGGGTAAAGCCAGGTGGGAGTGTGTTTCAGGTTAAAGGAAATGTAGCAAAGGCCCAACTTGACCTTTCCAGCCTTCGTTTTTATGCCATCCTGTACAGGAGTGAGAGAAATGCAACTTTTGAGCACTCTTTCCTGTCCCTCCTCTTTTCCATGTCTGTCTAAGTTACCCCACACACTTTCTCTACCCACTCTCTGTCTTTTGGACAGTCACGCAGCCTGAGTGTGACTCAACGCTGGTACAGTCTGTCCTATCTATCTATCTCTCCTGCATCTGGTCCATCCTAGCAGAACATGCTGCCTGTCCACCAGCTCTCTATGCTGACACAGGTAAGAGGGAGTAATCCGTGGCCTGGAACTGAGGCTCTCCCCCAGTACATCCCCGCCCTCTGCACCTCATTAATCCCTACCTAACACAGACTTTATGTGATGGTTGAAATAGGCCACCTGTTGCTCTGGTCAACCAGGGTCAGCATCATCATCATCATCATTATCAGTGGCCACTATATCCTAAGGTTTACACAAGTGTCTTTGTAGATAGTGCTAAAGTTAAGTTTGGAAGATTTGGAACACATTCATTTTGTGTAATTATCACATAACAATGGTGTTGACTGTGATAAAGTTCTGGAGACAAAATTCAAGCTGCTCTCGAGCTGGCTGGTACCAAATGTTTACAGTGGAGCTGCATTCCTTTCACAGGAGCTTCAAATAAAGTTGTTTCAAAATGCGGCATGTGAGTTTGATTGTTTTCTAGTGACTCAACAGCGGCCAGACTGAGTAGGGAAAGGGCCTGCACATATCCTGCTATTGTCTTTACCGCTTCCTTTCTCTTCCATCTGTCCACAGTGTGTCCTCCAGTGCCCTCGCTACCTCCTATCTCTGCTGACTCAAGGATAAGCTCATCAGACGACAATGGCTCCACTAGAGACAGATAACACAAAACTGTGGAGGTAAATTTTCGATAACTAGTTATCTCATTTTTCCACCCATGTCATCCAAATTGTAACGTTACTTGTAAATATGGGGAAAAAAAGCTCTTAAAATCTTTTTTACATAGTTAACTTAAATGATAATTAACTGACACTGTGCATTGCTTGCGCAGTATGAGCAACAGACTGTGAAAAAAAAGCAATGGATTACGTAAATTGACAAAACCCTGATCAGTTTATTGTCTTTCAGCAAGAAAAAGGTCAGGATCTCACATTGCTTAGCTTCACCAGAGGAGTTTCCTCAATCCCCCAGTGGAGTTATATTTTTATAAGAGGCTTAATCATCCTCCTTCCATAAACCAACCTCAGAAATACATTTTACAGTTTCTCTGTACAGAGTATCTATTGTCCTCAAACTTGAAAAATGTGCCAAGTTCAACATGGATTCCTTTCCTCTTAAGCTATGTAGGCGGCATGTCATGAAAAACATTCATAGCTCGAGCAATGCCACAGTTCAAGTAATGGAGGCAGGATACTTCCGGACCTCTGGCAGTTCACACAAACATCGGAGGCCACATCATACCGACACCACCAAAGAGAGTGCATTTTTGTGGCAAATGTCAACCTCTCATAACAGCATTACCTTCACCACCATCATCATCGTCATACATTGCAACAATAGAAATACTGTTGGATTGCACTTTCTTCAAGCTTTCATCTTGTGGCATGTTTATAGAAAAAATATATATAGAATACAAAAAGCTTATACTTCTTTGAGTAACAGAATATAACATACAGTACTTCAGATTATGTTTTGATCAGCACATCAGCAGGTGTACATAAATTGCCCTCCCCTTGCCCAAATGCAATTACCGGACTTAACAGGGATGTAGTTTTGCTCACTATTAAGTGCTTTGGTCAATGGGTTTAACATTGAGTATGCTCGTACAATGGTATTCTACAGGATGTTAATGCTACATAATTATCCACTGTATATGAATGTCTATTAAGAAAGGGGCATATTGTCAAGATGCACCACGACTTTTCACATATTCACACGTGGCATTTACCCAAAAATGGTTTGGTCCACCAAACCGATATGACGGAAACAGCCTGTTTACAGCACCATTTTTCCCCTCATAAATGCACTACGTAGTAGTAACCTACGGAGTTATATTTGTGCCTCATTCCTGAGCATGCAATGAGACATTTTGAGCACAGAAAAATATTTTTTGCAAGCACATAAATTATAATTTGTAGAGATTATTATCCCACAAAGAATAATTTAATTTGAACAAACAAAAAAATCGATGTCCCTGCGCTGTCTGCTTGCAAACCCTTGGACACTAGCTCAGTATTTCTCTTGTTCTCAACATCTCTGCTCTGCGCTCTCAGGTTTGCCTGTGCGCTAGGTCAACTTGACAGAGTGTTACAGAGTGCCACAGTGCCAGCTAATCAGAAAAAGTGGAGTAGGTTGATTCTGATTGGCTGTTTTGTCTCCAATCTGATCGCTATAGTAGGCCTATTATCTGTTACTAGGGGAGTAGGGAAGCACTAGAGGAATGGTAAGCAGTTCCACAGCCTCACTTAAGTAGTTTATACGGTTTTGGTTACATACCTAGTTTTATGCATCTTTATTAAATTACATTTGTAAGTTAGTCTATACTTTATTAACTTGCAGCCTAGCTATTTTGGTAGGTTGCTAGCTAACATACTGTATTTGCAATAGCTAACTAAGCTAGGCTTCCTTGATGATTGCCAGATAACAGCCAAGGTATTATAATGTTAAAAAACTACATAATTAATGTAGTTCCTTGAAAAAAGTAGAACTTAAACTGTGCCTATAACTGAGTCTAATATTCATATAGCGACCTGACTTAATTGACTAATTACTATAAACCACCTTATAAGCATTCTTATAAAGCACCCTCTGTCCAATAAAATAAGTTAGATTTAAATGTATTTACACATTTTACACATTGAGCAAAACAGAGCAAAAGATGTTATCACTGCTCGCTTATGTGGATATTAGCAAACAGGTAAATATATTTATTGAGGACAAAATTGATTTTTTTATCACTCAAAACTTTCTTTGCATGATAAATCATTTCTCTACTAAACATAATGTATGTGTTATTATTATTATTATTTTTTTTTGTGCTCAGAATGCGCCATCACACGCTCAGGAATGAGGAACAAATATAACTCCATAGTAACCAAATTGATTTCTAACCTATTGGTCAAATTCTCAGAACTGAATAAATTTACTAACTAGGAAAATGGACATCTCTAGCAACATCAACTCTGGTTGTAAAAGTCAAACAAAGGTGCAGCACCTGATGTCAGTGAGCAATTTTCTGGATGTCAACCTCCCTCCCGAAAAGGTGTCCATTAAACAAATGGCAATAAATGAAGTACAAAAAATAAAAGTAAAAGCTTAAACAGTCTCTTTGAAAACAAAACAAAAAAAACTTAAGTTCAAGCTGACATTCAAGTTCCGGTCCCACTTCAATCTGTGAAATCCCATTCACAAAAACCGATGGAATCACTGTAGTGCAAAACTTTACACAATGCACCTCGATGCAGTCATTCTTGCAGGATACAGTAAACACGTCCTTTTGTCTCTTTCCGTTGGATTACATTTCTGGAGCGGCAGGCGGGAGCCCCGCTGTGTGTTTTGGAGTCTGTAAGAGTTTGTGTTCCTCTGCATGTTGAGAAGGCGTGGCTGCAGCTTTGGCATGTACTGGATGTGACAGCCGAACATCCAGGGCGTCATTGTGTTGCGCTAAGGAGTGCAGGCGATAGTGCAGGACAAGGTCTTTCAGTGAGCAGTGGACGTCATAGGGCTCAGCAAAGCCGTATCCGTGTGGTGTGCTGTAGACCATACAATGCTTCACTTCTTCATTCACACTGTAATAAATGAAGGAAAAAAAATCACATCAATGAGAGTCACACAATTACACCATGCGTAATATTCATCTAAAAATGGATCCATTTTCCAGATGCTACTTTCCAAAATGTTATACTCACACAACAGAGCAGGCGTAGCACCCCTGTTTGCTGCTCTCGCGGATCAGGAACGTTCCAGGGGCTTTACCTTGAAGCATCTCCTCGGCCTGCGTCCGGCTCAGCTCACCAACAAACCAACTCGTCTCATCCTGATGTGGCAAATTCTTCTCGTCTCCCTTCAACACATACGTGCTGGAAAAACAAGAGAAGTACTGTAACAGCCCTGTAACAATTCTGTATTTCATTTATAAGTTAGATTCTTAAATATTGTTCCCAGAAAGAACGTGTTGTAACGTACTCATCAAGGCTGTCACTCTGCGTCCCCAGCCAGTCATTAATGCGTTTCTGCCGTACGCCTTTGTGATTGAGCCAGCTGCAAGGAGAGGTGTAAGGAAAGGTTTAATTTTAACATTAAATAATTCTACTTCACAGAGCAGCCACAGAAATCCAAAAAGGAAAGAACCCTTTTTGGGTTTGCAGTGATTTACCACAGATACAATATTCTGACACAACTTACTTGAGGTACTGGTCTCTGATGTTGCGTAGCTGGATGAGGTCAGGCCGCAAGCTGTTCATCTTTCTGTCCGTCTCTCTGTAGTCCTCCACCTGCGTTCTCAAGTCTTCCTCCAGGTGGATTTTGCTGTCGTAGATCTCGCCAAGACGACACTTCAGCTTCTCATAATTTATCAGAAAGCTAACGGGGGGAAGTAAAGATCACAGGTCTGAATAGAGTTCAATAAACATGGGCTACATGCACCCAAATTAAACTACATTTGGAGACATTTTTGGACCATGATGTAATGAAGTACCTCTCCAGATCTTTGTCAGCTCCCTCGGACTGATCGTTCCTCTCAAACTCCTCTCCGTAACGCTCCTGTTCACGACACTGCTCCTCGAAGATCAGCATCGTCTCATTAAAGGCCTCAATAGCTGTTCGCTTCATCTGGATCTCCTGCATCACATAAAGAATACATCCAATAAGAAAAGAGTCAGGAGACTGATGAATGTAAAGTCTACTGTTTGGAAAAGTGACGTTTTGGTCTTAGCACAGACATTTGAGACCATCAGAGTTCATTTAAAACATTTGTTTTTACCTGTGAGGTCTTTGTGAAAGCTTCATATAGACGATCAAACTCCTTTGTCTTCTCTTGATACTGACTGTGAACCTCCTTGAGCTTTCTTCCAGCGACATCGACACTGTCCTCTTTGACCTGAAGTCAAAAATTACACTTAAACAAAAATCTCTATTGTATTATATTTTTGCAATGTCAAACTGACATTTTTATTCAAAAACATAAAATAATGGTGTTCACTAACCTGCTGGAAGCGGGACACAGGATGGGTGAGCATTAGGTCCAGAGTGGCGTTGTATTCCACCAACGGATGGTGCTGATAGTGCCAAATGAGCTCCACTACTGAAGTGAATGTGAGGGGGTCCGAGAAGCCGTACTTCCCATCACCGTGGTAAATCTTTATCAGCTTGTTGTGCCCGTCTTTCCTGAGAAAGAAATTAGATTATTAATGTAAAATTAAATGGAAACCCTGTGAATGGGAACGATTATATTGTCTTTTTCTTCTGTTTACCTTAACGTCAGCGTAAAGTCTCCTTGCAGCTTTGTGGATGCGTCTCGCACCAGAAAGGAGCCATCAGGTGTGTCTCGGAGCTTCTCGTTTACCTCATCCCTGAGGGGGAATCAGTTAACGGTTAACGGATCTAACATACCATTGCTTTAAACAATCAAACAACACATACTCAGCAGACCTTAGTGTTTGTAAGAATGATAGCATGTTTGATACAGGACTGTTAAAGTCAAGATGCTTTACCTGGCTATGTCTCCCCAATACCATTCAGCATCCTGTAGCGAACACGAAGGTGGCGAAAGGCAGTTGTTGTTCATGGTGGAGGACACAGGCTTTGTTGACCTGGGAGGGAGAGCTGCAATCAGAAGAGATAGAGAGATAAGAAAATGAAATGCAAAGGATCAGGATGACGGTTTCTTAGAAAGAGATCTATCAGAAATTGGAAAGCATCGATCTGTTGTGAGATCAAGTGAAGTACTGTAAACATGACTCCTTCTATGGCCCTGTTTACACCTGGCATTATCATGCGTCTTGGGTGATCCAATCACAAGTGGACAGCTCTAAGTACATCAGTGCACACCTGGCATTAGTAACCACTTGTGATTGGATCTCACTTCTTGTCTATATACGCAAATAAACATGTACATCATCTGAGCGATCGGATCTCAGTGGGTCTCGGGTGTATTCACACCTGTACTTAGAGCTGTCCACTTGTGATTGGATCACCCAAGACGCATGCTAATGCCAGGTGTAAACAGGGCCAATATTGAGACTTTTGCAATCAAGGATGTGTGTGTGTGTGTGTGTGTGTGTGTGTGAAGGAAATACAGTGTTCTCTATGTATATCATCCCCACCCCACCCCCACCCCCACCAACACACACACACTCTGTCACACCCTTGCTTGATGGAGCCTGTCAAGATCTGGGGACAAGCCCAGGCATGTTTCCAAGAGATATCACTTGCCAAATCATTACCAACATCTTAAGTGTGGTCAGCACTAAAAAAGGAAATGTGGCAGTTAGTCCTCATTTCTGAGCACTATCAGTCAACAACTGTGAAACGTGTTTTCTTTTATTATTCCAGAAATTATCATAATTAAGCTTCCCATTGCCTGCAACTCTTGCAAAGTAGATTAAAGTCCAACCTCCAAAGTTTGCAGTTGCCTTTGGCACTGTCCTAAATTGCATGGAAGGCATTAAATAAACCATAAGTCATATTTTGAGCCTCTTGGACCACCCCTCCCATTTTATAATGATTGCACGCTTACAGATCCTCTTAAGTTTTCCGTCAACCTTAAAGGAATAAAATCCGTGAGTCTGGCCGAAAGATTAAGCGTTTTCCTAAAAATGAAAAAGGAGGGCAAACCGCATCAAGAGGAGGTGAAGGGCGATATATTTCACTGCAGGACAAAAGTGCCTTTCATGAGGCAGTTGGGGAGAACACAAGAGCACCCTCAGAGAGGAGAAAATGTGGGTTTCTCCCACCATCCGCTCTCCTCTTTTTCTGACCTTAAAATAAACAAAAGGCAGGTGCAGCAGCACCGTGGCAGGCACAAAACGAAAAGCTGCGGCTCCTGAACTCAGCAAAATTAAATCCGCACACCTTCCCCTTGCTGTCTCCTGCCAAGAAACTCTTACTGGCTTCCAAAACCCACATGCGCATACCAGTACAGACAAGAGCCACGTAATTTAAGTATGGAATAAAAAGAAATATCAATTCAGTCACGCTGTAGCCTGGTTCTGCACGGTTTCCAATCCAACACATATAAGGCGAGTTAAGTCTTAATAACCAAACACAAGAATTGTCACTAAAACATTCCTACAACACATACCTTATAGGAACAATACAGGGCTGCCTATCCTTGTTCTTATGTTGTGTCATTTTAAGTTAACACTTAATCAGTTGTTATGAATAATGATCTTAATATAATTAATGCATGGGGGCTAATATTATGGTGCCATTTTAATTAGCTAAAGTCAAATGAATTTAGCTCGGTAATTAGACACAGGACTGAAATACAAGTGGTATACACTGTTAAGACAATGTAACAGCGCGGAGGTCAAATGACAAATGTAAATAAAAAATGAACTGTTGGTGAGTTGCCGGAGTTTAGTCATGAGATGAGCTGTCTAGTCTGCTTGCCTCTAGCCTACTTTCAGAGCTAGCACACAAATTAACCACGGCTGGCTGCAGAGGAGAACAAAGCGGTCGTTTCATGCGGCGCTCATTAACGCACCCTCAACTATATTCCCTTCCAAACGCACTCTTTACACTGACACACACCTTTAGTAAAGCGTTTGGTTTGCAAAACCGCCATGCATTTCTGTCCAAGTTTGTCATATGTGCTGGGACAAAAGAAAAGAGGCAAGCCACTGCGCCTGGTCCACCGAAAGGTATTACGTAATTGGCAAGTGAATTGCGCTATGCATGCCTGGGCAATGCCACTGGGGGAGCGCAGCACCGAGGACCTGGCCATTATAACGCTTTACTAACACCTGCACAGCATTTGTCAGATGTCAGCTTTATTACAGATATTACACAAGAGGATGCCAGCAAAATAAGACAGCAGAAAACAGAATAAAACGTTTTCCGACCCCCCGCGGATCAGACAATGGCTGCCTTTAACCCTAACTTACCTGGTGGTGCTTGATCCATTTCGATGTAGAATAAGCCTTCGGAAGGATAAACCATTCCTGTTCCAAAAGAGTAGTCCAGGTTGCTCTTGTTGTCTTTGCGCGTAATTGAAAAAACAAATATATATGTGCACGTTTCTTTTGCCGCAAATGAACCTAATTTAGGCTAGTCGCAGATGTGGACAAAAGGAAATGTCCTTCGATTCCGAGTCTATAAAACATCCCAAAGTCCAAATGTATTGTCTCAACATAGCCTGTCTAACTGGGGACTTTCTCAGAGAGACAGATTGTCAGTTCATGCCTTCTCGCTGTGCGGCGAAGCTCGACTTTACTTCATCTCGGAAGTGGAGAGACTTTAAAGGACTGTTCGCGACATCAACTTGGCACGGCCCAACCTGCTGCTACAGCTAGGGGATTTCCTTTTACGTGCAGGATTCATTGTCACGTAAAACACACCCAGTCAAATGTATATTACATAGTTAAATAAAAACAAGCACCTTTAAGTATAACCTACAAAAGAACGTTTTATTTGCTGAATTCATCCTCTTGCAGATACTCAGTTCGTGCCACATTTGTAACCTCTAAATTATAATGGTACATTCCAGACCGTTTCATTCAACTCTCCTCGAGCTGCACTGTTAACAGCTGAAAAAATCCTCTCAGGGCATGAATGGAAAAGAAAAATCTATTAGCTTGAATGATTAAATAAGAACGTGATCCAACTTATACCTTCTGTGTTTTAATACTTTAAACAACTAGGAATTAAAGCATTTTATGCCACTTTAGGTTTGCCCTAATTTACTGGTGAGTGAATAGGTTGCAATAGAATGACATCATCAGAATCAGAATAAGAAATACTTGGAAATTGGTCAAATCATGCAATAGGTTTTGTGACAATTAAACTGTCTTCAGCTGTGTGGCATCCAGAGAGCATCAGGCTTACACCCTTTTGTCTGAGAGGTGACAGAGTAGCCTGCCGAGTTGGCAAGTGTGTATTATATTCCTGTTGAGCTTGTCAAACACGTTCTTGACTGCCGCCTCTTGTCATTATTATTGCTGCTCTGAGATCATCCTGTTGAAGACGCTATAGGTAATAGCAGGTGTGTTAACACCCGTACACGTCTGTGACTTGAAAATAAATGCAGGACGAAAAGACTTGATTATTTCATGATGAGACATTCTGTTGTTTCTATCTTCGTATGCCAAAAATGGCCAAAGTATCAGGATTACTATCTCCTTATGCGTTCATGTTGGATGAATACATGCATTGTTGTTCATTCATGAATCAGAATGACATTGTGCTATAAATTTAAACAACCAGGGCCTATTCCACCAGCTGATGTTAGTGGCTGTAAGGAGAGTGAAACAAGGCCTGCATGGTCAGAGGTCTGTCTCTGTTGGTGTCCAGGCGTTTATGGCTGGTCCCCTTTTGACCCAAGGACAGAGTCAGGGAGTGAAATGCCTCCAGCATTCATTTTTCCCATCAGTAAGACGATTCTTTCCTGTGTCCAGTCGGTGCCCATGAAAGATCCTAAATTAACTGCCATGATGGAGCATATTATGGCAAGAGAGCACGCTTGTATGCTGCAGTCACAGACACACATGAAAACACACTCACACGTGTGCGCGTGGGTATTTCAGATAAACACACACAGAGTTTAAAAAACAAACAAATACTTTTGTATGTTGTATGCAGATGCTGTTTAAATTGCCAAATGGCAGTTGTGGGATGTTGGCAGGTTTCTTTTAGACATTAGATCCACCATTTGACAGGTATGTAATTGTGTGGGTGTGCACACGTTGGGTGAATGTGCTCACGTGTGTCTGTGTGTATTTGTGGGTGCAATGCATGAGTATGTTTGCTCGTGTGCTTTACATGCGTTCCTACTTTAAGAAGACTGGAAGCCTGTCACGGCATGTCACTTGGTTGCTGCCCAACCCCCTTCCCCCGTCTTCCCTGCCCCAGTGTAAGAAAACCACAAAATTTGCCCCTTTAACTTCTGGGTCTGACCTCTGTGACACATTTCACTACCACCGTCCTGAGACACAACAGCAGCATCGGGGCTCCAGACATGTCAGTGGGGGACAGTGACACATAGGCATGATGAGCCCGGTCTCTGGGCTTTGTGTTTGGGACATGCTGCCTCTATGATCAGTATTAGAAAAAGCCGAAATATTTTGGGGTGTGCCCCATTTGTGTTGTGTGCGTGTAGTGACCGGTGTGAGGGAGGGCCGACTTGCAGCATAAACCTTTAGGCTTTGCACCCCAGATCCAGGCAGTCCTGATGGGATCAGTGAATGCTAATCGTAAGATTAACGGGATAGGCTGATATGGCAAGCCTGCCAGCTGCCTGCTAGCTGATGTGACTCATCTTGATATCCACTACCGCAATATGCCACTGGACTGTGGGAGTGCTGGGAAACGCTGCACGAGTTTTAAATTAATAGACAGATGTTTCTCTGTGCTAAATGTAGATAACAGTTAAACTCTAATTCTGTTAGATTTACATTTTTGACACTGATCTGACAAGCAAATTAGAATGACTACAGATGGACTGTTACAGGCTGCAAATATTAAGGAGAGTGGGTGTTTGGGACATTATAGTTTGGTCATTCCTCTGGTCAGGAAAGCAGTGTCAGGAAGAGAAATACAAATATATAAGAGCTCAGGAGAATTGCAAACAGGATTGGTTTTTGTGACCTAGAGGTTATTAGGTCAGTATGGTTCAGTGTGCTCTATGTGAACTCTGTGGTGAAATTATGGAAAGAGCTTTAATCCCCATATTTAGTGTGTTAAATGTGTACATGATAGGCCTCCTGCTGTCATTCACTTAGCCACACTAAGTCACAACAACCAGTATTTGCAGAATCAGTGGTATAATCTCCTGGCTTTTTAGAGCAATGCTTGTTTAGACTTAGTTCACTGTCTGTGTCAAGAAACATTATTCATCAACTGTTTTCATAGTGTATGCACTGCAATCTAGGACACATTTTATCAGGATTTGTTTTGCTTGTTGTCAATCAGAAAAAGACTCAAAGACACAACACGGAAAAAAACATGTCAGGGATTAGTTCAGTTCACCAATGTCGGTATCTGTGTCATGGTACTGCATTGTAGCCCTCGGTGAATTGCACATCTCTCAAATCTTCTGTACTGTAGTGTGCTGCTATTCACGGCCATTGAAGGGATGCATAATGGTCTTGGCAGGGCGTTCGACATTCACCATGGAGAGACTGTGGGGTTTCCCTGATCGGCGGCCAGAACCAGCACACAAAGCACGCAGTAGTCCTGCCAGAGGCAACTCAACTGTGGGCAGAGTGTAGGGCGGCTATGGTCTGGCCCCCAGGACCCTGCCATTGTGGAAATGTAAGTGGGGACAGTGTCTGAACGGCTTGAGTTGGAACAGAAAACTTTGGATGACCAAAACTATGAGCTTCAAATAGCTGGGCCCTGGGAAACATAGCTTGTTCTTTTAAGGAGGTCAAAGAGAAGCCAAAAAGAGGAAAAAAAACAGAAAACCAATGTTTGGTGGAGGGAATGTCAAATTGGAGGCTACTGTTACTATAGACATCAGCAAACTGACATACCGTTTTTCCAAACGCTCCGGTGTCTGTCTGCCCCTCTGTCTGTCCAGTCCAGCCCTCTCCCTCTCTTTCTCTGTCCTCTGCATTAGCACCCGGTGGTTATACCCAGCACTCATCATCTGTCACTCCATTCTGCCAGAGCCTAATCTTGCTAACAGAGGTGACAACTGAGGTGCCCGTGGCATGCCACCACATAACGTTTACCAGCTGAGTGTCTGAGTTATGCCGAGGATGATGATCCTGTGGTATCAGTGGCTTGTGTCTCTGCAGAGGCCTTCTCCACCTCTCTGCTTAAGTGGTGTGCCAAATAAAGGCCCGACCATAAAGAGTGTAAGCAGAATATATCCATGAGATGCTATCAGTTTGTCAGCCCTTGTATAATTAGGTAAAGAGGTAAAAAAGGTTATAAGGCTGCAACTATTTTCATAGTTGAATAATCTGTTGGTCATTGTTTTCAATGAATCGGTTTGTTTTGTCAGAAATCATTTTAAAAAAAAGCCCAGAGTTCAAAGTTCAAAGTGGCATCTTTACATTGCTTGTTTTCTCTGATCAACAGTTCAAAACCCAATGATATTCAAATTGTAATGATATAAAACAGATTAAAAAAAGCTGTATTTTTGCTTGATAAATTACTTAAACAATTAACAGATGATTAAAATTCAACATATCATTTCAGGACTAGTCATGAGTAAATGCTGGAAACCCCAAAAAACAAAGACTTGTATTGTTTCAGTCAGCCCACCTGCACATTAAAAATCAGCAGAACTTCTGCTATGCATCTTCAACTGTGAGTCAACTATGAGTCTTTACAGAGAGGTGTCATGTGTGTCAGTGAGCAAAGGATTCATGGCTGGGAGGTCAGCTAAGTTAAGCTAGAAGCCTCTCTCTCTCTCTCTCTCTCACACACACACACACACACACACACACACACACACACATACACAATCCCAGGCTTTCATGCAAAGCAAAACTGAGAAGCCGAGAGACCTCTTTCAAGCTCCTCGGCAGTTGCCCCCTTTATATAAAAGGACACTACTCTCCTCGGCTACAGAGCCATCACATCAGCACTATAACTCTATTAGGCACAGCTCCAGGACACACTAAGCAACCCATAGCCCACAATGGCATCATTGTCAGTGGGGATTGCAGCCATTGTCGTCCATGCTACAGGATTTATTCCCCTCCTCCCATATTGTGACCTTCACCTCTGACCCCCGGCTGCCATCTCACATGCTCTGGGACTGAGAGCTTGTGAGGCTTTATGCCTTCTACGTCTGAAAAGCTCCTTTACAATGACCCAAGCCTGCTAAGTGGTTTCTCTCCACAGCACCAGTGTTGAGATGATTCAGGTTAGTGTCAGCAAGGAGAGAGAGGGGGTGGGGGGGTGGTCGGAGTACGTAGTTGTGGTTGGACTGATTGACCCTTAGAAAAGGTCAGTTGGAAGGCATGAGAGGAGAGGAGCTGCCTAAATGGCTCTTTTCTCTCCTTTTTGTCCCCCTGGCCAGGGCAGAGACTCTGTATGGTTATTTATGAGCGTGTGGGAGAGCGAGAAGGGCTGCAGTGAAACCCACCAGCCCCTCTTTGTTGCGAGGGCTGGGCTGGGCTGAGGTGCCTGTCATTGGTTCGGTTCTGTCATATATACATGCACATGCACGCGCACACAAACGCTCACACACTATTAAGAACCCCTCCCAGAGCTGCAAGGACAGAGGAGAAGACTCTGTTGCGAGGCAGATTTGGAAAATGAGGTGTGCTTCACACAATAGCTGTCAACAGTTTGATAGATGCCTCTCAGGCATCTAAACCCCATGAAACGTCCAGAAACTGGAGGCCATTGACATTATACTGAACTAGAGCTGGCAGATATGTTGGTATAATGTCCACATTGTGACATAAGTCAAGACATCCTCTGGGATTTCTGTGTTTTTTGCTGTGTTACAGTTAAATTATATGATTATTTAATATTGTGTGATTGTTCTAATGAAGTGCTTCTATCTGACACCCACATTGCTGATGATTTTAGAAAAAAGTTTATACTGAATATTATATAAAAACATAATTGAACACATCCAAAATATTGTTATATTATCTGTGCTGAAATAGAAAGTCAAAATATGTCCTGCTCTATTCCGAGCATGCACAAGCCCAGTCAAACCACATCTTACAGTAAATACATGATGTGTGAGATTGTCATGAGTCACATATTCCTCATGAGATTGATATTCTAGAGAATAAATTAGCTGTACCTTCCCAGAATTGCATAAAGTTACTGTTCACACCACCGCAGTGCTCTGCCAGTGTAACACACACCGCTTTTCTTTTTTTTTTTTTCCTGACAAAGTTAAATTAAGCTTGAATTTCACGCTGAAGTCAAATGGTCATGATGTCATGGTTTGAGGACAGAATGACTCGGTTTGTCTGTTGACTGAGAAGGCCTATTCTTGCATGTTTGGGTGGGAGCATAGCATATAATTGCAGAGCGGGATAGCATGAGGGGATGGGGGAGGGAGAGAGTTAGCACGCAACATGAGTTTTGGCCCACAGTTACTGGTGTGGGTGCCAGACTTGTCCAGAGGGCTGCTGTGTATATCTGTGCGCGAGGCTAGTTTCTACTCTGCCTAGAGGCTTGCACTGTTCCAAGACACATCTTTCATTTGCACACGCTGAATAGCTTAGGGGAGCCCAAGGCAGTTTGGACTGGGGACGGATCTGGCTTTTTTGGACTTTTTAGGGGATGTTGGGTGGTTGCCTGGCTGTGTGTGTGTGTGTGTGTGTGTGTTTGTGCATGTAGGAGAGTCCGGATCTTTTCTGGACGTGCAAAATTCTTCTGAGTGTCCCTTTTCAGTAAGAACCATTGCATTGTTTAGTTGTCAAGTTAGTTGTTAGGGAGCAACCAAACCGCTGTACACGTGTTGCAGCCATTTGAGGATTACACTGATCCAAAAATCTGACAGTAAAAGAAGAGAATGGAAAGCTTTGTCGGCCTTTTCATATCCTCTCAGTGGGAGGTAGAAAGGCAAGACCTCCAGACCTGGGCTAGCTGTGGTAGGTGTTAATGGGGGTGGGGGGATGGGGGGGTGAGCTCTCAACTGCCAGCCAGATGGACAACCAAGCCCAGTGTATTTAGGGAGATCATATGGGATAACTTTGCAAAGACAGATTGACATTTTGCTGACAAAGCAAACCACCCCTGTCCCGCACGCAAGTAGCCCCCTTCCCTTTTTGCCCACACACACACACACACACGCGCGTGTGCGTGCACGCTCATGTACGGGTATACAAATACTTTAAGTGGTATTTGCTTGCATAGGTCTTAAGGAAGTTATTTCAGCATGTGTTAAGCACTCGGTGACGAGGCCATAACAATAAGAGGATAGCACAAAAAAATCTAGGATTACACAACTCCTGCACAAACAATGGCAGCATCGGTGACCTGTGTAAATAAGACAACTTTGACCCATGCGGGGAGCAAGTAAACTTTACCTCAGTGCTTTAAAGCCACAGGTTGGGATGTATGCCACAGAAGCCTAGGAACGTCATCATCTGATGACTCTTGATCAAATGATCAAGAGTTACTCTGCTCTGTTATACAGCCTGGATGATTTATGGCACATAAACTCCCTCCCACATGCACCACTAATTCACATTATTAATACAGCTCGTACCAACGCTGTGTGTTCTAAAATACTGATTACATTTGGTTGTCATAACATTTAACGCAAATTACTGTCATCTTTACAATTCGCACCTGCACTCTGTGGCCTTTTCACTGCACAGTCAATCTCAGAACAAGAGATTCTGCGCGAGAGACGACTGTGCTGTAAAACTGCTGACTGCACAGGCTGAAATTGTCATGGTGACCCAAGAAATTGATGCCAGAGGCTACTTTGTCTTTTTTCTTCTGCAGAATAAAAGTCAAATTTAGATTAGCATTATTGGCATGACCATAGTTAAATATAGTATTTTCAAAGCAGGTCGTACTAGTTCTAAAATGTCATTAAAATACATCTGAATGTAAGAAAAAAAAGACAAATGGTTTATACATTACTACACTACAGGTATATACACTATACACCACTATATACGACTTTATCACTACACAACATAGTATAGTATAAGGAAAGAACAACCAACCATCCCAGACAAATCATTAAAAAATGAAACAAACAGAATAATATAAATTACAAGATGAGATATAGTTTAACAATTGGATGTAATTGTAATGGTGAGAACCATAGAAGAAAACAGACAAAACAAAAAGCTATCTTTTACTGGAGTCTGGCACAATGTAATGAAGAAAGTCATTAGAGGAAGTAGGTTAAGAAAGTCCAATTTTCTCACCCTTTCCAACAGCCTACTTTGTGTTTTTATGTCCCACCACAGTGGTCTGTGGTACATATGTGGGACACCAGAGTGTTGTGGTGACATCTCTGTGTGTGTCTATGTAGACCCAGTGATGTGAACACAACATTTTCCCCCTACAGAGTGGAGGATTTGAAAAGATTCTGAACATATGGTACTCCAGCAGTGTAGTAGAGTCATAAGAGTCAGAGTAAACAAGAGTCAGATTTAGACACAGCAGCATTGCTTTTAGCTAAATGCTAATATTAGCATGCTAACATGCTCACAATCACAGTGCTAACATGCTGATGCAAAGTAGGTGTAATGTTTACCATGTTCATCATCTTAGTTCAGCGTGTTAGCATGCTAACATTTGCTAATGAGCACTAAACAAAAAGTACAGCTGAGACTGATGAGAGTGTCATTTGTTTTGCAGGTATTTTGTCATAAAAAGTATGTGACAAATGAAAGTTTTGACCTGATGATGGTGATATATGAAAAGTCATTAGAATTCATCTTGAGGGGGACATGAATGTCTGCACCAAATGTCATAGCAATCCATCCAATAGTTAGCAAGACATTTCACTAAAAGCCAAAAAATGTCAACCTCATGGTTGCACTAGAGGAAAAAAGTCAGGGGATCACCAAAGTCAGTGAGATTCATCCTCTGGGGACCACAAATGTCTGTACAAAATCTCAGGTCAAATTGAATTGTTGTTTAAATATCTCATAAACTATTATTAGCCATTAACCATTATACAACTGTTTTTACAGGCTGACATGTACTTTTTCTGACAAGTAAACAGAACTTCTTGTGTAAAACTGGTGGAATGCCCCTCAAATTAAGAAAAAGTAGGAATTTCAGAACTAGAACTCAGCATTCACGTCAGCACCCACGTTATTAGACAAGTAGGCCTTGACGTAAAAACATCTGCTAATTAATGTGCTTATTAGCTTAATTAATTACACTGTTAACATAACTGGTTAAGTAAAAGATATCATAATGAAATTTGGTGGGATATTAGGCAGCTCAAATGCGCCTTGTTCTTGTTGCCCCACTCTTCCTGTAAAGCCCCTTGGAGTCAAGACCAAGATGAGCTTAGAGAATGGATTCAATCCTGTTTGGTCATCTAACGAGGATAGAGCACGCTGCTTGAAGGTCAAAGGCCTCTTAAGCTTGTATGACCACCTTTCTTTGGCAATTACGCCTGTCAGAGAGGGTTAGCTTTTATCAACACTGGAAATGTCAGAAGGTAAACAGGTCACTATAACAGCCTGCGTCTGGGCTTTAACTGCAGAGATGTAGTAGTGTAATAGGATGTTTTGGGAGATGGAGGGACAGCCAGATAAACAAACAGACTGGCAGGCAGGCAGGGAGGCAAACACACAGTTGTGACAAAGGAATCCTCAACATCACATGGTCATGAAGACAGTTTATGTCGCATGTCTAACCCTTCTCAGTTTGATTACACTCATCATGCTCAAATTTATGTTACCCACAGAGATTCTTGCTTGTGCTATTTTGGTAAAGGCTGTTGCTTGGGCTTGTCTCGGACGATCCAGCTCTGTCTTGCACTCTCTCCATCTCTCACACTCACACACACACACACAAGTCACACACACACACCTTTCTCCCTTTCTCTGTCTTTCCCTCCCTACCGCTCTAGCCACATTGCCACACTCAGTTTTCTATGGCCTCTCATTCCTGAGTGCTCTGCGAACTAAGTAAATGAACGACACAATCCGGAAATAGTGTTCCAGCCGGAGATGGTGGGAAGGAAAATCCCTTGACTAGCGCTGGCAGGAGGGTGGGAGAGAGAGAGGGAAATAGTATTGCAGCCATTCACACTTCAGACAAAGCTTGTTCCTCTCTTAAACTCCCAAGTCTTGACTCCTTATGTAATTGTACTATTTAACTGAACTGTTTAGCAAAGAAAAACACATTTCTACGTGGTTTTCTTCAGGCTGACACTGCACATGTGCACTAACATGCGTTATGAGAGACCATGTTGGTAGCTTCACGACATGGTAGTAGAGGTTAACTTATCTTTAGCCCGAGATGTCAAAGATCAGTATTAAAAAGGGGCAGATGTCTCTGAGGAGGCTGGTGTGGAGGAGTGGAGCACAAGGCGCTGGGTAAATGTTGTCAGGATTGGCCTGGAGTTTGGCAGAGGGGGTGGGGTGGGGGGAGCGAAGTCAAGACAGGAGGTATGGCAGCAGGTTAAAAGCAGGGTCAACTCTATAACCAGGGTGTTATCTGGATACCTCTCCATAGCTGCCAATCACAATCATACCGCAGCGAGACCAGTGACCTGTCGCTAGCAGCTTTAAACAGCAACTGGATGGTGGTTCAGTCACTGTAGTCATACATGCTCAGGAAGTGTTTCAGCTCTCTTGAAAACCTTGTGCAACGGCCTCTTGGTCAGGGTGGTAAAATGTTCCTCCTGCGTTCGTCGGAGGATGTGGTTAAATCTCAGCTGAGAAGCCTGGGGCTGCGTTTGTGAAGCAACTGTGTAACATTGGTCATTTTAGATCAGTATAATTAAGCTCCAGTATGATTTTAAAAAGGCAAATGTGCTTTTGTAGAATAAGCAAATAATGTCTTGTCACGGATCTTTAATTGTGTTTAACTTGGTGCCTGCTTGGTGCCTGTTAAACGGCCAACAAATGCCTAGCTGACATTTTATAAGGGGAGGATAGCCTGCGTGAGTACATCTCACTATAACAGTCAGTAACATGAGATGGGGAACCACACAACCGCTAAATCAGTAAAATGGGAACCCAGAGTCACTGTAATTTGGGAGAGAGCTGGTTAACCACTCCTCATAATGGATGGTGTTTCTGTTTAGCCTAAGGCGTTGGAGCTGAGGTCATATGCAAACAAGGCAGATCCTAGGCCCCATGTATTTGATCAGGTTCATGCAATCATAGAGACATGAAATTTGCACATTTATCTTACACATATTAAACAAGGACCTCATAAAATCTAAAAAAAATACGATCTTAACTGGCTGCATGAGGCTCTATAATTGAGATCTATTCAAAAATGTAATATTTTACCCATTTTAAAAGCCAAAACTATTGCATCACAACCTTAATCTACTTTATGTGAAACAGACTGCCTAATTAGTTTTTTGTTAAAAAAATAATAATTTCTAATATGATGCTAACTCTGTGCCCTAAGGGTATCTTGTTTGTCAGCCAATTTGCACTAAACTAGGCACATATTTGTGGGGGAAATAACATTTCTGGCAAAAATACATCCAAATTTGCCCACAGGTGCTGCCATAAAACTCAGATATCTTTTAGTAACTGCTCCAAAGGCTTTAATGAAATTCAGGAATTTGACTTTTACACAAAATTGATAGAGGAGGGGTTGCCTATCACATAACAGTCAGTTTTTCATAATATCCATTACTTTGACGTATCTTACGTCAAATATCAACTTCAACTCAACTTTAATTTTATTCTCCCACGGGGGAAATTTGACTTGTAGCCAGGTGAAACATAGAACACACACAGACTTAATGAAACATGATAAAAAAAAAACATAAACATCAAGTTTCAGCTTAACATAAAACCTGGACTACATCCAGCCACCGTCATCCAACCTAATTTATCAGTGCTTAAATCAATTTTACCCATTTTATATGGAAGACTCACTGTCGGCTGACTCATGAGCATTTAACAATTCTGTGAAGGTCTTCATTAAATATGATGTCGTTATAACTAAAATATTCGTGCAGATTCACCTTAGATAAGGCCGTAGCTCACACAGCTTTTGTCCATTTAACAAAGTTGGTGAAAGTCAAACTTTTTCCAGCTTACATAACATTTGAAACAGTTTCCCCCTCCCCTGTGTACTACATAGCATTAATGTGTCCAACTATATCTAGCTTTATCCTACAATGACTATAAAGAGCCATGAGACCGATGCCACATAACTCCTTGACCATCTGTCTTTTTCTGAATATTAAGATGTTAATTTATAGTTCACCTGTTGCCCTTAATTGACTTAAACCCCCATCACATTCCTGCTCACATCTTTCCCTTATTGTAGTCCTAGATACACACTTTAGCGTGTACACACAAACACACACACGCACACACACACACCCATGACCACACATTATTACGCAGCTGAAACAATACTCTCCATACTCAAAGAGACTACGATAAGTCAATTAAATTACCTTAAATGAATCAGAAGCTATTTTGATACTCGAGGAATCGTTTAAGTCATATATCAAGCAATAATGACAAACACTAGCTGGTTGCAGCTTCTCAAGTGTGGGGATTTCCTGCTTTTCTCTGTTTCATATCAAGTGTAAATTGAATGTCTTTGCGTTTAGAGGTGGTGATTTAAGCTCTGCTGCCGCCTTGTGTCTTTTGTTACCAATCTTTAATATTTTGTGAATGTCCCTTTAAAGGATTACATCATCGTCTTTGCTCCCTTTTTTTTTTCCTCGCCACATTTCTCAGCATTCAGCCTTTTCTGCCCAGAGACAATTGGTTAATTCACCGGTGTATAACACTGCCACCTCCCCGATCCACAATACCATCGCTGTCGTCTGCGGAGTAGGCACACCTTTCTGTGGCATGTCCAGTTTGTCATGATATGTGACATCATCCATCACAGCCCTCTGATCAGATCACATTCACTGTATTGACTGTAGTTTTCATTATCACATGCCGTTCAGCCAAATCCTCGTTAGTGGTAAGAAAATGTAGAACAGATGCAAGTGCTTTGTGTTGATCATTAATCCACTCTGAGCTGACTGGATACTTTCAACTGTGTGTGTTGATAGTGCTGTTGTGCCATCTAGTGGCAGAAGGCAAGAAAGAAGCTCTTACTGTTATCTACAGTATATATTTGGGACTCTACTACTATACTGTGACACTCTCAGCCAAAATGCTCACATCTCTGCTCGAGTGCAGTGCAAAACGTTAGCTTGTCGTTGTCTATTGATTCCCAGTATATCCTTTGGATTATTTTTACGAAAGTCACAGGAGCAGTGTGGTGTTTCAGTAGCTCTTTGTGCTGCCGACTGGCTCAGCTGACATCCACGAGTCTGTGACTTTAAGAGACGGCCATAACACCACTGCACAGCCTCCATGAACACTTAATGTCTCTTTGTTATCTGCTCCATAAAACCAGGTGCTGGAGGGGAAGATTTTTCAGCACAAGAGGGTTTTTGTTTGGCAAGACACATTTCTTTTATAAGGAAAGACTAAGTTTATCTGTGTTCCTTTTCCTCACTTTGTCTATCTGTGCATTTGTTTAGAGGCTGTTACACATAATTACTGGAACTCAAATTACTCTCAAATTTGGCATCAGTCCATTTATCTTGATTTCTCCATGCCCAGTTCAAGCAATTGGACAACAATATTAACCTTTTTTCTTGTATAATACAGATACATGGGAGAAAATAGACTTGGATCATCTGTACTGGCTCATCACTGACTTACACTGACTTGTATTCCTCTGAATATTCAATCTGTGTCTGTCACAATATATAAGATATTATTGGAAGCTCAGAATCTGACCAGACAAAGAAAGCTTGCAGCCACCATATTGTTTAAATTATTCAGTAAGATAGCATCTATCAGTTTGAGTTTGTAAAGCTATGGCTTATTGTAATATGTGTAGCTGTGCTTCATATCAGATTAGAATGTGGAGAACTGGCCAACATGTATCCTGGCACACTGAGCACATTTTCAGTGTTGGCGAAGGAGGACAGATTTTTAGATCAACACGTGCCACCGCTCCTCAAGGATTTCTTTAGAGGCAAAAGTGAGGCGTGTTACTTCCTTTTCCAGTCTCAGAGTTTGTTTATGAACGTAACATTAATTGTTTTAGATGGCTGATCTGTAATCAGTGTTTATGTCTTGTTTTCAAAGGCATCTTCATAAGCACTTGGTAAAAAATGGAGATGGCAGAGGCAGTTTCCCCTTTGCCCACCTGAAATTATTGGAGAAGGTAAGAGAACTCTTGAACATGTCTGCTTGCATTTCTCTTTTCATCAGGGCCTCGTTACCTTCACAATGTATTCACACAGCAGCTGCTAATATGAGTGGATCCTTGCTGTTTGGGAGGCTCTCATTTCAGACTCATACACACAACGGGTTCAGGAAGGCTTTGGCTGTTTTTGCAGTAGCAGAAAAATGCTTCGCTGACAATCCTGTGGCTTTAAATCTGGCTTTCAGCACACACTTCCAAAGGTAGCAAAGCAGACACACAAAGTATGTCTTTACCATACTAAACAACGTATGAAATTCACTGATGTCTTTTACTTCTAAATGGACCAACCTGTTGAGTTCTGACTTGTCAGGCAGAATAATTAAGAACAGCCTGTTTATATATTTGTCAAACTATGGTATGGTTGACTTTGCTGGATTTGAGCACAGAGAAAAGTAATACAGTAAGTACATTAAAATATATCCTACTGGATAAACCAGGTGGTTTTAGTGACAAAGAGGAGTGACACAATTAAAATGATAACATAGTAATTGATGATTCAAACCGTAAAGTACCTTCCCATACACAGTAATTTAGAGAGAGATTCATAAAAGGTCTTTAAAAGCTAATATTGATATATAAGTTGTATCAGAGAACTTAATGTATTTATATTTCTGTCTCTCTAGAAATCATCAAAAGGTGCCTCTTGCCTTCGATACATGCGAATGGATTTCGAGTTGGTGAGTAATTAACTATCATCTGTCAAGGCTGACCAAGCAGGAGACGGAGCGGTGGCAAGGTTACATCAGATCACCATGGCCGAAGGCACCGACATGACCTACAGTGATGCTGTCACTCTGTCAGCCCCCGACAAGTCACGTTGCTGTGACACCCACAGGACAGACAACAAGGATCCCGCATGGACAACAAGGACACAAACCGTCTCTGTCGCAAACCAAAGAGGCAGTGTGTTATGTGATCTGTGATCATGCTGAAGGAAGATGTGGTGTGTGTGTGTGGATTTGTGGTTAACTTATCTTAAAGGTATGCTACACATATGACAATGTGCATACAGGGATATAGCCTGTTTTTCATGCTAGCTTCCATTACCAAACTGAATCCAGTGCTATCCTGTACTGTGGGGAACTTTGTTGATATTCTACAGGTTGCAAAATATTCTCACAAGTTATAACCAGTTGTGACAAGCAAGCAAGCTGAACCCAATGAGATATAATGATACTGATGTCTGCCAGAATTGCATTAAAGCGACAATGTAGTGTATGCACATCCTGATATTATATTAAAGGTGTCAGCAAAAAGGCAAAAACACTAGCAAAAAAAAAAGGTGCCCACACACTGAATAGATTTTTCCTGATACTGCTAGAATTTTGTTGACATTTTAATCTAAATCAAGTGAAATTAATGAATAAATCCAATATATCACATGGCAACCTACTCTCCACTTTATCAATACAATCTCTGCAAGTGTGGAGCTATAAAATTCTGTTTCTGCCGAATAAGATGATGATGATGATGAGGACAAGTGATTATTTTGGAGTGATTATATTTGAGAAAAATAGAGATCATGCAAGCTTTCAGTAACTTCCTCCAGTAGGTGGTGGTGTTGAGCCACACAGAGTGAAAGGATTTACAGTGCATAGTTATCCCCTCACTGTTTCCTGCAGTGAAGGCCATCATGTCATGCATAGTTTTTATCATCGTGCTGAATGTAATCCATATGAATATAAAACAGCTTGGTTTATATGTGGAAGAGTAGAATATAGCCTAATCAACCCGGAAGTTGTCTATAGTCACAAATTAGTGCTTAGTCAGACTTTTTTGCTTAACTTAAAAGTGGTTTTTACTGCTTTATTCTCTCAGAAAAATTTGTGATACATTCACGGTTTTAATTAACCCCCGTGTATCTGACGTGCAGCACCAAATAGTGACAGTAATTTGTCAGTATCCCTCAGCTCACAGCTCTCCGTCCATGTGTTTTGCTCTGTCCAGCTCTACCTTTGCTAATCCCTGCTGCCGTGACCTCTGACCCCTGAGTTGGCATCTTACATAAGGAGCTGGTTAAGGAAAGCAGCACACGGGAGCAGCCTTTGGTCTGTTGGCCTAGGTTAGGTAAGCTCATTAACAGTTACTCCAGGATGCCCAAGCTAACAACAGCTACAAATAAACCTTGGCAGTGGGAATAGTAAACTAAAGAAGTGATGACACTAGATAAAGGTGTTGGCTTCTATTTACGGTTTTCTAAATATCCTTAATTCCTGGGTTTGGAACATATTCAACTTGGTTGTCTCAAGGGCAGTGAAACTCACACTTGCTGTACATTAAACAAACAGCATAAAGCAGCCTACAGGGATTGTGTGTCTGCATCCGATTACACTCTCTGACATTTCACCCACCTCACTGACATACAATAGTCTTAACATGGGAGAAACAGCAGAAGGAAAACACATCATGTGTGAGGTCAAATTTGCATCAGTTTTTTTTTTGTATATTTGCTTTTTAAAATTACATGACCTCCGCAGCAGAAACCTCTCTACCCCAACACACACACACACACACACACACACCACAACACTATCCTCTAACTGCCTTCCCCCATCTGTCCTTTCCCTATCAGTGAGGGTGACTCACTCTGCTCCAATAGTCCAATACGCAGCCATTAAAGCAGCTGAATAATCATACCAGTGCTTTCATCAAAGCATCTCAGTTTTTCTACCAAACACTTATATATTAGCATTAGGAATAGTTTGTCCTTTGCCACTCTCTCTCTTTTTCTTCCAGGCTAAAATGTGAGGCACCTCCTCCCAGTGAGCATGTGTTATGATTATAGCTGACAGTGTGTACTCTGCGGTGGTAGACACGCTCTTGTCCTCCAGTGTGACACATTTTTAACAATAGAAACAGTCTTGCAACTTGCACTTGTGCGCAGTCGATATATTCCTCGTTTGTTTCCAGAGTGCTAGAGAAAGTAGTTTTGTCCAACTGCTTCTTGAAAATAAAAATCTCTCTTCAGTTTTTCCACAGAACAAACTCCATCCTCCTAAAATTGGACAAATGATCTTCTCTTGGCACGCTCTTATTCTTAGGTCTGACTGAAGCCTTTGACAGTGCAGACCACATTATTCCAATCCGTCAGCTAACACACAAGTGTCTCTCTGGTTCTTCTTTGGACTAGTTTTCCTCACATTTATCCAACACAAAACTGCACAGTTCCACTGGGAATTCTTGCTCATCCTCATCTTCCATATCCTGCAGGCTACCCGAAGGCTCGACTGTCGGTCCAATCCTTTTCTCCATTTATTTGCCCCATTTGGTCATATTATTCAAAAATACAGTCTCTTTCCATTAGTATGTTGTTGGCATTTCATTTAATCTCTCTTTAAAGCCCCTGAAAACTTGGTTTCTCTCTAACATCAGATATTCATGCCCAAATAATCAACAGTCGAAGTTAAAAAACAGCCCTAGTTATTATTTATTAAGAGTTTAACACCCAGCTAACCCGCTTCTTCAGGACGGTGTGGTTGTGGTTTGATCAGATTTGATTGACAGTGGCCTGGCAACATAAGCAAACAACCCCACAACTGTCCATCACATTTTGATTTAATTGTTTCTAAATCGTGACATCACCTTTTTTTTTCCAGCTGAGCCCCGCCCATTTCAAACCAGTGAGAAAAACACAAATACAGGAATCTCTTATGTGAAATAACCAAACTGTTCTAACTTTGGCAGAAAATAGTACGTTCATGTGGGAACTCATCCCTCGTAGTAAGAAGCTGATTGAGAAAATTAGTTTATATATGCAAATAGTTGATTGTATTTTAGTTACTGCCTTGAGGACATCAAATAAACTTTCTCCAGCTGAATGAATACATCAGAAGTTATTTCATTCCATCAAACTCAACCATGGTTATTACTTAACATTATCATTTTAAATCCAGCATTGTTTTCATCAGTGTTTACTAGATAACAGTCTTCTTTTTCCCTACATTTGGTGGCGCATTGCTTCGTTTCGTGGCGTCTTGGCAGTCACCTGTAGATCAGAGGAATAGTGTGAAACTATTGGCAGGAATATGTAATAGCTTCAACTGCATACTTGTGTAGATGCACGAGAACAAACTAAATAGGGACCCATTCATAAAAACACAGTTCCATAGCACTACTAGCGGTCAAAAACTCCACAGCATACCTTTAAAACGTGGACACCTTGTTGAACCATATACAAAAAACAATCTTTGATTTACCATTGATTTGTTGAACCTGACTTAATTTAGCTTCAAACAAGGATGGTTTTGTTTTTTTGACCCAGATTAAGTTATTTCCAATCCATGCTGTCATATCCAAACAAGTCAGCTCCCACAGCAGTCCAGAACTGTTTCAGCAAAAAGAAACAGTATTACCAGTATTATTTCCTCCAGTCACTGGTCCCCTTTTAGTTGTAGAGTATTTTTATAAAACGCACTGCATGGTCTCGTCCCAGCATACAGTATATATTGCTGAACTCCTTTCGCCATAAACTTGACGTCCTTTTATCAGGGCTTTTATCCGTCACTCATTCAAGGACAAAATCATATGGTTCAGTAACTGACCAAAAATGATGGAATCCGCTTTCCTCTTCTATTAGGTTTTTTCTTTCCGGTCTATTCATGATTTCAACAAAGGACTTACGGAGACCCTTTTCCTTACTGGCTTTTTATGCGTGCCTGACCTCTTATTTTTATCCTGTGTTTGTCTGTATGTTTGTGGGTGAATGATGTATTCGCCCCGCTTTTTTGGATTTATGTATTTTATCTTTGCTCCTCACTGTCCTGTGAAGCTCAAATGCCCTAAAAATATAAATAGGAATTGAATCCCATTTCAATGATCGTACAAAAATGTCCACTAACAAACAAAAATGTTGGGAATTCTACTTTTTTTTTTCTCAAAAGCACATCAGAGTGAGCATTTAGACTCTTATTTAAATTTAAGAAAACATTTAGCTAAATAGTGCATTACATTATGTGAGACCTTGTATAATATGTATGCAGTTGGCTGTAATGTGTCTGCTTGAGGCGAGCTGAGAGGTGCTAAGGCATCAGGGGACATCAGCCATGTGACCATGGTTGCAGGGATTGGTTTAGTGCAGATGTGACATCAGCGAGCCTCCCACTCTCTCCCTCCTCCCCTCTCTCTCCCAGTCTTTCTCTGCCTCTCTCTGCCTCTCTCTCTCTCTCTGTACCGCTCTGCTTTTTTTCTCCTTTGCCTTTCCTCAGCATCCCCCCTCTCAGAGATGGCGTGTGTCGGTGCTGCTCGGGCGTCCGGGGCCTAACGTGCACACACGGAGAGGACCCCCATCCCCCGATTTGCTGCATATTCCTCGGGTGTCTCGTCTCACTGTGTCCTCCACCGCTGCTGCTGCCTCTCAGCTCCCACCCACCCCACCCCACCTCCCTGTGCGGGTGTCTGGGAGTTGGGCCCTTCGGGGGTGGAGGGAATCAACATTGTGCTTCGCTGGGGAGCTGTGCAGAATTAGCTATGCCCTGCCCAGGCATGCTCTGACCAGCTGGATTTCTCCATTTCTGTCCGCCTGCGCACCAGAGGGCAACGTAGGATGAAAATCTGCAGTCATGATGCAAGGTAAATTATCTGTGCAATCCTTCTCCTCCTTTATTTTCCACATTTTTTCCCCCTGCGTCCTCCTCCTGCCCTCTTGTGTCCTGCTGGGCCATTAGAGCTAGTGAATCCGGTGATGTGGTCTGTCTTACCGTAAGGACCTTTGAGCTGAACTGAGCTACATGCATGACCAGTGTGACAATGTGGCCGTGTGTGTATGTGTGTGCGTGTGTGACGTTGTTTGTGACAGATTGAGATATATTTGAGATGAAAGCGAAGGTGTGGGTTTGTAGAGGAAGAACTGATGTGCACAGCAGTGTAGTTCTGCACTTGCTGATGTCCTGTTGTTTATGTGTGTTTACCCATTTGTCTGTGCAAATGCTCTCTTTGCATGTACAGATTATAGTTTGTCTTTAGTTATACACTATCTATGTCATATAAAGGTGTATTTGAGGGGAGATTTGAGCTGTCCAGGAAGCTGCCCTCATTCATGCCTCTGCTGCCGTTGCTTTCAGTGCATAACATTATATCATGCCAGTAGGACAAGTGGTGCTTAAACCATACACTATTTGGTGGCTGTGTTGCATAAAGCAAAGTAAAGGATGCTGTACCAAAGTTAACAGTGGTGGAATGAGGTAAAGTACAAAAGAAACTATGATGGAGGAGCCAAATCATAGATCTAACCCTGCATGACAGATGCTGGGCCTTTACCATCCATTAATGCCAACGTGGTAATGGAAGGTGGCTATTATTAGCAAAAGGCCTGCAGTCAGCCTGCCATGATATTGTACTCAGTTCACGAGCTACACAACAACACAGATGTCACATGCTTATCAAAGCGTTTGTTAGCTACATGTACATTGCTAATTGCACGGTATAGGCTGTCAGGTGTAGTTAGTGACATTCAGTACATGTTATTTGGACTCAAACATGGCTGCAGTACATGTGATGCAATAACAGCCTTCTTGTTGAGGCAGCATGTGGGTTTATCATCTCTATAACAAAATAACTAAATGTAATATCTCAGCAACATGGATTTCAATCTTAGACTTCTTAGATAATCTCTCTTAGTGAGAAATGAGCATCTTAGTCTTTGATCAAATTTGTCCAGATGACCTCTTTTTGAACTGTAAGTTTATACTTGTGTGTCAGATTTATTGACTGTGGCTTGACATTGACTCCAAGGTCCATACCGGCGGTTTTGAATGTTTCAGCCCCGTAACTACAAATCATACATACTTTACACTAATGCTGGCCATTCACCAGAGCATGGCATAAGGTGTTACATTGATTTGCTTCTTTTTAGGCAGCTTCTTGTTGCAGTTAATGCTAGAAAACTTGAAACCTTCTTGAAATAGGCCATACATTGCAGGGAACACTTAAAAAGACACAAGGATGTACAGTGCATCATCTAACCACATTGTAAAGCCAATTAGAAGGTGGGCTGAGACGCTAGACATCATAGAAAAGGGTGGAATTACAGTATAATATTAATTATATTCTAAGTTTCAGTAGGTGGTGGTAATGTGCCATGTGTTTGTTTGCCAACTGCCAAAGAAGAGCTGTTAGTTGGTAGATGCTTATGGGGAGCTGACGCTGACGCTGTTAAAAGTTCTTCTGCAGTTTCAAACTATAAAAATAAAAATAGAATAAAGGTCAAAATGACAACAGAAAATAAAATACTTTACTTACAGTTAACACACAGGTAGGCTACTCACATTTCTTGGTGTACCTTTAAACATGGAGTTAAATTGTTGGGACTGGAGTGAATGCAAAGTGCATCAGCGCTGAGAAAATCTGTCCTGTTCTGTCAAACCCAAAATCCCAAACCTGGGTTATATTGCTGCCTTCTTTCCTCTTTGTTTCAAACCACCTCTGTATCACTGGAAACTGAGGCATGGTGTTGTTAAGCACACAGCGTTGCTGTGGCAGAGGTAGGTGTGTGAAGAAAGGCAAGAGTTGAAATTTCACACCTCTGGATAACTGACAGTTTGTCTATTTACAAAAATTGTGGGAAGCAGTGACAGAAGGGAGGGAGCGTTTCAAGAGGTCCTCTTGCTGGTTTGTTCAGATTTTTATTGGAAACTCCGTCATCAGAGATTTGAGAGTCAGAAAACCAAACCCAGAGGACAAACAGTCAGAAAGTTGAACTTGATGATTCATTCTTGACCTTAGAAATAATAGTTAAAAAATTCTTGCAATATTTCTTCCGCAGCTTTCAGTTGCATCTGGTGGCCTTCATCTGCAGATTCAATTTGCTCAGTAGTAAAATCCATCCACTGATGAGGGCCACCTGATGCGGCTGAAAGCTCTGGAAGAAATCTTACATCAGTCACTAGATTCCTTCTGGAGCTTTCAGCTGCATCATCTGCTCATAAAGGCCACAGGATGCAGCTGAAAAAATCTAGTAAGTGGACCTTGAGTCAAGAATGTCATAAAAAGGATTACAGTTTTGCAGCGCAATTATACATGCATTACAGGTAAGTGCAAGGCTATTGGGAAACCAACATGTGGTTTGGACTCAGTGTGCAGGCGGAACTTTTCTTTTCAAAGTTATTTGGATTTAAAAAGTTGCTGTTTCATGACCGGATCTCACGTCTCAGGTGTTCAAGATTCACAGAAACATTCACCAAAAAATGACAGCAAAAGAGGCTCCTTCTTATCTCAGTCAAGTTTAGAGTGTCAAGAGGAATTTCATACCACAGTGAAATGGATGGGGACAAATGGCTGCCTAGAAACTTGGGAATCGGCCTGTTTTACCAACATTTTTTACATTTGTCTTAAAGCATAAGGATATACATTTGAAACGCTTTTTGGAAAGTGGAAAGATGCTATAGTAAAAAACGATGGTATATCATGCTATGCTATACTGAAAAATGGTCAGCAGTAATGTACAGTATAAGCCATTTGTAGTCAGCAGTAGAACATGTCCAAACTTAACTATATTTACAGCTAATATCATTAATTACAACGATCCCTCTGTTTAATGAGTGTTGTAGGGCTCTCCTCAGGCAAACTTTGTAAATGGGTTACGAAAGCAACAGTCCTCCTCTGATGCACAGTGTGACCAAAAAAATCTGATCGTGATTGTGATCTGATCAGGATTGATTCTCTATTTCTACTCCTTATCACATAAGACACATGCAGGTTAGGACTGGACAGCTTGCTGTTCAGAGCTGTCTGCACTGATGAAGAGCCATGATGCAGGAATAATCTGTGCTATTGAGCAGCCCAGCTAGCTACCAATACATCACAGGCCCTGACATGTCCTTCAGTACCCAGGAGAGCTTCCTCCCAAGTGAATGGTACTGAGCAGCAGTCCAATGCAGTGCCTTCACATGTATAGTATTCATTGGTCTTATTATCAGGATACGTGAGTGTGATGGTTCACCAAATCAACGACTCAGTATTTATTTAAGTCAGTCTTATTTTCTTTTCCTCTCAACAGACTTTCAAAACAACTATTTCAAAACACGACAATCAGTACAGGACGCAAAATGTCAATGCAAACAATGCAAAATGTCAGTTTAGGGCATACAGTATGTTCCCGTTTAAATCACAGCCCGCAAATTACAAAAAGAGATGACGAACAAAGAAGAACACAAACTGAGCTGCCTCTGAATAGCACAAAATGTTCATCCACCCAACTGTCCATCACATGTGTCCCTGCTGCTCTTGTATGGATGTGAGAATCAACTGTGCTCTCTTGTCTTCTAAAGCACTGTTATGCAAACCTGTCAGCTGTCTATTTTGGGAAAAACACGTTCCACAGCACAGCCAATACATAAAAAAAGAGAAAAATAGTATAAATGCAGAGATGTTTTTTTGCCATCAGCAGATTTAGCTGTTGGTAAATTTCTTGCAATGTCTTGCGTTTTACAAATCTGGCAAACCGATTGAGACTAACTGTCTACAGTCGGTCTGTTGGTCCATCCAACACTTTGGTCCAGACTGAAATATCTCAACAGTTATTGGAAGAATTGCCATGGCATTTAGTACAGACATTTATCATCCACAGAGGATGAACCCCACTGACTTTTGAGGGACTTTAACGTCATTGTAACTTGGCTTTCCATATGCATAAAATTCCAAACAAAGCAAAGTTAATCAGTACAACTCTTTATCTGTAATATCTGCCGTCTAAAAGGTTATTCAGCGTTCGCTCCTCTCTGTCCTGCTGTTATTACGGACATGTCTGAACTCGCCGCGGCCCCTCCAATCACTCATGGTCTCTGTTGTCGAGCCGTGATATTTAGCCAGCGAAGGTCTAGTGCTTGTGGGAAATTGAGTTTTGTTAAAGGCCACTAATAAACATAAATATTGAATAAACAACAAAATTAGAGAAAACGAGAAGAATTTACCATCAGATGAAACAGAGAAAATTTGAATTTGAAATGTTTTTAATGACTTAAACAATGACTAATCGTTTCAGACGTTTTTATGGCTGATGTATTTCAGCTTTTGTGTTTTTAGTTTTGCTTTTGATTCATTGTAATTTATAGTTTTTTCAATGTTTATTGATACTGTTCAGTCAGTGAGACCGCAAACCAGAAATAAAAATACAGATTATAACACTAGAATTCCATCTAGCAGTACTTACTTACAGAAACCTTCAGGCTTTGCACACATTTAATTATGTCTTTTTGTTGGTTTTCCCAGCCGTCCTGAATTGAGCGCTGCGTGGTGCCAACCGTCAGTGCTGCACGGGTCTTGGCATCCAGTTTGGCTGACAGGCTGCTGGAGTAGCTCTCTCCCCGCTCTCCCTCAAATCTCGCTAATGAAGTGGGCACATTGATCACCCTTTGCTCGTGTTTTCTTTCCATTTTATGTAGTCAGGGAGGGGACACTTAAGGGGATTGCATCTGTGCGGCTTCATCTCATGTGGAGGCTTTCTCCAGATGGCAGGATGTTTGTGTCCCGAATCGATACTTTTAATTTATATCAACTTATTGGGGTTACTGTATTTCCTGTGTATCCACAAGAACAGGTTCATCCTCGAGTTACTGTACACCAGCCTGTTACTCTTCTGTGTTATTTGCTTTTAAGTGCATTTTAATGACAAGACAGTTAACTTTCTATTAGGCTTTAAAATTTTAAATGAATTCTTCATGATGTTGTTCTCCCTCTCTCTCTCCCTCTCTCTGCACCAGGACTGAAAAACAGAACAAGGAAAGCCCTGGGCTTACGAAAGAGAGAAAAGGATACAGAAGCTACGTGAGTTTGCTCAGACTCACACTCGCAACTCAATTTACATGCCGAGTTTTACAACCCCCCAACTCTGAAAACAGCTTGAAAATCAGTTAGAGAATGGGATGAATAGGGCTGGGTATCACAACTAAAAACTCTAACAGTACAGACTGAGTTGTGTCTCTAGCCTTGAGTACCAAAAACTGTCAAGTACTGAAAGATGGCATTGAATGTTTGGTAGGATATGTAGTCTTTTTATTATCACAATTATTTAGGCAAAGTGAGAATTTTGACTTCTTTTGTAAAATGAAAGAAAAGGTTATTGTAGAAAAACATATTTGTCAAAGTAAGATTGAAAAGTATCATTTTGGAATCAGTATCAAAACTCAGATATTTTAGTGGCACTAGTATTGATTTATTTCAAACGACACTCAGCTCTACTTTGGAGACCTCTGATGGAATGATACAAATATTGTACTGCGTCTTATGATAACATTTTTATTTCGTCTTCCTTGTTACTTCAAACAGGAGTTCACCTGACAAAGAAGGAAGTGGAAGTGGAAAGAAAGGAAATGTATGTACATTTTAGATTTTTCAGTGAAAAATGTGTGAAGCTGTTATTGCCTTTAAAGGAAAAATCTTGTTTATTACAACTTGGGTCCCATTTTTTGTAGTTTTGGCCATCACTCCTACTTCGTTATGATGCGGCGACGTCACTTCAACAAAGTCTGACGGGGCAAGAAACATGAGAAGTCAGACAGTCAGACAGTCTGAAACACTTTATTTGGGGGTAAAAACAAAAGTGAGCCCACCTGAGATGTCGGTAATAATCCTTCATTGCACAGGAAAACTGTGTGTGCACACAACTACGTCAGGTCAAAGTTAAACTAAGAAGTCAGTCTGTAAATAGTAATGGACGTTTACAACAGTTTGGATACGAATTCTACCGTTTGCCTTAGTTCTTCTTCCAAATCACTTAGCATAACATGAGCTTTTTAACAAAACTGTCTGTTCATCTGAACGCTCATATTTCTTGCCCTGTCTTAGTTATTTTCAGAAATGTTAATTGTGTTATTTAAAAATAATTTTTACTGATTGGAATAAAGACCAAAACTACAAAATTAAAACCCAGGCCTTCAAGAAAATGCTTTTATTTGTTCATCATTTATTCATACTAATTAATAATTTGCACTGACATTTTAATACTGACTTTACTTGCTGTGGGCTTCATGATGTTCTTTCATTATTCTGTCTTTTCTGCATTCTGTTGCTAGAAAAAGGCCAACGGAGCACCGAATGGTTTCTATGGGGAGATTGACTGGGACAGATATGTAAGTATGCGCAGCCTATTCCTTATTTTACTTTACTGATCAAGCAGCGACTTTGCAGCTTCGGCGTGAAATACTTGTACTGTGCTGTCATGCAGCGCTAGGTTTAAAATTACTGAGTAAACGCTGTGAATAGACTGATAGCTGCATATTCTGTGAGTCAGCAGGAGCTTCAGCCAGGAAGCTGACCGTCTCAGGCAAGACATCTGTGAAATCTGATCCACATTTATATGCAGAGCTGTTCACAGGGAGGAGTTTAGCGATGCCACTGTCACAGCGTGTGATGGACTGGATATGACTGTCACTCTTCTCCTCTCTCCTTCCCAGGCCTCCCCTGACGTGGATGAGGAGGGCTTCAGCCTCCGGCCCGGTGACGAGGGTGATGATATCCTCTTAGCGAAGAGCGGAAGCAGTAGCAGCAGCAGTCTTGGGACATTGGATGAGTGCTTCACAGCATTAAATAGGCCAAATCAATACTCCCTCCCTCTCTTGCCACATCACATGTGTATGTCTCTGCAGCGGCAAAAAAAAAGAAAAGAAAGGAGCATGAGGGCAGCAGGACAGAGCCACATTACATTCAGCTTGGCTTCACTGAGCCACAGTTCTCATTAACAACTGGCCCCCTGTTCACTGGCATTTTAAGTTTTTGCTCCCGCAGGTGTCAGCAGCTATATGTTTGAAATGGATTCAGTGGAGACATCCCCCGAGCAGGATGATTTGGCTGAGATAGAGCAGGAGTGTCAGTTACAGCAGGTGTAACATTGTTAACTGGGACACACAGCAGACAGAGACACACAGCGGACATCTCACTCCACTGCTGCAGTCAGAGGTGGACAAAGTACTCAGATCTTGTACTTAAAGTAAAAGTAGCAATACCACAGTGTAGAAATACTCTGTTACAAGTAAAAGCCCTGCATTCCAATTTTCCAACGTATTAGCATCAAAATTTACTTAAAGTACCAAAAGTAAAAGTACTCATTATGCAGAATGGCCCATTTCAGAATAATGTATATTATATTATTTGATTATAATTATTGATGCATTAATGTGTACATCACTTTAATGTTGCAGCTGCTAAACATGGAGCTAATTTTTGTAAAATCCCCCCAGGGGATTAATAATGTTTTATTGTAATCTATAATATTACATCGGAATTTTTTTTCATTGATTATATTTTGTAACGTAACCAGTAACTAAAGTTAACAAATCATTGTAGTGGAGTAAAAAGTACAATATTTGTCTCTGAAATGTAGTGGAGTAGAAGTATAAAGTAGCAGAAAATGGAAATACTCAATTAAAGTACCTCAAAATTGTACTTACAATGTACTAATTGTACTTACAATACTTACTTTCCACCACTGGCCAAAGGACATTTTTAAATGCTGTAGAAGACTGAACTAGCCTCCATCTTTCACATTAAGTTTTGCACTTATTCTACTTTGTCCTTGACACGTGTTCACCAGCTTGCAAAGGAAAGCAGTTTTTCTCCTCCAGCGACTCCGAGGACGACGAGGACAGCAAGAAAAAGTTCAAAATTAAGATCAAGCCGCTGGTGGCGGACAGTGCCAAGTGTGTCCCTCCATCTATGGACGAGCTGAAAGCCTCAGTGGGAGGCCTGGCCCTCTCTCCATCTCTGGTGAGCGCTGCTGATCGGCACTCTGGTTCTGTTGCACAGTACTGAAGGGCACAAAATCCCACACACACACACACACACACACACACACACTGCTGTTTATATTTGAGACAGCTGTTTGTTCTCTGTGTCTCTCTCTGTGTCTTACACCCTCTCTGTGTTTGTCTTTCCTTCTCACCTATCTGCGGTCATCTCGTAGAAGAGAAGTCCGGTAAGCCTGTCATTCATTTTCACATCTGCATCGCCACCAGCAGGGATTGCATGGAATGAATTCACTTGGAAATGCTTGACAAAGTTTTCCTTGCTGTGATAGTTCATTTATAAATTGCCTTTAAGGCTTCACCCTTTATTCTGCATGCAGTTTCTGTCTCACCCTCAGTGTTAGTGTGCTTTCTAGGCCTTAAAAGACCTCACTTCTTTTTGTTGACTTTCTTTCTGTTTAGCCACAGCTTTACTTGAACCAGTCTGGCAAAGCGTCTGTGTTACATAATGCACAGTAAATATAACACACACACACACACACACACACACACACACAGAGCTCCAAACCTATTGATTTGGTCTCAGTGGAGCTTCCATGCTGAGCGACCTGCTACAGTCAGTGTGCAGCTCTGTGTATGTTGGTCGTATAGGCGATGCTGGTATTGTCCCCATAATCTCGAGGGTGTTATGGCTCATGTTGCATTATTAAGGCTTTGCGGTGCAAGTAAAGAGGTGCAGTGTGTGCAGTTTTTAGTTGGTGTCCATTTGACTGATTTGTCACTCACTCTCTGACCCAGGTCTGTTCTCTCTTCCTTTTTGCTGGTCTCAGAGACGCAGCCCGGTGAGTTTCTTACCCCATCTGCTGGCTGTTTCGAAGGCGACAGCCTGAAACACAGTTTTCTAATCTCTGCTGCCTGACCTGTTTTTAAAACATGCAGTGCAGAAAGTAAAAGGATACACAGCAAAATAAGAATAATCCATCTAAGTCTATTGTGATTTAGTATTAAGTCTCAAAATCTTAATTTTCTTAAAACAAGTGAATATGTCAATGTGGTGACAAACGTTTATGCATTATATTTAAGAAATTATATTTGTGTCTAGGAAATTATTAAAGAAGTTAAAACATCTACAATTTCTATGAAGTTCTTACTGTTTTGTTACTTGTTTTAAGAAAAAAACATTAACATTGAATAGAACAATAAATGATTTAAGATTTGTTTGTGGTGTACATATTCACAATATATCTGTATGCTCAGTTTATCTTCTGTTTGGATTCTATCTTTTACAGGGGCAGATAAAGAGGAATTTGTCCTGTAAGTACATCTGTTTGGAAATAGCTTTTATCCTCTATTCCTGTACTTACACACAGCACAGCAGTGCTTTGACCTAAATGCTAATATGCTTACAACAACAATGCTAACATGTTGATGCTTGGCAGGTATAATATTTACCATGTTCACCATCTTAGTTTAGCGTGTTAGCATGCTAACATTTTGCTAAATAGCACTAAGCACAAAGTAATGTCAAAGAACAAACTAATTACAAAGAATGTCATTAGATTAGCATGAATTGGTCATAAACCAAAGTATTGGACAATCTGAATTTGTGACCTGATGGTGGCTTTTCATGAAAATTTAAGGGATCACCAAGGTGATTGGAATTCATCCTGAGGGGATCCTGAATGTCTGTGGCAAATTTTATGGCTGTCCATCCAATAGTTGTTGAGATAATTCAGTCTGGACCAAAGTGGTGGACGGACGGACGGACGGATGGACGGATGGACGGACATTGCCATCCCTAGAGCCATGCCGCTAAAGAAGCTAAACATACGCTTTTTGTGATAGGAATTCATTTAAATACAAGTCGAACAGAGCGGCAGTTGAGTTTTTGTGATGTTTCTCATAGGTGAAGAGATTGCTAGACCCAGACGCTCCACCCCCACACCAAGTCCTGCCCCTGAGACGCCAAGGTCTGTCATTCTTTTAGCAATATTGACCGCTGACCCTTATTCAGCCTGTATGTTATTGGTACTGCTGCAGATGTGCCTTGAATAATGGTGGAGCAGGAATTTCAAAAACTGTAAATTGTTTCTGATTGTTGTACGTCTCCTCTTGCAGTGACAGGCTGTCGCAGAACGTTCCTGCCTTTTTTGGGCGGCCTTCAGAGACCAAATACGCCAGATACGACGGTCTGTCCCCAGTCGATCGGACATCACATGAATTGATACTAAGCATGCCACGTAGCAGGTGCAGTTTACAGAGGTGACATTTATCGTTTCTTTGTCATTATCCAATCACAGTGGTCCCTACTGAGCTATGGGGAGACTCGAGACCACGCTCGGAATCACCGCTGAGCAGAAGTTTCCCAACAGGAGGTGAGCTGGCATGACTGAACCTCCCTTTATCTTTGTTGGTGGATTCACATTAGTACATATTTGTAATGTTGGAATCTGTAGTGCTGAACTGGCCTTGAACTGTCATCCTTGTTGCAGCTCCTCCTCCTCTTCCTCCAAAAAACATTCCATCAAGAAGTCATTACGGCTATCCTTCGGACTCTGCTGGTAACTCTACAAACAGCATTGTATATATCAGTCATACAGTTAAATCCCATGAGAGCTTCGATCTAAATGCTGCCTCAAATTCTTTGCAGCTGATCTACCCAATGGAAGGGCAGCTCGCAGCTCTGCCCCCATCTACCTGAACGTCCTGTCCCCTGCCTCTTACCGAGGCTCCCCTGCCCCCGACCTGGACGACGTGTTCAGCATGGACAGCCCCCGCACCACTGAGGACACAGTGTCTCCCAGATGGGTTACTTTCACTGACGACAGACCCCCGCCGCCTGATGAACCCGCTCCCCCTCCGCCACCGGACTCTCCTCCTCCAGACACGCCCTCATCCACCCCCTCCACCCCTTGCCTCTCTCCAGGACCTCCACCAAATGAGCCCCCACCCTCGCCGCCACCGTTTTCTCCCAGGTCTCCTCCCCCTTTCACGCCACCAGACTCACCCCCCTCCATCATGCTCGGACCTCCTCCTCCGGATGAACCAGCCCCTCCCCTGCCTCCCAACTTCTCCCCCTGTAATTCGCCTCCTTTATGCCTCGACGAGGAGGCGATCGACGAGGAGGTGCTGCAGTTTGCAGAGTACTCTTCGTCCCCCGCCCCCTTCAGCCCGGTGCCCCCTCTGCCAGCAGAGCGGAGGTCCCCTCGGGCGGGAGTCACATCTCCCCTGGTCCTGGGGGGTATGGGGGGAAAGAGGACTCCAGAGGGAGCCTACCTGAGGGATGATATCCCAGACTTTGTGGGTTCACCCAGAGAGCTGACACCAAGCTTCAGGGGCACGCCACCTCCTCTCCCTCCAACCACCTACAGGTCTATTATGTCTTCCCCGGGGCCCTACTCAGGCAGCAGTGAGTACTCTGGTCTCTTCCTAAATGTTTACAAGGGCCAATTATACTGCCTTCACACAAAGTATGATTGGAGCAGTGTATTTAAACTTTGGGGTGTCCTTTAGCTTGGTTTGTTTAAAAAAGTGAGACTAAAAGTCACACAGAGGTGCTTGAAATGCAGGTCCTCTTGCCTCTTTGCGATCTGATGACGTTTGTGTTAGAATGTAATCTGAACCAGCCACAGAACACCACCACCATCTCCTGAACAGCAGCCACTTTTTATGTTTGCTGCTAGTTTTTCAGTAAATATAAACATCATTTATATTTTGATAGCTGACTCATTTATTATGTAGGAAGCTTTCATCAAAGCAGTTTTACAAGCTTGTAGCAACTGATAGAGTGACAAAATGACCCTCTGAGTCCAATTCTAATATAATATAGCCTGCTACTTTGAATTGATTCTGAATAGCATGACAACACTTTATCAATACAGTCACCAGGTTCAATGATTTCTTAAGTGGTGTAACACTTAATTAACTGCTAATGTAATAAAGATGCTATCTACTATTATTGTAACTTGTAAGAATGGACTGACTGGACTGGATTGACTACCTTCATTATTAGACCATATCATTACATCATCAGTAAAAATTGTAACACCTCTTTTGAAGTAAGAGTTGCAAATTCATGTAACTATGCAAAGTAATTTATTACAGTACAAAATTACATTATCTTCCATTTAAAGGCAAACTTTGTTAGTTAGAGCCACACATGCTAATAAAGGTGCTTCTTCCAGAAAGAGTCCAACTACAATAATGCTGCCCTAAGAGAAATATACACGATTTTGCAACGTAATGTAGTTCAAGCTACTTTGTAAACATGGATCAAAGCTTTATTTGTAATGTCATATAAAAGTCACTACAAAACTACAAAATCACTGATTACGATGCTAACAAAAGTTGTACATTTATTTAAAATTACATTTTAAGAATGACTTGTATGCTAATTTTAGCTACAAACTGATAGATGCCTTGTGCCTGCCAAAAGTATGGACGTAAGTCCCGTATAAACCTACTGTTTTCCTCAAAGATGCAATAAATGCTACCAATGTAATGTAATGTTTGTCCCTCCTACATTTTCACTAAGATACTTGTCTTAAGACAGTCTCAACAGAAATCTAAACTAACCCAACCAAGTTAGGTTCTTTATAGAGAAAAAGGGGAATGGTTTTTAACTGTCTGTCATACTTAAACTAAATAAAGCATGTATCATGTGATAATTTGAAGTAAATGGGTTTCTTACTGACATCTAGTGGTATGATTGTAAGGTAACAGCCTCTGGATTCTTAATCTTTAGCAATATTTCCTTACTTCTTTAATGTCCCTCCAGTAATTTATATATAAGGACAGAGGCAAAACTGTATTCGTAATTTAAGGTCTCATTTTATAATACACAGGACATGATGTTGCTGTTTCTCTTGCATATTCCAAGGTGAGCACTGACAAAGAAGCTCCAGTTCAGCGATTACAGATAGCGGACATCACATGTCAGACCTTTATTAAATTACAGGCCCGTCAGCAGCAGCATTCAGTGACCAGCTATGTTACAGGGTCAAGTGTGTAAGTGCGGGCATGCCAATGGAGATATCAAGGGGCACGTTTGGCCACAGATTTTTGGATGAATCAGACCCACAACACCTCTAAAAAGCTCAGCACCCCAGAACCAGAAAGACGGCTGCTCTCATTTCATTTTGCTCATGAAAAGAGTTAAGAGGTGCATTTTTAAAATTCATTGTAGAAGTGAAACCTGGTAAAATATCACAAAATATCACAGCTATTCAGACGGACAAACAGAGCTTTACTGAGCTGACAGAAGTTACTGTCTAAAGTAGGTTCCGGTGAGGGCGTCGGCGTCGGCGTACAGTGCTCGCTCTGTGAAAGTGACACGAGTAGAAATGTTGGCGATGATGCTGAATGAAAACCTCTCTCACTGTGATCTGAAGGCAGTGCTAACCACAGACACTGGTATGTGCCGCAGGCCCCTCGTCTCCAGCTCGTCCTGCCACGCCTCAGTCTCGAGGCAGTCCCGTCCCTCCGCCTCCTCCTCCTCGACCATCCTCGCGACCAAAGCTGCCCCCAGGGAAACCAATCACAGACCTGGTACATGTGAACGGCCTTTCATTTCTCTGACTCTCCCCTTTTATGACTGAAAGCTGATTCTTAATTCTGTATGTTCCTTGATAAAAGAAAGCATTAGTCCTCCTTTTGTCATTTTCACTATTGTGTCCTTTTTTCACTGTAATCAAAGTGGGTGTTGTTGTGTACTGTCTCCAGTCTCGGCCCTTCAGTCCGCCGGTTTCAAGCAGCCCCCCACCTTTCGCCCCCCTGGCCCGGGCCGAGAGCTCTTCCTCCATCTCCTCCATTACCTTGCAGAGTGCAGCGTCCACTCCAACCTTAGGAAGGGACCTTAACATGTCCACCGCAGGTACACCACCAGCAAAGTCCTCTTGGTCGTCTTATTTTTCTTTGGCCTCACATCTCAGTGTCCATGTTGTCTGTCTGCTCATCATCGTGTCCTTGCCTCACAGTCTTGTCCCTCTCCATGATTCTCTCCTCCTCATGTCTCTGCTCACTCAGAGGCCTTACAGCCTCTGGTATGGTTTGACCACGGCAGGTTTTATTTAGCTTTCGAAGGTGAGTCGAGCCAGAACGCTACTGTAGTCCCACCAGTGCATGGACCGAAAGCGCCTGCCCTCCTTTCACTGCAGTCCTGTCCACGCTCATGTTCACTGAGCCAGAATATTGCTGCCAATCCCATCCCATGTCCTGCTCCCTCACCTAGAATCTGGTTTCTAGATGGATTGTTGAGTTTTGATTTTTGTCTGTTTGCCTTTGTTTGTTTATACTCCCCTACCCTCTGCTGATAACCCATAGCTGAACATTTGAGCATGTAGGGAATGACACAAGAGAAGAGACCTAGTCAAAGTGTAGATTTTAAAGGAGTTTTTTATGTGTGTGTGTGTTTTCAACAGGATGCTCCAGAGGACCCAGTCCGCTCACCATGGGACCCCAGGACACTCTGCCAGTGGCAGCTGCCTTCACAGAAACCATCAACGCCTACTTCAAAGGCGCAGACCCCAGCAAGTAGGCCTGCATTTCCCTGTTTAGCACAGTGTTACCATTACAGATGCAATGACCAGTGTGCATTATGGATTGATTGAAATTCAGAAATTATGGAACACAGAGACAGTTTTTAATTTTGTTATGAGCGGCAAGATGAAGAAGATGTGAGTCTATTTTTATAGACTGATAAAGTGGATGCATTCCTCGCAGCTACAAATCCACTTGAGTTTTGATGCTGAAGGGATTCTGGGGGTGTATGTTTTTGTTCAGCATGATCTCTGAGATCTGCCTCTTGTCTCCCTCTGTCCCAGATGTGCTGTGAAGATCACAGGGGAGATGGTGCTGTCCTTCCCTGCGGGCATAACCAGGCATTTTTCCAGCCACCCAACTCAACCCGTCCTCACCTTTAGCATCAGCAACTACAGCCGACTGGAGCAGGTCCTCCCCAATCCACAGCTGCTGTGCTGGTAAGAATAACATTACAGGCAAACACACACTATAGTCTGCTCTTTGTTTTTAAAATACATACATGATATACATATCTAAATATGGTGCTCACACATTTCATGGAGTGACTTGATGTTGGGACTGTCTGAATCAAATACGTACCTCTCATCCCTCAGTGATTCCACAGCAGACAGTGTAGACACCAAGGAGTTCTGGGTGAATATGCCAAACTTGATGAGCCATCTGAAAAAAGTGGCTGAACAGAAGCCTCAGGCGACATACTACAACGTGGACATGATCAAATATCAGGTATCAGATATCTATTTGTCTGCGTATCTAGTATGTGTTGATCTAACTCTATCCATCTGTATATCTCACTGTTTTGTGTTTTGTGTCTCAGGTGTCAGCAGCAGGGATCCAGTCCACTCCTCTGAACCTGGCAGTGAGTTGGCGAGGCGATGCCAACAATACAGACCTTCGAATAGACTACAAATACAACACTGAGGCCATGGCCGCCCCCATGCCACTACACAACATCCACTTCCTGGTTCCTGTGGATGGAGGCATGGCCAAACTCCAGGCCATGATCCCCCCCGCCACCTGGTAAGGATTCCCTGCATTCAGGACCGGCTCTAGGGGCTCATGTAGGGGGGGCTAAGGACAACCTAGCACCATTTCCTACCCCTCCACCAAAATGATGGGATGTTTACATGCTATGTTGTAAGATGAAAATTAAATCAGGAAATTTAATTGTACTATATTGTAGTCATAGTCTGTATTTATATGATGGAAACTGAATATAGCAATAATAGAGATATGAACATTTTTATATTGATTTTGAGCTTCAGTGTGCACCGAGAACATTTAGATAATCAAGTGTTTCTGTATTAGCGTGGACATAGACTTACGCCTAATTTATTTCCTGTGGCTTAATGCATATCAGACAGTGCCATGTCCTCTTTAATGTGGAATTATTTTCTCATAAAGGAATCCAGAGCAGCAGACGATACAGTGGAAAATCCCCAGCCTCTCCCATAGATCTGAAAATGGAGGTGAGTGTTCTTGTCTCTCTTGTCATAAAACATATAATTTCACTGCACAAAGTAAGATACTGTAACAGAAACACACACACACAAAGAAAACAAAACTATCAATACTGCATCTGGTGTCCTCCAGGAGTAGGGGCTCTTCTGGGCCGGTTCCAGATGACAGAAGGTCTCTGTAGACCCTCCCAGCTGACAGTCCAGTTCAGCAGTGAGGGGAGCACTCTGTCAGGATGCGACATCCAGCTGGTTGGGACTGGCTACCGGCTATCACTGATCAAGAAGAGATTTGCTGCAGGTCAGTTTGAGTGCCAGACATGTGTGTGAGCTCATGGCGGGCTGACTGTCTTCATTTTGAAACAAATTACTCTTTGGTTTAGTCATGTGAATGCTCACAGACGCTCAAGGCTGAACTTCTCCGCTCTCTGACATGTATCGTTTTTGCTTCACAGGGAAATATTTGGCGGATAATTAGTGGACCTGTTTGTGAACGGAACCAAAAGAATCAATGGCTTTTGACTGTGAAGACTATGGATCCATCCCATGTTTAGTCCATTTGAAACTTTATCTTTAGCAACCGTTAGAAGCAATGGTTGAGATTTAACAGAATACATAACACACAGATGATATTTGACTTCATCATGTTCAGTAGACTGACTGCTGCTGAGTTTATGCAAGTAAATACAAATCATTCGTTTTGTGCACATGGAACAGTTATGGGCTTACATGGAGTAAAATATAGGGAAACTATGATTCTTTGTTCTTGTTAACATAATTGTGGATTCATACAGTGATCCAGCCTTATTCATTGCAGTTTCTTTTGTCTAACTGGTTGTCATTGCAAATGCACTGTAAAAGATAATGTGAATAGATTATATAATATTAAAACAATCTTAAACAAGGTGGAAAAGAAGGGAAAAATGTTAAAACAATAAGTGTGTAGTATAGGATTGCTTTGCAGGTTTATTCCTATAAGTTATAGGTTACATGGTAATATCTGATTTACACGTCCACCTCAAATCAGATTTTTTTTTTCCCACCATGTGTGACCGATCTTTATCGTTGTCTAAGCAGAATTTATGTTTCTGTGTAGACAGCCTTTGAAATGTCACAGCCCATTCTATCAGTCTTGTGATTAAAGGTGACTGGTCAGTTCACAGTTCAAAATGACCCGCAGCGCTGGACTAACATCAGCACTCTTAATCTGAAGGTGCTTTTTATATGGAATTATATTTGTGCCTCTATCCGGACCGCACGATGGGGCATTTTGAGCTTTGTTTGCAAGCACATCAATTTTGTAGAGAAATTATCATCATGCAAAGAAAGAAAAAACATTTTTTTTTGGTTTGCAATTATCTCGTCTCTTATCTTGTCAGTTTTGCTCATTTGCCTTATCTCAATTTAAATTCAAGTTTTGGTGGATATAATCAATATTTTTTATATTAACAATGGATCACATAATTGTTTAAATAAGTTGCTCGTAGAATTATCACCCGAATAGCATCGTTTAGCTCATTGTTTTGGTTTTCCGTTTTGGTTGACTCTTGGTGAACATTGTGGAACATTTAGCTGCTAAAGAGCCAGAATTTTCCGTCAGCAGTTGGTAGAGATTAAAAAAACGAGAGTAAATATTGGACTTGGTGGCGAGAAACATGACTCCAAATGAATGCTAATGTTACTGTGTGTCTGCTGGATGTGTTAATCCGTGTTAATAGGCAACTGTTTTCTAACAAGGTCACCATATTAACTTAAAAGGTGATAAAATGTCAGTGTTGTGTTCACAGCTGGTTTCTGCTGCCTCCTAGTGGCCAAAATCATTTATTGCAGGTTTAAGTTCACTTTTTTTTTTTTTTTAAAAGAGCTACGTTAATGATTATAATGCCTTGGCTGTGTAGCTGACAGTGATCAAATTAGCCAACCAGCTTAGTTAGCTTCTGCATATCTGGCAGACGATAGCTAGCTACCTATAAAGACAGCTAGTCTGTGAGCTAATCAGGTACAGACTAACTTTCAAACAGAATTTCAAAAAGGTTCATAAAACCAGGTATGTAACCAAACTTGTATAAAGTATTTGTATTTATGTGTGACTGTGGTGCACCTGCTTACCATTCTATTACCACCTACTTATCAGATAGGTTTATTATTATAGGCTAATGTGAATAATAGCAAACATGGGAATACATGTATTTAGCACAGAATAGATTTTTGCTTGCTCAAATTAAATTAATTTTGATTGATAATAATTTCTCTACAAAATATCATTTATGTGCTTACAAAAAATCTTTTTTTTGTGTGCTCAAAATGTCCCACCCCGTGATCAGGATCGAAGCACATGTATGTAATACTATACTTTTACACATGCATCCTTCACCACTACTTTGATGGCATTTTGCCGTTAGCGGGTCACGTGAACAGAGAGTCAGTGAATCAGTTACAGCAGTTTGACCTGCTGAAGAACAAAATCATTACATTACCACTACGGGCACGTGCAATGCTGAGATACATCAATTTCCCACATCACAGGACTTTAGTGGTATTTGTGGTGGTGTGTGAATAGTCAGATTTTGTAACAATAAGGCGATACTTGTGTGACTAACAGAAGCTGCTACTTTCACTGGAACAGTTTGGTTAATTTGTTCTGTTAATGTTACAGAAATTATGTTTGAAAGGGCCTTAAGATGTGAGGAGCATTACAGAGCCAGGTGTGAGTGCCATACGGTGGTGAAAAGGAGCTTTAAGTTTCAGGAGAAATGTAAAGGGGACCTGGGCTGACGATTGTAGGAGTTGCCTTTGATGCTGCTTAAAAACCCGGCCAATTCCTTTGACCATGATCTTTGATAGAGGTTTTGATGAGTATTATCGGGGACATCACAGAGTAATGAAAAGAAATGTCTATCAAGAAGACGGCACTGTTCATGTCCCTGTTTTATTTTCTTCCTTTTCCACCATGTTGAATAAATGTTTTATCATTTTCTAATAGCAATATTTAAAAACGTAAGTGTAAAAAGTGTACATAAAAAGCTATGTTTCAAATATTTCTCTGGGCATATGGATGTGTCTGTGATTGTCTCTTGGTTTATTGATGTCAGCACTCATAATGCATTATGTAATGACACCACCACTTTTCATCTATTGTTTTACATGTGGGTTTCTTGTACTAAAAAAAAGTGTTACTGAATAACTCCAAACGGTGCCGCATGAAATCTGCATTTGTCCATCACCAGTCTTATCAATGCAATACCAAGTTATCCATTTCAGTAAGGTCATGATACGTGTGTTATTGTATAATCGTGCTTTGAGAGGAGACATTTTGCCTTCACTTAAACCTCCAATCTCTGTTTTGCTGTTGTTGCACCTTCAGAAGCCCATTGTCAATAAATTTGGCATGTATTCATTGATATTCCCATTCCATGCATCTGATATAGGTGTTTGACATTCTCCTGTGTTTGACTTGCACACAAAACACACCTTAAAATTTCATTACTAAAACAAGTCATGGCTTCATGTCACATGTACACATGTTGATATGTGTTTGAACATCACATTTTATAGAATGTTTTAGTGTGTTGACTCTCACAGTTTGGGCCTGGTTGTAATATTTCATTTAGTTCTTACAAAAAGAAAAGAAACATTTCTTTTGTTTCTGTTAATGATGCTTATGTTTTTCTTTGCCTTATTTTTGAGCGTACAGTCCTCCAATATCAGAGGGATTCTGTAGGTTTATTTTTTCTACAACTTTTTGGCTGTATTCCTTTCACTGCATTAGACACAGAATATGCAAACATTTCATGTAAATTTCCCATCCAAAGATTTTGAAAGTAAATATATGAAAAAAATCAATATAATGTAATACCTGTTTTACTTGGTAATAAAGAAGAGGAAATATGAGATATATCTCCCTCTCATTTGTTGAAAGATATAAAAGTATACTTTGGGGATACTGGCCGGATTATAAAGTTACGCATGTTCCTGTAAAAGTGAATCACTCAACCTGATTTCCACTGTTTATCTAGTTCCACAAAGCCTCAATGGGGTCACGTGAGCCATCGGAGAGGAGAGGGAATGGGGACAAAATATTATTAGGCTAGCTGAGAAAACAATCCACCAATCACAAGACCCATTTAGTCAATTTCTTTCGGAGCACATACATGTCCATGTTGGCTTAAAACCTGAGGTTCAAAGTTCATTCTTGACCTTGGAAACAGTTAGGCCAATATGAAAAAAAGTCCTTAAAGTGCTCCGTGCAGAATGGCTGCTTAATAAACCTTGTGGTGAGATTGTTTCTCAACTGCTGTTTCCAAGGTCAAGAATGATCTCAACTTAGGTCCACTTAGTAGCTTTTTCAGAAGCTTTCAACCACATCTCACAGTCTTCATCAGCAGTTATGAATAATGTATCAGTAAAATGAAATGTGATAGAGATGACAGCTGATGGAAACTATCAGATGTGGTTAAAAACAAATAAGTAGACCTTGGGTTAAGATTCGTTTTTCGTCAAATTACTATTTCCAAGGATGAACTCTCCTTCAACGGGACAGGCCCAGAGCTTACACAGTTTTGTAGCCATCACTTAGACATAGGACATAGGCCTTTAACCTTTACTAATTTGTCTGTAATGTCATTACAAACAATTCACATTGTAGTTTTGGAGCTTTGTTAGTTCATACACGTCAGCAGGAAGCCCTCGTACGTGGAAACCCCTCCCGCTGACTGATGGTTCATGGTTGCCATGACAACACCAAGCTCTGCGGGGCTACTTTGTTGTGCTCGGTCCAAGAGGTCCTAAAATCGGTAAAAACATGTTAAATTTCCCTCCGTAATGTTTCTGTATGACCCATTTGACACGACGTAATCTGTAAAACTATACTGTTATCCAAAGTTAATCAAAATATTTATGCGTTTACAAACGAGCCAACTCCTACAAGCTATATTTTAACGTACCCAGGAAAGCTAGCTTAGCAATGTCCCCCCCTCCGTATTCATGTATTTTAATTTCAAATGCTTTCCGAGTGAGTTTTTATTATTATTATCGACAATATGTGTTTGAAACGCGATATTATCAAGAGTTAGCAACTGTATCTGTTTAACTAACTAGTTAAATATTAATTGAGCTAACGTCAATGTATTCAGGTTATCATCCTGTAAACACAAGCTAAAGGAAGGGGAAGCTGTCATGTCTGATCTGCTTAAAGACAAATCCCAAAGGAGAGAGAAGAGGACAGGCAAGGCGCCCTCAGAGGGAAGCCATGGAGTCCGAGGTAAAGAAACAACTGGCAGGACTAAGGAGTGAGTACACTATGCAAATAATATGGGCCAATATCCACATTTTATCATTCTTGTTATCTTTAGTAATCATACCTAACTGGCATAGGTTATGGTTGATATTCAGAAAGCATTCCCAATACAGTATGTTGTACTGGCTGAGAAGTTCAAGTCAGCTTCTCTTAAATTATTACTTATTTGGAAATCAGTCAACCACAGTGTGTACATACAGTACCATGGCCCTTTCCCTGACAATTTCTTCAATCTGTTCATGTTTGTCAGCTCTATAAGCACTGTGTCGTGTATAGATGAACTAGGACACCATGATGACAACGCTCGGGTGGCCATAACAATGGAGAACACCTACCAGATGGGTGAGATAACATTCACCTGTATGGAAAACATGCTGCACCACCGCATCATCACCAACAGATGTACTGTTTAAGACATTTAGTTCATCAAAATATTTGGGCAATGATTCCATTTTATTTATTTTGATTTGACTGATTTCAGTGCCTCAGCCTTACTACAACCTTACACCAAGGCACTGATTTAAATAATGACATTTTTAGGTAAAAGTTTAGCCTCAAACTACAAAAGCTTAGTGCATGTTACTGGTTCTTGAGGGGTGGAAGCTGAACAAGACCAGAAACATGTCAAAGCAGCAGACATTTTGATTAAATATTAATTGATTTTAATCCATCATAGCTTTTCGATTGTTGTGCTTTGCTTTCCAAGTTCAAATCAATGTATCACAATATTTTCACTAACCAAAGCAAGTGCATAAGAAGTTAAACTTATTTGTCCTAGTATTGTTGTCTTTGTTTTTTGGACCACAGGACCATACAAACGCTTCCCTGTTCCTGCTGTCACAGACATACTGAAGGATGTACTTACCAGTTACCTCCAAGAGGAGAAATATGAAGTAGAGTGGTCTCAAAAAATGACAAAAACAATATGTGAGGTAAATAAAACTGAAGAGCGCATTCATGCAACACCTTTTGGCTACCTTTGGATTTCTGTTCTATCACTTTTATTCTTTGGATTCCCCCCCTCCCAGGTGATAAGAGCCCGTGTGAAGGACCTCATGATTCCCCGATATAAGATTGTCGTCCTGGTCCACATCGGCCAGCTCACCGGGCAGAGCATGCAAATCAGCAGTCGCTGTCTGTGGGATGCATCTAATGATACCTTCGCCTCCTACTCCTTCAAGAACAGCTCTCTGTTTGGTGTGGCAACTGTCTACGCTGTTTACTTTGAGTGAATCATGTAGACATTGAATGGACTTAAGTCATGCATTTCCCACAGTTACAAAAAGATGGCTGCTCTTGAAGAGTTATTTTTCTATGTTGTATATTTTGCCATGTATAAAATGATAAAACAAGAATTTGTAACCAAAATTCATGGTGTTGTTTTTATTTTTTGCTAGCATGGAAAATGAAATTACATTTTCATTCAACAATGTTCTGAAGATTATATTTTAAACTAATGAATGACTGTGGCAGATTGATGATGACCTTCTTGGGATGTTCCCCTTTAGCAGAGCATGGAGAGGTCACTCCTTCGACAGCCTAGTTGACAGCACACTGAAATTAGTGCCTGGTTTTGGTCCCGCCTGCGACGGTCCATCGCTTCCACATCTGTTGTCTTCAGTTTCGGCTCCCTGCTACCTGCCAAGAGAAATCAGCCTTTGTTTACCAGAAGACAAGGTTGTTATTCTGTAATATGGTTGTGAAATGAACCCCAAAGCTACAAAGATTAATTCAAGTGACCGGTCACTCACCGCCTTTCAAAGTCTCCTCTTCTCCCATCAGTCTTCTCCACCTGGATCCTCCACAGGTGTACACCACTGCCCGCATAAATGCCCGGCCACACAGCCTCAGTGTGTTTGTGTTATCCTCTGTCTGGACCTGTGCTACACACAGCAAGCACAGCAGCATCGCAAGCAGGAGTAAAGATCTCATGTTGTTTCTTAGAAAACATCTGTCTTGAGCCACCCTTTTATGTGGAGTCTCCAGTGATGTCACACACCAAGGCTTTCACAAGTCTTCCTCGGGCAATTCCTGTGTAAACGGTGTGTATTATCTTTGGTAACCATCATGTGCTTTTAACAGCGGATGTCAATCTGGCCATTTCGGATATGTGTGGGAATCTAGGCCATTGTGATGACCACTGATTGACTACATTTTCGTAAATGTTAAAGAGAAAGAATTGCTCTTTTATGTCCGGACTGCAGGGTTTTTATTGCCATGGATTTAGCAAAGTGTTGCTTAATGGATCATTTGAGATATCTGTCCTACAACAAACTGAGGTGATGGCTCTCTACATAGCAACATAGTGGAGTGTGTGCCCACTATCAAGAGAATAAATCAGTGATTCCAAGAAGAGATAGTTGCATTAGGTACACTTGTCAAATTGATTTGTGTTATGGAATAGAGTTGAGCTCGAAATAGTCACTACCGGCTGGGTGGGGCTAAGCATAACCAAAATCAAAAATATAGTTTGTATTATAGATGTCAAAAGTCAAGTTGGTGACAGTTTTAATGTAAATGGTATTTTAAACTTGAGACAGTCAGCTTGTGTCACTCTAAACAGTTGTTACGAAAACATTTGTTACTTATTTTACATTGTACAATCCTTTATCTCTCACATTCTAGTGAATTACATCATCTTACACTTTTGATATTCATCCCTGCCCTCAAGGACCTATAACCACCAGGGGCCACACTTTTGGTTAGTCAAAGCTGAGGCATTATGGTCCTAGGCCCCAAGGCGGTAATACACCCTTTAATCAACCTTTTCTACACAGTTGCTTTTATTAAAGCTCTAATAGACCTTTTTCATTGCAGAGATTTGAATTTGTCATTGCAGGAAATCCACAGGTGTAGTATAATAATAACATTGATTATGGCAGTATTCCATTTAGTTTTGCCAGTTTCAGGGTTCTGGCATTGTGCATGCTGGCTCACTGGCATGGCTTACTAGGACACTTCAATGGACCTGAGCCATCTTTAATGTTATTAGTTCCACCTAAAACCTCACAAAGCAAATCCATCACCAAGACAAGAAGAAGATCATCAGGCAGAGGTGTTACAAAAGCTAATAAACACCAGGTGTGCTAGCAGATTGCTCTCTTGCAGGATGCCCCAGTATTTACTCTGATCATTGATTTCAGTGTTTTTGTATGGTGACCCCAGCTGATGATGGGAGAATAAAACTGAAAGCCTGAAACAGCATATGCCTGTGTTTTTTTTTTTTTTTGGAGTGACCCTATTCTTATATATTCTGAATATCAGTGTGATCAACATGAGCACCATTTTCATTTATACTGCATTTATGCAACTATAAAACAAAACAAAAAGTCAAGAAATCTTCACATATACCTATTCCTTACTAATTATTTTCTAATTTTAGAACATATCAATACATTTAATTTCATTGATTTAGATGTATTGAAAAAATCTAAAATACAGGATATTGCAGCTTTTTAAATACTGTGTACATTGTTTACTTGTATATTTATATGTAAAGTTTGATAATAGTGTTTATGAATATAATATTACATAATAATAATAATGTATGTCACTGCAACATCCATGCTTTGGGAGCATTATGTTCCTGCAGGTGGGCGGGGCTCTACATCCGGGGACTACCGCTGACCCCTGACGTGACCCTGCAGGATTGCAAACATGGCGGAGGTAAGAAAGTGAAATAAATATTAGGAAAAAAAAAATTATACTGCAAGATAGTTAGTTCATTCGAACGTGTACACCGTTTGTGTGTTGTAGCTTTAATACACGAAAATAAGAATCCGCAGTTTGCGTCGCTAAATAATAGCCATTTCGTGACACAAGCATGTTTAGTAAACTTCGGATTTAGCTAACGTTAGCTGCGCTAGCCCTGACGGAAGGTAGCTGCGGCGTTAGCGATGTGTCTTCGCGGTTTTGTTAAAGAATACTTAACTATCCATACTAACGTTTTTAATTAGATGTGTAACGCTAGCGGTAGTTTCATGGTTAGAGATATTTCATGTGTTGTTTCTTATCATTATTTGCAGGCTGTTTATACCAAGCTTAACTTGGACGCGTTAGCTAAATATATGAAGGAGAACTAGCTTTCAATTTGTAATGCAAGTTAGCCAGATGAATAAATTAACCTAGTAAGCAGTACCCGCCTTTTGTAGCTAACTGTGATTGAATGCAGGCGGTAAACACCACTGTACCTATGGTATTCATAGTCTTGAGATGCTACCTACATTTTCCCACAGGAACTGGTGACAGTCTTCTTTGTTTCTTTTCTTGTTAAACTGCAGTCCGCTTTAAGGGCACAGGGTCGGGCGCGCTTTTTCTGAACTCCCATTTATGTCCCCCTACCAGAGTAACTTGAATATGTCATACTTGTTATATAACAGCGGCGAACCGTTTCTAATTATATATCTTATGAGATATTTGCCTCTAAAGCTGTTCTTTAACTTTATTTATGTTCCTCTTTTCCGTTTTCCAGCCCTCCCTCGGGAATTCGAGCCCAGGTACTTAAAGTTGGAGACTTTCTGTTGTTGTTTGGGTGCATGGCATAGGTTTGAAATCTATTGTCCAAACTTACATGTAATACGTATTCAGTTAGATGCTTAAAGGAACAATTTTGTGTAAAGAAAGGGAATAAATCCAAAACACAGTATTGGAACCTGCAATTATTCCCAAATTGATTGATAGTCGTATACTTAAAGACCTGTTTAATATCAAAGTATTTTATTGTTATGTTGTTAACAACGACATCAATGATAACAATAATATATAAGAATAGTTAATTGTTAAATGTTTTCTGATGGTTTGTTTACACCAGTTATGTTTAACAACGGTAAAACACATTTTTAATCATGATTATTTTTTATAATCTATATAATTATATTATTATTATTATAATCTATTATAATATTAACTACAAGCCAAACCTATGTGAATATATCTGTCAATTCTAATCAACATATTATAATCTTATTGATTATAATAGGTTGTGACACAATATAAATTTGTCTACTGGCAGTGATTTTGCCATAGTGTTTATACCCTGATATCAGTCCCTTTTAATATCTCTGGCTGTATGTGGGAAATGCTGTAAATCAATGAGTAGGATTTTTGCACCAGTGTGATGAAGTACTTTGACCATTGGTAATAAGTTCCCTGGAATTGCCAAAATAGTCATTCCCATCTGGGTATTTTATCTGTAAGAGGTTTAATTGATTTGTGATTTGCAATATCATTAGATATATTGATATTGCGAATATAAAATAAAATATACTGAGATAGAAGATTTTATCCATATCGCCCACCCCTATACCTGATTATATCTGTAATATATATTCAAACAAAAAGATACTGGTTGGGCCTTTATTGGATTTGTTCATAATTTCTTTAAGTAAATGTTTCATTCAGTCATATTTTCTGTCTAAATGTACAACATCGCTTGCATTTTTGGGGTTACTTTTCTAGGAGGTTCAGCAGGTTCCGATGACCATGATTTCGACCCAACAGCAGACATGCTTGTCCATGACTTTGATGATGAACGCACCCTGGAGGAAGAGGAGATGTTGGAGGAATCAGATGAGACCAACGCCAACGAGATTGAAGATCTCGCACGGGTGAGTTTCAGGCTTTCAGCTCATGTTTGGTTTTGTCAGCCTGATAAAGTAATTGCTGAGCTACACAGCAATTTTGAATTTTGTTCTTTACATTTAGATCAAAATAATTACTTTAGGCATCAAATTGTTAAAAAAAAAAAGAAAACAATGTCACTTTTCTTTTAACAGGAAGGAGAGATGCCTATTCATGAACTGCTGAATCTGTATGGGTATGGGGGCGGTTCACCAGCAGATGAGGATGAAGAGGAGGAGGAAGAACCAGAGGAAGAAGGGGATGATGAGGAGGAGGATGAGGAAGAGGACCTAGACAATGATGAAAGCAGCAGAAGCACTGGCGAGTTGAAAAGAAACGAGGTATGTTGGTGTTTCCATAAACTATATACATTTTGTTGTGTTGACTGTTCTGTGTAATTTCAGCATTGTTTGCAACCTTTTTGTGTATGTTTGTGTGTTTTCAGGGTGAGGGCGTTAAGAACTCATCAGGACAGGGGGATGAGACCCAGGTAACCTCTGAAGGTCGCACACGCTCAGTCAGGTCCCTTGGCACAGCAGAACTTATCCGCCCCCAGAAACTCAAGTACTTTGAAAGTATGTGCCACCTCATTTTTTTCCTCTTCTTTCCTCTTGTCGCAACTAAATTTTACGTGTTGATGTCTGTATTAGAAAACACTGCAGACTTTCTTGTGAGATTTAGGTGGTTACATGGATATCACATTGTGTCTCAGGTAATAATGATGCAGAGGAAGAGTCAGATGAAGATGAGGACTATGTTCCATCTGAAGACTGGAAAAAGGTATGTAAGAATTATTTATTTATCAGAGTTTCAGACACAGATTACAGATTTACAGGACTTGCTTAATGCTTTGATCAGATGAATTTGCTCAGGATATGTAGCATGTGCAGTGTCAGCTCACGTTTGTCTAATCCTTTTTGACTTAGAAATACACAGCTATCAAAGTTGGCTGTCACTATGATGGATTTATGGCTTTTAAATAATACACAGTGCCCACTGCAGAAATACTGTACTCAACTTCTCAAACAGAGTATTCACAAAAATCAAATGAGTGCTGAACATTTGTGCAAAAATGTCTTGATGATTTCATGGTGTAAGAAAAGATTCACAGTCTGTTTTGAATCGTTCAAGCAGGTTTCATATTTGTAATACATTATGAAGTACTTGTCAGCCAGTCTAAACTGTGTGCTTATGCCCAACAGGAAATCATGGTGGGTTCCATGTATCAGGCAGAAACCCCTGTTGGCCTGTGTAAATACAAAGACAATGAAAAAGGTAAACGGGCTGTTTGTTGTCTCACTGTCAACATCTGCGTATTTCAGCTGTAACACCGTGTGTCCTTTCTGGGTCCAAAAGAACTCAAGGTGGTACAGTAGACAAAAGGTTGACATCCCATTGCCTGTTTTCTCTGAATTTGTCCTGTAGTTTATGAAAACGACGACCAGTTGTTGTGGAACCCAGAGTGTCTTCCTGAAGGCAAAGTGGTGGAGTTCTTGACAGAGGCGTCAAGGCGGACGGGAGAGGAGAAGGGAGTGGATGCAATCCCAGAGGGATCCCATATCAAAGACAATGAACAGGTGACAGCAATATATCTGTGGCTTGTACTGGAGGATGAGGCTGGCCAAAGTCTCTATTTTTCTTATTGTGAACAAATCCCATTAAAAAAGACCAAAAGCAACAGTAAACAGATTCTACTATTGTCTGCGTACCAAAGCCTGATACATTATTCCTCTGTTCCATAGACCTTCATTGTTGTCCAAAAAGCTTTAAAAACTCATCACTGAGCCACACTGTTGCACTGAGTGGCATGATCATTTATTACAATGAACATGTAGTTTATTTGGAGTCACTAAATGTCTATCAATCTGTGGCTGAGATGCACTATTTACTCCTGTTTGAGAGATATTGCCTGAAGGCCACAGTGCCCAGCTGTTCTAGTTAATCACTGAGTCTTTTTAAAAATGAAACAATATTTTTGAGAAACTTTTTTTGTATCTTGAGTAAGAAGGAATAGGCTTGGGGCCGAGTGCCACCGACACTGTAGGGAAGTCTGAAAGTGGTGAGAGACTGACTGAGACTGTTGGTCTTTTCATGGGTTTGTTGACAAAAAGAAAAAAAAGTAAAATAAAGCCAGCATTATGCTTTAAATCAAATGAGATGTGATCATGCTGTACTACATGTTATGTTTATGGCTTTTCAAATGGGTGATGTAAACGTATTTGATCATTTGTTTCTTTGTAGGCGTTGTATGAACTGGTGAAATGTGACTTTGACACAGAGGAAGCTTTAAGAAGACTTAGGTTTAATGTAAAAGCAGCCAGAGGTACGTAGACAATCAAGCCACAATGTCCGTCACATATTTATTTTCAGTTTTCTCTGAGACAACATTTTTTGGGGTAATACTTGCACTTGGATTGTCTGAGTTTTATTTTTAACAAGATTAACACGTATTCTCTCTGTAACAGAGGAGCTGTCTGTCTGGACTGAAGAAGAATGTAGAAATTTTGAACAAGGACTAAAAGCTTATGGGAAAGACTTTCATTTAATACAGGCCAACAAGGTAAGAAAAGTGTTTAAAATGAACCATTTCTGATTAATATGTCATGACCAAATATTGATAATCATGACAGTGACTTTATATGTATGTTGTGTTTGCTGTCATGTGGCTGTTGGATGCTCAGGGCTGGAATCGGCTACATTTCAACCCTGTTGCATTTTGAGACAAATCAAATTCCTTAGTTTTTACAGTGTTAAATTGTCTGTAGATCATATGACCTTTATCAGAGTCCCAAGCAATAATTTGATTTGTCTCTTACTTGAAATTGTACTGAATCTATCTCTTCAGACGATGGTAATAATGGTTATTTCATGTCTGCTGAATTAAATCTTTCAGGTGAGAACTAGGTCTGTAGGAGAATGTGTGGCCTTTTATTACATGTGGAAGAAGTCTGAGCGTTATGATTTCTTTGCACAGCAAACCAGACTTGGGAAAAGGAAATACAACCTTCACCCTGGTGTCACGTAAGTTTAAAAAATATTCATATACAGTTGTGAAAGACATTGTTAATATAGACATTGTAAATTATTAATGGAAGAAATTGTTTTCCTGTTTCAGGTTGATGTGTTTGGTTATGTCTGTTGTAATATTCCAGTAGAGGCTTTATGATTCAAAAACACAATACACAAACATCACACTTAGTAATGAAAACAGATTCTCAATTTGTTTTTGTGTGAAAATAAGTCTGCTGGTGGGTCCTTTTTGCAGATGCACATTTTATACATTAAGCTTTGTTTTAACATTCAGATCTTAAATTAGTGGAAAACTTTTATTTTTAGAAAACAAAAGGTGATAACAGATCTCAGTGGCATTTCAGTGGATTTTAAGGTGGTGGATGGATTTACATTGAGAATACGAGCATATTACAGAAGGTTCATTCATGGATGACTTTGGAGTACAGGTCATATATTTTGGGGTACTTTTACTTGAGTTTATTGCTGGAGTCTGTCCTGCGTAGAATCTCGGATGATCTACTCCTGTGAAGGTATCCCATGTGGATTTAGGTCTCAGATAACAAACGTATGCTTCCCCTGAAATGTCTCTGTTACTTTCTACTTTCATACTGATGGCTCAGCCATAGTAATGGTAAAAATATTTTTATTAGCTTTTTAAAATATCCATCAGTTCTCATTCTGTTGAAATACTCCAGAAAGACAAAACAGTGCAGTAACAGTATATAGACAGTATAATACCCTAACTAGGACCCACCTGCAATCACTGTTAGGTTAGAAAAGAATGACAGACCAGACCACATACCCTTGGCTAGTATTTAAAACCGTACAGGTTGTGTGTGACAGCTTGTGTGCTGCTGTGTGTCATCAGAGACTACATGGACAGATTACTGGACGAGACGGAGAGTGCGACGTCCAGCAGGGCGGCGTCACCTCCTCCCACCACCTCCAGCAGCAGCGCCAGCCACTCGGAGAGGGAAGACAGCAGCAGTCAGAACGGTGAGCTGATGAATGCAAAATACTTATGAGTACTTATATCTTCTGATAGGACTGCTGTTTTACTTGTCGTGAACTTTACTTGGCCTTGTATCACCTAAAATTTATTATGACATGGAAGTGTACATGTGCACAAATCCTTTGATACCACTAATGGTATCTAGCCATCAAAATTTAGTTTTGTTTTCTGTTGCCTGGGTTTGAAGATGTGTGTTAGGTTTCTGCCTCCACCTCGTTACTTTGGAAATTAAATTGGAAATTGGAAAAGTAGCGTTGACAAATTACATTTAAAGATTTCAGCCATAATAACTTTCCATAAACTGTGGATATCCCATGTTGTCAACAGTTTTAATGGGGGCTGTTTCTTAGGTAGAAGGTAGTTCCACTTATCACTGTGAGCACGTCACATTCACCTCTATTGTATTCAGATGATGTCAGAAATCTGAGAGTAAATTCAAAAGCGTCTGGATGGCTAAATACTATTACAGCTGCTGTAATTTGGGTGATCCAACGTTTTAATTTCAAACCACTCACTTGTCATTGTTCTTTGACAGGTATTGCAAGCCACAACTCAAGCCACCCAGTGGATGGTGCTCCGCTGCCCCCTGTGAATCAAGTCAAGCCTGAGTCACTTCAGTCCAACGGTCCCTCCCATCTGTCAGTGGAAGCTCCTCCTCCCATTTCAGACAACAACTCCAACGGCTGCAGCCAACCCAGCGCGCCCAGCCATGACCAAAATGGTGCTCTGGAGCCTCTGCTGGACCACAGAGACACGGCAATAGCACACGAAAGGCCGGCCAAGAGATGCAGGACGGAGGCAGAGCCGCTGGGCCAAAGTGAGGTGGAACCATCCAGAACACAGGAGAACTGAAGGATCTAGAGCTCGGTGATGTTGACTAATAGACGCTGAATTGGGGTGAAAATTGTCCCTTCTTCCCCACTTAATGGGCAGAGGTAAGGGGTGAAGAGGATGAGGAAGATGAGCCCCTCTTGGCCTGTGAGCGCAGTGTCTCCTGAGAGCAAAGACTCACTCTTTAAAAAGGTCAAAGGTCACACACAAGAACAAAGCCAACCAAACTGCAGCTGGTCCTCCAGGAGGGGCAGTGGTCTCCCCGTCCCTCCAACCCACCCATGTACCGACTGCCTGCAAAGCTCATCCCAAAGCACCACGGCTCCATCACGTCCCACAACACAAACATCTTCTTCTACCCATCGTCTTTATTCCCTTTCTGGAGACTGACTGACAAAATTTTGCCAAGAATTTCCTTTTTCTATTTGTACTCAAAGATACTAAATCACGCGTGATATTTTTTTACACAAGAGATATTTATATTTTTTAACAAAAGAAAACTATGATGAGTAATTGCTGTTCTAGCTGTTTGAACATTTGATGAAACGGGGACGTGTTTTAAATGATGATTTGCTCAAGTTGTCAAAAAGAGGCAAAGCAGGCAAACACAAGATGAGTAAGGCTGTCGCCGGCCCTCTTTAGTTGCACTTTGATTGTATGTTTCTCATCTTTATTGACAAGGAGTGGTGTCGAAACCCAGCAGAATTACATTTTCACTCCTTCACTTCTGAACCCGCTCTGGCCTCTGTCATGGCTGTTTGTTTGATTATGAGAAATAAACCAATGGGTTAGTCCCCCCACAGGTTTGTTTGTGTAAAGCAGCTGACATCAGTGATGTCCTGTATTATAACTCATCATGTAGAAGATCGCTGTATTTTTGGATTTTCATGTCAGTGCTTTGCTCAACGCTTTGTTTTTACTAGACAGAATGTCCGTGATTTTTAATGTAAAGTTTGTATAGATTTCTTACCTTGAGCAGCTGGTACATTTTTTTACAACAGTCTGTTCATCTCTGTATTTTCTGGTCTTCCTCGTAGGCTGTGCTATTTGTTGAGGAATCTTTTGCCTCTGTTGCTCTGAGATGGATGTAATAAAAAAAGTAGCCATTCCTCTTCCCCTCTCTGTTTGGCAGCACTTACCATTCCTGTGTGACCCTGCTTAATCTGTTTGCAGAGAGCCTCATCTTTTGTGCATAAAAAAAAAGGTGTGCTGCTGCTTACCTTTGGTTTAAAACCTCCGCTGAAGTGCTTAGTTTCAACCAACATTTACGGTCTTTCCTCAGTAAGTGGCTTCAGAGTGGAGCAGTGGATCTCCAGCAGTTAAAGTGACCAGGTTGCCATGGGGGCGTGACCTGGAAGACCTTCCTTTGTTTTGGTACAGTAGCTGTTCAGCTTAATGCTTAAGTGTTTTACGTTGTACTCCAGCTTTGAACTTGCATTCACAAATTAAGATAAGTTTGTCTCAAATAATGTTGATCCATGTAGTCTTTTCTTTCCCTTTGTTGACAATGTCTTGTTTTTTTTTTTTCTCTGTAAATGATGAAATTAATAAAACTTAAGTGTATTCCAAGACTGGCTGTGAATGGAATAACATTGGCTATATTTAATAAATGTATTAATGAGTCTGAGTTGTTGTATTGTGTGTTTTTAAACAGTGCAGACTCAGCAAAAACACTTCACAATTTAAATCACAGATAGGGTTGAATTTTTTCAGTCTTTTTTAAATTCAATACTCATATGTAATATATATGTTAAGACTTTAGTTATAATAATTCTTCTCCAACATGGCCTTGATGAAACCCCTTCTTAACATGACTACACTGTAAAAATGCACTGTGAAGTTCAACTGAAGCTAATATAAAGCTTCAGCAGTCTGACTTAGACAAATCACGTGTTTGTCCTTGCAGTTGTGTGTATGTTTGTTTTTAACAGGGTTTTGTCCCGGCAACAAAGGCTCTAAGTTTGGAAGATGGCCACTTTCAACTAAGCCTCATTTCAGCTGAACTTTGAAAAGTATTTTTTTGCACAGAATGGAGGCTGAATTTTCTCTTCCAGAGTAGTTGTGTTAGGAAAGCATCAATTAAAAGTCTGTATGGAGAAAAGGGACCAATAACTCAGTATGGCATGTGAGTCCTGTATTAAATTAGAATAACAAAAATCCAAATCTATAGTTTTATGTAATTGACGTTTTGACAAAAAATGACTATTTTATCAGTGACATATAAAAGTTAAGGCACTTAATTATAGATATAAAAGTTGATAATAGTCTCATAATTGTAGCAAAAACGTGCTGACAAAATACAGAAAATACATAATAAATTTTAACAGCATGGTTTTAAAACAGTTGTCTCATACAGTACACAGACAACATGAATTGTGTTCTGGACGTGCGCAGTTTCTTCAGTGTCGGGTCGGGAGACGTGGTTTACTCCTTTTCTGTTAAATTTGATGCAAAACATTTCAGAAACCTGTAGCTTGTTCAGTTTGTACATGTTACAGCTTATTCCTCACTAATAAAAAACACATGGAAAACTTGGAGAAAAAACCTGATGTAAGAATTATAGCGAGGTTTTGATTCACATTATTTGAACTGTCCTTACTTGTTTGCTCCTGTGTGAAAACGATATAGGAGTAGACCAGGCTCCCAGCAATGCTGCGTGCGGGAAACAAAAGATGAAACAAAAAATCTGTTCCCAGACAGAAAATACCAGCTCCACAACAGCACCATGTAAATGGTGTTTGCCTTACCTGATGTTTAGACCCACGAAGTTAGTCCAGGTGAATATGTAGTCTCCACCAAACACCATCCCAATGTAGGTCACAAGGATATTCTGCAGGAATCACAGACACAGACTCACTGCGCACATCTGCGTTCACGACTCCTATGGGCCCACAGAGGGCAGCAGCAGCGTGAAATAACTTACCTTAATACAGCCCACAATGGAGGTGGTGAGCGCAGAGTTGTACTGCGTGCACAGCATGATGGAGTACATTAAAATGAAGCTGTACAACACATTGAAGAAGGATTAGACAAGAGCAGCGATGTGGGGTATTATCTATTGACAAGTGATGGATCTGGAGTTTACCCCATGACACAGGAGAGGACAAACTCCACAACAAACAGCTGATCAGACCATCCATTATAGTCCAACCCCTGTACTCAAACACAGACAGACAGAGGAGATTCTCAGCAACATTTTTTTTTGTTGTTGGGACACTAAATTATAAAAAACAATTTGTGTTAAAAAAAAAACCATCCCTTACCATTTGCAAATCCCCTGAGAAGTAAGCGTATGCCACAGTGGGGAAAATCATGATTAAGGCATTGTAGTAGAGGAGCCCATATTTGCCCAGCTCCTACAGGAAACAGCAGTATATGGTATAATCCTTTAAGAAATTATGCAGCAAAGAAGCATCACACACACACAGACTGAGGTAGTACGATTAGCAGCTCTGCTCACCTTGGAATCGAGTTTCTGCTTCACATACGCCCCGCTGGCCGCTGTCAGAATATTGTTCAGCATTATGAATGTGTATCCTTCAAGGTCAAAGGCTAAATCGGCGCTACAAAACACAAAACGCGTCAGAGAGTGAGATGCGCGCTCACACATAGTGCCTGCGAACTGGATAATGTTGTCAGTGTATGCTCGTGTATCTCACCTGGCAGCCATAAAAGCACCGAAGATCATAGTAAACACTGTGAGCTTAACCGGCGTAGAGAAAGTCTTCCTGGGAGGAGAGGAAATGGGTTGCAGTTCTTAAAATCACTCATCTGCAGGCGCAAGAACGTTCTTGTTAAATGGTGCTGAGGAAACGTGAAGCTTAACTTACTTCAGCAAGAGTCCCTCAAACACCATGGTAAGAAAAATACTGAACCTCCTCAAAACTGTGAACATGGGTAAACTAGAAAAAAGGACAACATGGCATAATTAGCTGTTTCATATGAAGGAAATTGTGTTTCGTACCATATTATAATTAATAAATAACCTTACCTTATGGTGGAAAGCATAAAATAAATAAAGATAACTATAAATAAATAATAACTAACTTGAGTCGCTGTGTCCCAAACAGCCCTGATATTTGATTCCCAACATACAGCAGAGGCAGGGGAAACATCTGGAAACACACACACACACATGAAATGTGTCAAAGCAGTGGTTTTTGATCTTTAATACGAGGTTCTTCTCATTATCATGTATTTGAGTCCAAGCGAGAAAACTACTTCACAGTCTCACCTTGCGCGGAATACTCAAGTCCATATCTGGGAAGGAGATAACACCCAACAGCTTCCCAATCCTCAGGACTACAACTGTGGCCAGCATCTACAGAGTTAGTGGAGCAAGGAGACTCAGTGTATCAGGCTCTGGTTAGGTGAACAGGAAGCATCTGTGACTCAACTTAAGACAAACTCACTTGGCCGATTCCGATGCATGTTGACGATGGAAATCTGTAAAACATTTAGACAATGGTACAAATGATGAAAATGACTCAATAATGCAAAAACTCAGCGACATTTCATTAATGCTGCATCTTAGTTGTAGGTCAGCCTCTGGCCTTGGTAATATTTCTGCAAATCTGGGGGATTTAATAACATGAGGAGGAGGAGTTCACATTCTGCAATTACACATACGTTACACAAGTTGGGTTTTTTAGGGTTGATTCTGACATTTTTTGCCTAAATTTGACTGTTTTTAGGCAAAAAAAAAAGAAAAGAAAAAAAAGAAAAACAAGAATAAGGATTTAGTGTTCTCCACTAGCATTGCTTATTTTGCACCACAACATAAAGTAGAAAGAGTGATGTAAAGTGACTAAGTACATTTACTAACAGTAGCACACGTAGAGAAGAGTCATTAAGTCAGTGAAATGACTCAGTAATGTTACTTACACAGAAATATCTATCTAAAGTTTGCTGACATTAGCCACTGTGAGCTACTGGTCATACCAGACCAAGTAAGGCTGTAGAAGCAAAAACCCCTGAGAGTATTTAACAGAGAAAAGAAAGGGTGAGTTTTATTGCTTACGAATTCAACTTTTAATTTATAAGAGGAATAATTTGTTATTTCATCTTTCTTAAGTTACATAATCTTGCTTTAAGCAAACTTTGGTAAAAATTCTTACATACTTCAGAAATTTCCAATGCAAGGCTTTCACTTGTAACTGAGTATTTTCACGTTGTGGAATTAATATTTTTACTTAAGAATCTGAATAATTCTTCCATCACTGTTTAGAGATAAAATTGGCAGAAGATATAATTGAAAAGAAACATGAATACATAAATTGTGAAATTTTATGATTTTTCTCTGAATACTCTCTAAATACCACTCTAAATATTGTACATTGTTTGGTTGGTGGCTAGTCAAGAATTCTAGGTGAGAGGTATGTGATGGGGGACAAAATCCTGGATACGACTCTGTTCCCAGATTGATCAAACTGTTAGAAGTGTACACACACTCTGCCTGCCCCAAACAGATTGAGGAAGTCAATTTTCCTCTATATGGATGAACAGAGTCTAAAATCTAAAACTGCCCAGAGTTTGTGTCCTCCATACTTCATATTACCATCGTTAAAACTGTCATGGGTCAAGTGTCCGACAAGAAGCTTCCTGTGACTGTGGCTGTACTTTGTACCTTTACCTGTAGCTGGTGAGGACGCTTTTGTTGACAACAACGATGAGAAATGAACTGACTCCGTAAAATCCCGCAGCCAACAGTTTCAGAAACACCGTGGAGCTGTCAGCGGATGTGGCTCTTTCGGTTCTTGAGGATGCTCCTTCAGGTGACAAGCTTCTGTCTCCGAGCTCCTGTCGACGTCTGTGGAGCTGTGCCATTATTTACATAATGAGCATCGACGAAGTTCACTCATAGCCTTCCGCTATGAGTGCTTCTGCGCATGCGTACAACTGTCCAACCGAAGTGATGACGGAAATGGAAAGAGGTGAAACATCTTGATTCAACTACACACTTTGAACATTCAGGCATATTTAGCACTTTGACAGCTTAAAATTGTTTTAAGACTTACATTTAGCTACTTTGGTTACCTCGAAAGCTAAATACAAGGCAGACTAAGTGTAACCTCATAACCTGAGACTGACGTCTCGAAATACCCCCTAACGTCTGTTTCAAATTGTACTTGACATAAAAAAAGCATTTAATGGAGTACTACCTTTGAGTTGTTTACTATTTTTGCTGTTAAAAGGTTGTTAACCGCTTTCAAAATTGCGTGTTTGGTCTAAAATGTCACCGTAGAACTGACAAATAATAATTTTAAGACTTGTGAAAGTGTGACCAAAAATGTTGAGTTCATTTTACAGACAATGCACATTGTACACGAGTGGTTGAATGAATTAGGTTACCTAACGCTAGCTGTCAGTCAGTCGGTTTAAAAGCCTTAAGGCTCACTTTATTGCCACTTTATCAAGTACAGCTAGCTAAACTAGTGAGTCTAAGACAAAACCAGTAGTAGCATAAATCCTACTTTCCTAAAGTTTATGTTAAGTTTTTGTTGAAACTGTTTAGAGGTGTTGACTCAACTTTAGGGTCATTATGGAAGCTGCAGTTTGGTGCTATTTAGTTTAATTCATTCTATCCAAACAATTTATATAAATGAGGGTAACCTAAATATTAGAAACACTTCAGTACAATTTAAAAGGTAACTCAAACTACAGCTTCAACATTATAAGCTTCATGAAAGGTAGGATTTATCGCAGGGCTGCTGTATTAGACTGCACTAGTTTTAGCTAGTTGTACCCAATAAACTGGCTATATCTATA